>VFFE01007135.1:1412946-1469672 GCA_008921705.1 Burhinus oedicnemus | reverse complement strand
GGTGGGGGGGGGGGTGGGGGGAGGGAAGGTCATTCCAGTTTCTTCCTGCTTACACCCCTCGCAGCTTTCGGATACAGGATATCGCTGAATGGCAAACTCCATGCTGCATTTATTTTTAAGCCACTGATAGCTTTCTAAGTGACCTCGCTGTACATGACCAACATCAGCCAAGAAGCTGTTTTTTTCCGGCCCTTCGACGTCAGATTGCTTCCTTTGACACCTCTGAGAGCCAAAAAATGGGAAGCATTCTCTTCCCAAGGTGACTTTATTTTTTTCCCCTGTGATACTACCACTGGGTCTCTCTCAGGCTCGGGGGCTGGCATGGCATGAATGGCACCGCCCCGGGGACACGGCCCGGAGGTGAAAGCTGGAGGTCGCTGTTTTAGGGCAAAGGTGCCCAAATTATCCACTCCCTGGGAAAAAAAAAACTTGCCTTGGCTGAAGCCAGAGTTAGGGCAACTTCATCTTCATTTAAAAGACTCTGGCATGCATTTGTAACATTTTTTTTTTCTTTTTTTTTTTTTTCCTTTTCAGGGCAGCTGGGGCTTTCCAGGATATCCCAGCTCACATCTCCGTAACTTGTTTACTGTAATCTTAGATTTAGCGCAAGTTTTTCAAGCTCATTCACAACTGAGTGCAAACAACTAAGCAATGCTCTGGCACGAGAGGCGCTGAGACACCAGGAAAATGCTTCACCCCCACTTTTTGAAAGCACAGGTAGTTTTAAGCACCCTCACATGAAAATAATAATAAAGGCTGCTGGAATCTATTTTGGACTTTGCAATGGAGCTGGGAGAGCGATTAAGCAAGTCGCTTGCTTGGTGCCTCAGTTTACCCACTTAAGAGCCGCAGCTTTGCACTGAGTTAACGGCTGCTGCGCTCCGCAGCATCAGGCTGATGAGGATTTTTCTACCCACACCTCAACTGCAAACTCCAAGAGAGGTTTTTAATAAAAAAAATGGAATGGGTTCAGCTAGAGGTCCAAGTGCAGGTCCCAGCTGTATCTTATTTTCTCAGAACTGGGGATACGCTTGAAAATCCTCTGGAAATCAATAGGAAGAGCCTGGCTGAAGAAGACCCTCATGAGGGTAAATGAACCTGGACAATGCTGCTCTGCATAGCTCTCCAGGGTTGTTATGAGGCTGGAAAAAGGGAAAAACACCAGGTTGGGACGTGGTGGGCTCCCATGCCTGGCTCTGCTTTGTCTCTGCCCTGCCTCCAGCACTTCAAAGCAACCAGGCGCAAAAATCTGGCTGAGAGGTATCCTTCAAAGCCACTTCTTCCTGCGTCACTCATCAAGGAGAGGGCACCGGGCTCAGATATGGATTTCTGAGCTCGAAAATGTCAGAAGGAAGTGATGGACTCGGAGGAAATTCTTGCGACGGTCTAGGAGGAAACGGGAGATGTGAAAATACACGATGTATTTTCCTCTCACAAGCTGTGCGCTCTGTTTTTATTATCATAAACCTGGGCCCAGAGGATGTCAGCTTGTTTATTTATTTGTTTAAATGAGGTTTCGCTCCTTGTTCAAACATTCCCATGTTGGCAGCTGCTGCGCTCCCGGCCCATGTCCCGGTTCCCGTCTCCCCTCCCCTAACAAGGCGACGTGTCAGCCCGGGCAGCGTCCTCGGCCACTGGTGGGGTGGGAGATGTTGAAGGCAAGGTGAGAGCTGGGACCCCCCCAGGGGCTCCCTGGGCATCACAAGCTGCAGCAAGAGCCTCTTGGGCTGGTGACACCACCACGTCCCCATGTATGATACTGCTGCGTCACCTGTGCAGCTTCCCCAGGCTCACAGCTTCTCTCCCTTGGAGTAAAATTAGAAATATCAAATTTTTTCACCTGTCCCCCTGAGTCAGTGTCCCCACACAGTGTCCCCACAGGCACATCTGCTTCCTTGCTACCACCAGTGTGAAGAGCAGCTCCAGCAAGTACATGATGGAAATGGCACCAGTATCACATTTTCTTTTATTTTGAAGCATCGTCAGGAATAATGGCTATGGAAAATCAGATCGCAGCATCGTGACCCTCCGTGCACACCTAAAACCACTCATGCTGGCTCCCGAGGGCTTTCCATGGGCTGGCTGGGCAGCAGTGACCCACGGAGGGTCTCATGGTGATGGTGACCTCTTCCACCCAGAGCTCCCTGGACACTCAGTGTTGCTGCCCTGTAGTCCCCAAGGAGGATGCCCAGAGCCCTGTGCGGACCCAAATAACCTGGGCGAGACAGCAGCGTGCATCGTGCTCAACCTAGGTCTTGCTTTCAAAGCCATGGAGACCAGGGGGGGCTTTATTTATTGCCTTGCAATGTCAACCAGCCCAGGCCCTTGGCTGTGGCACTTCTTCCCCGGGCAAGGTGGCATTGCCCCCGCGGCGGGGGGTACCCCTGGCTGAGCCCTGCCTCTGCTGGCAGGGTCACACCGGCAGGAAGCTGCCTCTTGCCCCAGCGTGGTGGGGAGCTGCGGGAGATGCACCTGGGAGGAGAAGCACTTTGCTGGAGGAAGAAAACAGGATCTAACATATAAACAACATCCTCAATGGCTCAGCAAGTGAGTCGCTCTTTCCAGAGCCTGTTTTCGAGCCATTGTTGTCCCCCCCAGTGACAACGTATAAATAAACCAAGATAGTAGGAGCCATCAGAGCCCAGGGGATGGTGCTGCCCCGCTCCTTCTTGCAATGTTACAGCCCTGGACGGACCCAGCAAGGGCAGGTATTGCAGAGGTGGAGGGTAAGAATATTTCCCGGCTCTCTTCCAGGGTACTTCTAGTTTCCAAGGGGCTGAAATACATGGGTAGGATGTGATTTCCACCCCCCAGGCCTTGAATATTTAGTCCAAAGCTTATTAGGGGCTGCAAGATAACAGTGAGCGATGGGGACAGAGCACCTCTTGGGACAAAGCGAAGGCTTTCCCAAGGAGTCACTCATGCTCCTTCCAGAGAGGTCCCTCCACAGGACTCCCCATGATGAAGATGGTTTTTCTGGCTAAGAAACCTTTATTTTGCATCCACGTAGTAGAACGTCCGTGTATTTCTGGAATGGATCGTCCTATATTCTGGCCTCCATGGTCATGGCACTAAGCAGAGCACCTCACATGGCCCGTGAATTTTGGCTACTTTTTGACTGAAAACAATCTTAATTTAAAATACACAAATAAGCAATTTGTTAATTTGTTTTTCATTTATTACTTATTCCTTCCTTGCCTCCTATAAAGCATGGATAACTGAATACAGCATTGCTGGCAGCCAGTGAGTCCAAATTGCTGCAGTATCCCGAAGGGATCCAACTGGACAGGCTGGGAGGGCTGAGCAGCGTGGGCTATTCCTGCACCACATCTCCCACAGCCCCAGCCCCTCTGGGCTTTGGGGTGCCTCCCAGCCACGCCACGATATTATTAGTGTCCAACTGTCATGATACGACTTTTTCCCAGATTTATTTTCCGGTTTGTTTGGATGAGAACAAAGTGTTTTCTTAATCTTGGGAATTGTCACCCTTGGCTGGGCAGGCTCCCACCAGCCCCACAACCGGCCGGGCTGTCCTGGCGCACGGAGGAGGTGGACATCCTCCGCTCCCATACCCTGTGGCTATTGGTAGGTGTTATCCTAGTGTTATTTGCCGTGTTTCTTCTGTCAGGTTATGAGAGATCCCTCCGGCACCACCCACAGCCCACTCAACGCTCCAGCTTTTGCCAAGGCCCCTGAGTGGGAGCCTCTCCCCATCACCCTGCAGCCCTGTGGACCATGCTTGGGCTCCTGTTAAGGGCTGAACCCATCTCCTGCCTTGTCTGCATTCCTCACAGCTGCTTCCCTCCAGGTGACTTCAGACAAAAAGTTAACGTGAATCCATCCCCATGGGCTTGGACCTGCCCGTCTCCCTCCATCCCCTGGCTGAAATGCTGCTTGCTTTCTGCCTGGAAAGGTCAAGCAATGCTGGTTTCTTCCATTTTTCCTTTTATCCTTTTCGTCTGTTTTCCTTCTTTTCCCCACACCTTGCCATGGAAGACCAAGGAGAACCCCTCCCACCTTGCCCTGACTCCAGTGTCCCCACCAGAGAGCAAAGGGGCCCCACCTGCACCTTCCCACCTGCCCATGGGATGCACCTCAGCCCCACCAGCCCTGGGGGTGCCGCGGGGGGCTGGGGCATGGGACATCCCAAAGGGTTAAGCTGCTCCCCAGCACAGGAAACCTGCAGCCAAAGCCAGATTCCCAGGGAGGAAACATGCCGTTTATTGTGGGAGAAAAGGTAAGCGAAGTGTTAACGCGATTACCCGAGCAGAGGTCATCGGCGTATCCTGCTGCAAACTTCCTGAGTAACCTCACATGAGAAAACAACAATCCCGGGTACGGGACGTGGTGGGTTTGTTTTTAACTCTGATTACCTTGGACCTACTTTCTCGCCAGCGCTTGCGGCCGCCCATGTACCCACCCTGCAGAGCGGCCGTGGACCTGCTCGAGCACCTTCTCCTCCCTCCTGCTGCAGCAGCTGGCTCTTGGGGTTTTTTTTTAATTTTTTTTTAATGTTTCTCTTGCGTGACTGGTTGTATTTTTATGCCCTGGACTGGAGCTGGGGGGAGGAGAGGAGGGAAGCAAAATGCAGCTCTGGAGGTTCCAGGCTCTTTGAGAGATGCTGCTGCTCCTTTGGAGAAGGTCTGCAGCAGGCGGGAGCGGGAGGAGCGGAGCAGCCCCACGCCAGAGCTCGGCGAAGCCAACAGAAGGAAAAGCCACCGAAACTTTCTGCACTGTCGTGTTTTGCCTGTGGCTCTCAGGACATGGAGCACAGAGGGCTGGGGGTAACTGTGGGGGTAACTGGGGGCACCATGAGTGGGACCAAACTGCTGCATTGCCTTCCCCAGCCTGCAAAAGGGAGTAAAAGTGTCTCTGCTGCTTTTTCCGACCCCTGATGCTTATTAAAAGTAAGGTTTTTACAGTAGCTGGGGTTCCTGCAAAGAAAAACCCCCAACCTTTAAAGGTAGAAAATGTCCAAGATGCTATGCCAAAAATTATGTTTAGACAGAAATGACTCAGAAGTTTAAAAACTGAAGTGTGATGCAACTAGCTTTATTTACATACATGGCAGGTCACGACCAGCACATGAAATTATTTCATTCAGTCCAGCATCGCTGTGTGGTTCCTTAGCAAATACTTGGTAGAAAGAGGAGACTCCTACAAGAGGTCCATCATGAATTTTTGCTAACCTTGTGGACAAAATGAGGATGAGATCCAGGTCTGAAGCAAGATGCTCAGCCTGGCAAGCTTTGTTAGAAGTCACAGTGCATACAACTGTCTCCATTTCCAGGTCTTGAGGCAATGCCAGATCTCAGACGTTAGCGAGTGGTGCGCACCACCGAGCGAGGTTTTTCTGCCAAGCTGCCAGCTCGACGGGTCTCGCACGCTGGGTGTGCTGCTTCAGCTGCCACATCTCTGGACGTGGCCCACAGCTGAGAGCTTGCTCTCCTTGCCAACCAGCAAGAGGATGGGTTGGACATTTAAACACATCTGTGTTTTTGACAACATGGATCCAACACTTGAACAGGACCAGCTCAGATGTCACTGTGGGGCATCTGCTCATTGCTGTGGGAGAAATGTCCTGGGTGAGCCTGATGGCTGGGATGCCATCCTATGTGGAACCATGGACACAGCAGGTGGAGAAACCACTAGCTGTCCACCTGCCTGTGTCCTCCTGTCCTCCACAGCCATGTCCTCCTGTCCCCTCGCATTTGCCTTTCTTTATGTGCCTTTACCTAGGCTGTAAAGTCCAAAGGCCCCATGGCCCAGATACCCTTAAAGAGGATTAAAGAGACTTTCAGGCTTCCTAACAGCTGCTGACACACCAGTGGTGGCCAAGTTCAATGGACTGGACTGAATTTTAATTCCTTCTTTTTCCTTTTCTTGGGACTCTGCCAAAAGACCTGTTTCACAGCCACCACCACTAGGCTTCCTGTGCTCAGTATTTATTTTGCTTTGAAGGGTTTGACAAGATGAGAATATACATCCACGGACGTGATGCAGAGCCGCAGGACAGCAGTGCAGCCGTACTCCCTCGGAGTAATGCATGGCTCCAGGGGAACGCAATCGATGCCGTGATTAGCTATGCTAAATTGAAATCTTATGATCTTCGGGGTGGTTACATAAAATGCCAATTAGTATGTGGTCTACATTGTTTCATATAAATGTTTTTCATTATATTTTGCTGTCAGCAAATGCTGGTGTGAAACCAGTTTTCATCCCTCATATGGCCACCATGAGGAGGTTGGGAAATGCATTAGCACGACGGGAGTCTTCCTTTAGACAGATATGTTATCTTGTTTACCCAGCATCGGTGCAGCATCTTTTCTTCGGGCAGTGGGATGGACACTTCCATGTTGGAAGGGACAAGTCCAGAGGTCCAGGGGCTCCTCTGGTTCCCACAGGACCCACCAAAGCTGTCCTGACAAATGCACCCAGCACTTCTGATCTGCTGCAACTGCTGTTCGTTGCCTCTTTGAGTCTTATTTTTAATATCATTGCTGTGTTGATAAAGTGCTGAGTCACAGGATCCAAGAAATACTGTGCAAAAATAGCCGCAAGGGACTCCTATTTGTTAAGATGTCTGGGATGCTTCCTATTAAATAATAACAAAATGCTGTAATAATAACTTGGCAGCTCTCTGCCTCCGTCAGTCTGATGCTCAGTGCGGCTTTGCTTTCCTAAAATTCTTTTAAGTATCTTGACAAGTTGCACGATAGGAAGGAAGGCCGCTTCACTCTTGACTTTTGCCTGAATAAGTTCTTGTAATGAGCAACTATCTGGAAGAGATGGAAAGGATGAGAAATGCATCTTTGAATCACGTTGACTGGCAGTAGGGTGGGTTATTACACACTATATTTCCTGATAAAGCAGGGACAGGTTATGGATTTTGCAGAGCTGTGGTCTTGGCAGGTTTCGCCAGACGTGTAGGTATGGGTCAGTAGTGGCTTGTTTGACCTCTTGGGGAAGTATCACAAAACCACCTATGTTTAAAAACAAAAAGCAAAAAGCAGGAGACCTCCTGCTGGCACGCTTTCCATCTACTTTGCATCTCTATTTCATGACTTCAGTTAAAAGTCTTTAGTAATGAAATGTTTTAATTCATATATAGTGTCCAAGTCTTAAATGAGTTTGCATGGGTGTATCTGCGGTCATTATTTTGTTTTCACTATTTATTAAAGAAATTTGTCTGTTGCCTGCTCGATTTATCAGCTTCCCTGGCCTAGATGGCACCAGCTGTCTCTGCTAGAGATCCCTGCACAGCAGGGCATGCTCTTCACAAAACTTCAGCGCTGGGAAATCTTCCCAAAAAACTACATTTTTTTCCCCTGAATTCAGGGTGATAGAAGTTGAACCAGATGAAAGATCAAATACATTGTGCTGAGTCCAATATGTGGGGGGTTTTTTTGATGAGAAACGCCATGCAGAGGGTTTGTTAAAATGTTTTGCATGAGTTACTGCTATACTTTGTAAATCTTCTGAACAATCTGATCCTAAGTTGCAGAATTTCAATTTTCTGGCATTCCAGACAATCTGTATTTGCCACATATTCTGCTTTACTGCTTTTCCTACATTTGCTCCTAAAAAAGTCAGGGATTTTCATGTCCCCTTTGAGGCCACCTGTGTTTTTGCTAGTGGCCACACTGGGGCCATCATCTCATCTTGTCAGGAACAACTGAGGAGAGCTGTGGATGGACACACAGCCTCGTGGGACCGGGCGATGCCGGAGGCATGGAGCAGCACCTGTACAAGGAATTGTGGGGCAGATGCTCTCACTCGGGATGTGCCCAAGCTGTGGGTCGCTGGGGCTGGCAGAGCATTTTGGGAGCCATCCCTACGGGGTCACTGTATGTCACCCCCCCTTGGCAGCCACCTCTCAGGGACAGGATGCTGGTGTTGAAGCTCATCTGCCCTGGTGGGGTGGCTCTTATGGTCTTATTAGTATTTCCAGAGTGTATGGCATCTTGTTTTTTTCTCTGCATGAAAATAACACAATAAATCTTTAATAAAAGAGAGAAATCTCTAGGAAACCTACTGCAGGAATATGTGGAAACCCAGAGGCGATAGCTGAGTTACAACACCCAAACAAACCTTTCTCCTATTCTGATAGAGACCCCAAGAGAGCGTGATTTCATGCCTATACGTCTGAAATGCCATATAAAATGAGCATCATCCCAATGTGTTCCTCCCCGGCTATTAAAACACTGTCCATTTCCATGTCTTTGTGCGTAAGCCGCTCTCCCCTCCGGTGGCAGAAGTGTTGTGCTGTCGGGGTAGCACCAGACATGGCACGTGCATCGCTCCGCACCACGGCTTCCCTTCTCCCTTGTGAATATTGGAGCAACGATAGCGTGAGCCATCCTCAGCAAGCCTAACGCAGTGTTTGACGCTGCTCTCGGCATTCAGAATTTTCCCGCGCGAATTTGGTCGTGGATTGAGTCATATAGGAAAATAGCGGGACATCTCACCGAGAGCCCAACGTTTCCTACTGTGAATGCTGAGAGCATCATTCTAAAATTACTTATTATAGTCTTAAAATTGGGATTATTTTTAGACTATAAGGGAGTTTATCCAGGTTTCTTTTGTGCAGGAAGATCCCAGACTGAGATTCTGGCTTTGTAAGCTGCAGAGGTGCAGGAGCAGGACGATAAGGTGCAAGCAGTGAAAAATCACACAGTTAAGGTTGAGAAGCAATTTCATCAGTTAGAAACCAGAGAGGAGGAGATGGAGCATTACACTTTTATGGCATGATAATGACACTGCAACACTGATAAATAGAGCAAACTCAATTCTCCATGTGTCCACCCAATTATTTCCAAGAGAGATAAGGGAATATTCCTGTCATTGCGCAAAGGCATCTCTAAAAACTGTGTGGTTCTGGTGACTCTGTTCAAGAAAAATTAATTTAAACTCGAACAGATTCAGAGAAGGTCTATTAGATGCCTGGAACATGGAACTCCTCCTGCAACAGGAAAATAGGAGAGGTTGGTTTTGCTCATGTACAATGTACAATGAAGGCTCAAAATACATCTAAGAACATCAAGACAAGCCTATAAATGGTGGGAGGAGCTGTAAACTACTGGAGAAGGCAAAACTGACCCTGGATGCAGTGGGGAAGGTTTCTACCCATCAGAACAAGAGGCACTGGAACAACCTGTAGAAGAGGCAAATCAACCAAATATTAAAGATGGAGTTTAATCCTTTTTGAAATGGGAGTTGTGCAATGGCAAGGAGCATACTAATGCAATGCCACAGCCATGCTTGGCTTCATAGCTAGTGCAGAAATGTTTCTAAAAACAAATACAGTAATTTACTCTGTCCTAAACCAGCGATGAAGTCTGGGCTGCAATACAGTGAAGGAGAATTTACCACTGATTTAATATGATTAGGATTTTTTTTCCCCATGAGTTTGTGTCTGTCTTTTTATATTATCTGGAGAGTCAGTGTGGAGTCCTGAGTCAGGAAAACAGCTAACTTAAATTCATCCCTATTCGCAGCAGAAGTCTTTGGTTTGACTTCAGAGTGATCTATGCATGTGCTTAACATTAAGGCTCTGCTTACAGGCTGTCCTGAATAATATGCTATAGTGTATTTTGAGAACTCATTTTTACTTTTTATTACAATAATAACTTCTGCAGTGACATGAATTCCAACACGAAGCACCGAGAAATAACATACCCTTCCAAATGGTTTTCCCCTTTACACTGTTATTAGAATACATATTAGGAGAGCAGCATGTTATAAGACAAAGCACTTTCCAGAAGGCATATTTTTCTCAACCTCTCTGCAGCACAGCAGTTACTTTATAGTCAAAGATTAATTATATTACCAAGTCTGCTTCTGGAAATTGTAGTCAAATGGATCATTAAAAGAGAAGGATAGCAGGGACCACTGCTAGGGTATTGCTTCCGAAGGGCCCAACTCTTGGAGGTGCTGAGCTCCTGGAGCTTAGGTTGGTCTTTCTTTCCCTGTTTCCTTTTCAAATTTCATGCTGGCATTCCATAAAATGATGTGTTTGAAAAACTGTCCTGCTGCGATTCTGACAGTATATTGCATTACTCCAAGAGCAGAGCTACCATGGGTACTAAGCCTGGGATTATAATGAACGGCCAGTCGTATGGGATATGGAGATGTCTAATAATTCCTTTTGTGCTTATTGGTAATTACCTCCTAAGCCTTAAATAGCAACGTCAGGCACAATACAAATCATGTCCATAAGGCTTGATGGGGAGATAAGAAAAACCTCAGACATTTTAGTCAGTGCAATGAAAACAAGGAAGGTGGAAGACAACTCAGACTCCACCAAAGTTAGGTCCATCCCTCTGTTACTTCTCCAGCTGCTGGGAAGGTGGCTGTAGGACAGGGCAAGTGGTGGCTCACATGGTTGTGTGCAGGAGGAGAAGGGAAAGACCACGGCTCCAGGGTCACTCCTCTTGCATCGCTCAGGGTCTGCACCCTGTCACCCATGTTACAGGCAATTCCTGTTGAATCATGCCAGCTTTTAGACCAAATTTGCTTTAGCCGTGATGAAAAAGGTAGATTTCTTTAAGAGTAAGCAAAGAGGAAAAGTCAAACATTTACTCTCAGGCTGATGTTTCATCTCAGAGTGCTCTGACAACCTCAGACACATCTCCTCCACAGGAAGGAGATTATAAGCTCTGGCTTACTCACACTCCTCTCTCAGCTCCTCGTCTTCAGGGGAGAGGAATGATGACAAGATTTCCACTTAAAATTAAGCTGCAAAAGGCAAAACAAAACTCAAAATCAGCTAATTTTATCTGTGGTTTAAAAAAGAAACAACCACCAAAAAAAAAAAAAAGCCAGTTAAAAAAACAATGGGAGAAATGAGCAATATCTGCCAAATAAAATAATTTGCTCACTCCTCATATTAGTCAGGAGAGAAATAAACTTTTAGAAGGCCACACAGTAAAACAGATCCCGAAGTATAGTTAGAAAACAATGAGTCGAGATCCCTGCTTGAGCTCCTCGAACTACTCTGTATTTTCTTGGGAAACAGCATGTTGCTGCAAAATGGTACCTATGCCCCCAGGATCCGGAAATAGATACTGTTATTTAGACCATTTCGTTAATGTAAACTACAGAAGAGATGGAGTAATTGAGCCAATTTGCTGCGTGGGCGTGTGGTTGTTTGTGTCGTATCTCCGTCCCGCTGCAGTGTTTGGAAACCCACCGTGACTCACCTCCACGCGTGGTGGCCGAGGACAAGCAGGAGGGTACCTGAACGTAAGCCTGAGGAGCAGGTGGTGGTTACTGGAGACACAGCTAGTGCCCTTCCTCCCAAACTTTGCTTATTTTCCCAAAAGTAAGGAAGTTTCTGGGCTGGAAAGAGCGGAGCGGTGATCTGCGGAGCATCACTCGGCCCCCAGCATTGCTGAATACTGGGGAGGAGAAACAGCCAGCATGCATCAGGTCAGTGAGGAGGGGATACGGCTGCAACCCAGCAGCACTCCTGCACGTCGTTTTGCATTGCAACACAAACTTCTGGGTAATTTTTCATGGCAACGGTTTCACAGGGAGGCAGCATTCCTTCAGCACATTGCCCCGACTCCTCCAGCACCCCTGACAGGCATTAGAGACCCTAATGGCACCAGGACCTCGTTACCGCTCTTTCCATCCCCCCTGTCAAATATCAGACCACCGCCACGGCAGGTCACGGCATGGCGTTTTCCAGATGGAAGCTCCTCGCCGTGGGGGGACGCCGAAAGTGCTCCCACATTGCTTTGTGGTGCATGTTACCCCAGGCTAAATTTCACTTATTTCCATCTCAAAGGCCCCGTTTTCTTGAGCGAGCAGAGATCTCCATGGCCTTCTGCTCGTTGCTTTGTATATTTTGGCATGTGCCTGCTCGCTTTACAATAGAGAAGCTGTTTGTGCCTCTGCAGACATATTTCGTAGGTGTAACTTAAGCAAAACTTTTGATGTGTTGGGCTTAGAGGTCACCCAAGGAATGTTAGTATTTGTCATTAGGAATATGAGCCCCATCGTCCTCACCTTCACCAAAAATAACCCCTTTCAAGTCAGGAGAAGCACTCTCGAGCACACAGGGAAGCATTTGGGCAGTAGAACACAAAGGTGAATTTCACATCATGACCTTTTGTTTGTTTTTTTAAAATTTATTGTCTTATGGAAGTTTTTCCTCCCTCTTTTCCTCCCCTGAATTCAACACCAATGTTGGTCAGACAAAGTCGGACACCCAATAGGCAATGGAAAACTTCTGATAGAGTTCAAAGGGCTGGGAAATGTAGTTTCTTTACTAAGTGTTGAATATAAGCTGAGTTTATGCAACTTCAGGGTCTTGGGAAGGTGCTGAAAACATAGTAACAAGCAGCTTTGTTTTCTGGGATAAAATTAAAAAGATACTGAGAAATACAACAAATAGAGAAAAAATACTCAGAAAAGTTGGCAAAACCTTTGTAAAGACAGTAACAGATGCCCCCAAAGAGGAAATTACAACATGTGGCAGCTGTGTTTTTTTGGTTAAGCAACTTTTTGTAAAAGTTCAAAGCATCTGGGGAAGGTAACTAGTAACAGGGTGAGACAGATTTATGGAGCCCACACATGGCCATATTTTCATATAAAATTAATAAAACCCCATTATATCCCTAGATGAAGAGATTAATTCATACAAGTTTGCATTCTTTGAAGAGCAATCATATTTTGACTTTGTAAACTGGAAGAACTGAGTAATTTCTTGGATTAACTGATCACAAGAGTTGTAATCCATAATAAAAACCCACGCAAGGCTGCCAGGCTTTGTTTCTCAGAGGATTAGGGTAATGAGTTCATTTGACATTAGCAGAATGCATCCCAGACTGCAACCCCATTACCTGGATCTAAAGGCTGGATTCGGAAAGATGAGGCAGTTAATCAAAGCCTTTAACATATTTTTTTAATATGGGGAACTTATTGTGTATGCAAGTTGCTGGATTGATAAATTTGGGAAAAAAAGCTTCGCATAAATCTATAGTGCATGGCATGACTGCCTGGATTTAGCCAGCCCACCTTCTGTGTGCTACCTATATATATATATACACATTTATATATATACACACATGTACATATACATACATGTGCGTATATATAAGCCCCTAGAAATTATCTTTCCAGCCATGAAAAGTACAGTCTGCAACAGTTCACACTGCAGGTTTGTATTTGTTCTCTCTTTTTACAGCACTTTTCTGGTTTTGTCCTTTGAGTTTTGGTGAATGAGCAAGAAGAGACCCTGTCCATCTGCTGTTGGAGTCACCCCGCCATGGAGAAAGAAGAAAGGCTCAGGTTTGCAAATGCTTTGTTTAGAGCTAATAAAGCCCTAAATTAAATTTCTAAACAAATGGTTAATGTTCCTGGAGCTCAGGGAGGCCGTGGCTACCTGCAGCGACAGCAGCTCAAAGTCTTTCCTTTGCTGGTTCCCTCCCCGTGCCGTGGCTCCTGCTCCTCTAGCGCTGGCACGTGCTGCGAGCCAGATCAGGGAAATGATGCTCCTTAAAATTAAACCAAATGTTATTTTGCTGCTGGGTTATGTTAAAGCCAGACCAATTCCCAGTGTGGTTCACGGTGCAATGGCATGGCCAGCTGTGCTGGCACTGGGGGGAGCCTTGCTTGGGGTGGTAGGAGGACGAGCAGACACTGCTGGGGAGAGGAGAGGACCTGCTATTATCCCTGACCACTTTATAGTGTGAAATCCTGGTCTGGGGCACCACCAGTGGGTTTGGGTTTTACCATCTTTCACCTCACCCCATCTCTGCACCAAGTGCATGGTGGTGACACTGTAACAGCAACTAGTAAAACCAATTAAAGCACGCCTGGACCCTTTTGCAATCGTTACGGTCCAGTGGGGACACCTCTGCAGAGCACAGCCAGTTTATCACACGTATTTTATTTCAGATCTTCTGTGAGCCTTTGGATTTTCATCCCAAAATCTTCGACGTACCCGCCCCATGCTCCCAGACCGATTAACCCTTCTGCAGATGAGCAGCACAAGGCAGGGTGAAAAACCCAGCAGGTACCTCCTGGTGTGCGGAGGGTCGAGAAAATGGCAAATGTGCTCTCCCACCCCCTCCTCCTCCCACCCTGCCCATCCCCGCTGCACCCTCGCCCGCCACCCCATCCCTGGGGGTCACCACGCCGCAGTGCCCTGAAGGTGCCGGTGGCCGGGGACACGCCGGTCCCCCCCAGCCCACGTGCACGCAGGTGCTCCCGCACGCAGATGCGTTTACAGAAGGCAAAGAGCGGCCGGAGGAAGCCGCAGTCACGCGAGCCGCATGTGGTTTAAGGAGCAAGTGCCAACATCTCTCACTCTCACTGTCCCAGCGCTGCTCCGAGGGCAACCTGATCTGCCTTTAATCTACTCTGACCACAGGACAAATGGTTTAAATAAAATCCTGCATGACTGAGTCACTCCATTTCTGGCTTTTATACGACATACTGAGGAGCGATGGTTTACTTTGCCTGAGTAACAAAATTAATATAAGAGAAACATTTTTGTTATGTGGTAACTAAGAAAAAAAAAAAAAAAGACAAAAACCCAAGAGAGACGTAGAGAAATTGGGGTGGGATGTTTGTGCATGATAAAAGGAAAATCAAGGAAAAGAAAGGAGTCACTATTCTTGGAACAGCAGGTAAAAGTAACAACAGACAAACGGCTATCGCAGGCAGGACGAGGGCTCTGTTTTAGCAACCGAGTTATTTTTCGAGAGCAGAGCCCTGAAGCCCCGCTGCCCTCAGCCCAGCTGCAGACAAGCTGCCAGCCACCAGATACCGGCTCCCTTACCTCCGCCTGGGCAAGGCGCGGGGAGAGGCACGGGCTGAGCGAGCACGGCGATGCAGGGAAGAGGAGGACCAAGAGAAATGTCCTGGGGTCTCGGTGGGAGAGCTGACTGCAGCTACCCTTGCCATTTAGCGCACGGGGGACCAACACGCGTGTGCGCGTCGCAGACTTTGCCTCCGTCTGCGGGCAGACGGTCGCAGGGATGCAGCCTGGTTTGCTGGTGGGTATCCGCTAGAGCCAGTCCCTGCCCCTGCTCGGGCCGTGGTTTGCGATAAAATGTGTTGTGAGAGACTCTGCTCTGACTATTCACCATCATCTACTTCTTGTCCCGGACTTGTTGCCACCAAAAGACCTCCCTCAGAGCTGTGCAGTTGATCTTGGTTGGGGAGTTGAGGTACTTAGATCTCATCATCCTGAGCCTCGTGGGAATATGTGAATATGAGCTCAAATGAAGGCTATTAAAGGATGAAGTTTAAATCCCGGCAGCGTGGGTTTCACACATCACAAGCCAATAGCGCCTATAGGCAAAACTCTGCCTTTTTCATTCTTTTCTTTTTAATGAGAAAACTTCTAATGATTTTTGGTAAGCTTTAGGACATGTAAGGTAATATACTGGTGTTAGTGCGAACAACAAATAATTCCCACTGTCTTTTTGGGGCATAGAACAGTTTTCACATCAAGTAATACTTTTGCAAGGAAGGGAGTTGGAACTACATGATCTTTAAGGTCCCTTCCAACCTAAACTATTCTATGATTCCATGATTCTGTGATTTGCCGTGCTGGATGGGAGTATTGCTGCCTGTGGACACCTGGCTTCTTCCCCTGCCAATAGTCTACACCTCATAGAGATGATCTTCAAACCACCTCCTGGTCTTGCAGGTCTGGACATCCTTCCTGGTTCCCTGCAAAAAAGATCAGGGCTTGAAGCTTGAGATCGCATCACCTTTGTCTTACCACGTGCACAGTATTTTTAGGGTCACTTCCCTGTTGCGTTTCATCAAAATACTGGTACGTCGTGTTCGGGACATGTTCCTAACGTCCGCCGCTGCAGCACGGCAGATCCACTTTGAAGTGGGAATTTTGGTGCTTTTACAGCAAGCAGCGCAAGAAGAAGAATGTTCCCCTTTGATGTTTATTAGTTATGAGCATTGCTGGCCCCTTTTGGAGTCAATTTCATGCATGGTCCCCTTTAAGAGTCGGAAATACATTTTACCAACATTTCAAATGTTATGAAATGCAGCATTTGGTGGGAAAGAAAAAGACAAATGAGAAAAATATGGTACTTTTTCATTCTCTGAAAGAAGTTATAGCTAGAAAAAATCGACTGTATGTGCAAACTTGAAGTGATTAGCTATTACTCTACAATGTTTGCAGCTCTCTGTGTCCAGAAGCAGAGGCTCTACATGATTTTTCAACTCTTACACAGGACTATAGCCCATACTTTGCAGACATAGGACATGCTTATGGATCTTTCTTTTACAGTGTTTTGGGGTCATAAACAAAACAAAGTCAGCAAAGACCATGAGATCCCTATGTACTTCCCTTTATTGTCTTTGGATTATGTTTTTGAAGGTGAGTCAGTGTTTATCGATATAAAAATATAAGAAACAATGCACTATCAGAGCCGTATATTTTCCCATGTGTTCATTGTCCCTTCACTTGCTGTAAAATCCATGTGATGAGGAATTAACGAGCGAACACCTGTTTTCTTTGCAGAACCTGGGTTTTATTTTTAAATTTTAAGCAGTCTCTGAAAGTGGTTGCAAAGGCAAAAAACCAAACTCTGTCCTCACAGGTGGGAAGGGGAGACGTTTGCTGAGCAAAGGGTAGCCCTGGTCCTGCACAGGCTTGATGTATCATTCAGAAAATTCAGGCTGGCTAACGAGGCAGGACCCCATCTGGTCTGTACCAAGCAGCTTCTTCTGAGGCTTGTCTGGTTTGTCCCTGTTTAGCAGCAACCCAGGCATGTGAATTTGGGATATGCCTCCCCAAAGAGCTGATATAAGGGGGGTACTAATGTTTCATCAACAGGAAATATCATACCAGGATGCTAAATGCAGTAGTTAAGTTTTGCATAAAAAAAGCTTTGCAGGGCTTATTGTCTCCATCTATTACTTATTTCCTCACTCATTAACTGCTCCAGTAGCCTGAGACACTGAAATCTTGCAGCCAGATTTCTTATTTGAGAAACTCTTTGCTGTTAATACAAGATCTCTCATCAGATGTGCTTTGAGCGACTCCCCTCTGCTATTCCTCAGACCTTCTGGAAGCACAGACTCTATTTTGCAAGATTATGTTTACGCCTGGCAAATATGCAGGGAAATGGTCTTTTGAAAAGCAGCATTGGCCAGAATCAGTAACAGCAATACCGGTGAATCCAAAAATAGCTGTAGGTGGGAGCAAAAGGGAAAGAGAAGTGGTGAAATCTTCTGAAATTCCTTCAAAATTGTTCTGTCAAGCTGAGACGTCCCCTGGAAGATGGTCCTACCTCCAATACCATCTGTCGAGCTTGAGGAGAGGGGAGACTCTGCTCTCTGAACCATACAGAAAGCTGAGCTCATGCCCACAGCGATCCCTTCTTAAGCCTGAGATTTGTCAACCAGTGGGAAAACCAAACTCTCTGCCTATGTCTTGCTTTCTCCCTACCTTCGATGTCTGGCAGACAGACAGATAAACCAAGTTTAAAGAGGTAATTTGCAAGCTAAAAGGTGATGATAATACCATATTGGAGCAATTTTGTATCACGTAACCTGAAAATGTTATCAGCTTACTAGTAGTGAATAATCCATTGGGAGAGAAAAGGCAAAAGGCTCTGATGCAGTATCTGCCAGCCTTTGGTGAATGTAAGGTTCTTCATTTAATTCAGATTTATCTTCTAGTCTGAGGACTCTGGAGTGATCACACAACTTCTTTGGGGGTGGTTTGTTTTGGTTTTTTTATTTTGGCAGGCAATGAAGCCATGAAGCCTGAACATAGGCAGAGCATAAAGCAAAAATTCCCCATGCTACACACAGATGGATTTAACAGCCCTCCTCTTATTCACGTGTAAGTGTTTATATGGAAGGGATCCAACTTTATGACAAATTTCACTAGTCCTCTCCAAGGACATGAAATTTGGGGGTGAACAACTTTCACCAGATTTGCAGAGCAGATCTGGAGTTAGAGGTGTAAATAACAACTTGTGGTATCAGAAAGGCTTCTCTAAAGACCTGCTGAGGGTCTCCAACCCCAGTTCCCGCTGGCTCCAATGGAGTCCTGAAAATGCCTGCATAAGCCAAGAGGATCTTCTGCTGCTGGTGACCATGGACCTCTGGTGAGGAGCAGGCTGGTCTTGGCTCTGTGGAAACCCATGAGATATTGGGGTTCTTAGTACCATGCAGGACTGGGGCCTCTGCTGGAGTCTACAGCCTTGATCTGGATGGAAAACGAGAGGCACCTGTGTGGTGGAAACACTCTCATTGTCCCAGATGAATTCCCATGTATGATTGACTACAAAAAAATACCCATTTTTTGCTATAATTTTAGCAAGCATGCAGGTGCATGGTGATTTCTGAGACATATTTTCCTCTCCTGGATAGTTTGCCTTACTTTCTTACCCACAAAGATGTTCTGAGTGCAGAAATAACCATGCATCAAGCCACTTGTGTATGTGTTGCGGGAGCAGCGTGGAAATACATGCATGGCAGGAACACAGAGAGGCTTTTCCAGCTATGAAAGTCCACCAGTAAATCTGACCAGCGAAAGCCTGCCCTTGAACACTTGCTCACGGGACGCTTTTTTGCTTAGCTTTTATTTGCTTTTTCTCCTCATGTACATGTGTGCGTGTTCAGGGGTTCATTTGTCTGCCCCAATGAATTTCAGATTTCATTTACTCCAGCTGTTCATTTCCCATCTGACATCACACCTCTATGACTGTGGCATCATAGCTAGTGGCTGTAGGTGATGTTATGATGTCATGCAGCAACATGAAGATTTCAGCTGGGGAGTATGCAGAAGCACCAGGTCTCATCTTAAACAATAATGAGCTTGTTTTTGTAGACTTACCCTTAGTTTTAATAAAAAGCAGAAAATATGGGACATACTGGCAGAATAATCTCAAAACAGAATGTTCTTTAAGTTTTCATCAAGTGTCAGCTGCTCTTTAATTAGTAACCAGAGGGACAATGAAGAAAGTTGCTAATTATGAGCACACCATAAAAATGTAAACACTGTGTCCCAGTTTTATAATGGCAACAACTTACTGTGGATGCAAAAGTGAGTCTGGATTGGCTAATGAATGGAAAAATCATGGGATTTTTCTTGAACAGCTCACGAAGAGGCATCTGTAGTTATAAAATCAACTATTTCCTTTGGAAAAGGAATGAAAATATTTGACAAAAATACCTTCAAGGTTGAGTGTGTTTTCTTTAAATATATCCCAGGAATAATCAAGATCTGCAGTTTTTGAAAAAGAAATCATAAATCAAGATAGCTTTATTGAAAACCATCGGTGCTTTCAGCATTTTATGATGCCTGAAATCTTCTTCATTCCAACTTCTTTTGTTTGCTCTTTCTACCTTTTGAAGCTGCACTGAAAGTCAGTCCTGAAGCGAGTGACATCTGCTTGCTACAGTGACAAACCTGAGAAAAGAAGCTATTTGCTGAGAGTTTTGTTGGCAATTTGACTTCAGTCCAATAGTTCCCATTGCCGGAGATTATTTTATTGCTTGGTTCTGACGTTTGTACTCTTCTGCAGGTATCTCCTCTCTGAGAGCGGGGAGATGGCTCCTCCCGACTGCGGCAGCCGGTCCTGGAGGATGTTGGGTCACCTCTTCTCTGCTGCAGCCCTACTATTAATGCAGATAACAAGCTCCACTCAAGTTTGTGCTCCGGGTAGCAAGAAGAGAAGCAGGGAAGGTGACTGAGATGTTTAAGGCCAACGATTTAAGCTCCAAGTCGTTTTTGATTTAAGTCTCTCCATTTTTGGAAATTCAGGCTGACCTCTCTCAGGCCTGATTTTCAGAAATACTTGACCATGCTTGAATTGCTCCGGAAACGAAGGCACTCAGCACTCCTAAAAACCGACCAAACTCTGTCTTGTTGGGCACAAAATTCAGATTGTAATTTCCTCTCTCTTGTTTACCACCCTGACAGAACTGGTAATCTAATGTTGTGTATGGATAATCTAATGTTTGTGTCATAAAGTATTTTTGACTACTGCTTTGCTTTTTTTTTTTGCCTTTTTTTTTTTTTGAGGGAGAATATATAAAATAATTGAGAAGGAAGAAAAAGTGTCGCTGAAATATTTTTTTCCTTTATTATTAAAGCATATGAGGGTGTTGACCCCTATTCATGGAATCGTTCACAGAGATGGGGAATGCGGCAAACCCTCCCAAATCCTGATGCAACTACACAGAGGTGGCAGCTATTGCCAAGTGGGCAGTACTTGCTCTCGACGTGCCCATCGCCACTCACACGCTGGACTGTGACAGCTGAATAAATTAGCCAAAAATAATTATTCCCAAATATTTTGCTCTCAGCATCCAGTCCCATCGCATTTGCAGAGTGACTGACAGCAAAGCCTCTGCTACAGCAAGGCCGAAAAAGAGGAGTTAACAGGAGAGCACGGAGACTGCTGCAAAGGCAAAACCAAACTACGAGCTAGTTCAGAATAAAAGGGATTCCCCAGAGGTCAGGAGATGGCTTTGAACAGGTTGAGTCGTTAAATGGATGTAGGGTTGATTGATGAATCCGCATCACTCGCTGCAGCGAGATGAGTGCATTACGTTGTAAGTGTGGGTTGCAGTTGATCAGTTCGAGTACGACTGTCTGCCAAAAAGACGAAGGAAGTTCATAAATTACCCCAGAGCTATGGAAACAGATCCTTTCTGCAGAGGGACCTGGGGAGCAGCAGCGTCCCTGGGTAGCCCATCTGTATCCCATAAAGAAACGGATACCTGTAATTAGTGCCGTGAGTTATCACAACTGCGCGCAGCATACATACGTCTCCATCCAAGAGGACAGTGCTTTGCTAGTGGGAGCGTTTAATAGGGAAATAACCAAGACAGCTGAAAGTACAGTTTCACTGGAAGGTTTCCAGTCAAGACGTTTGAGGCAAAAGCTTGCTGTTGCCAGTATGGGAGAAATCTAAGATTCAGAGCTGATTGCATTTCCAAGAAACAAAACAGGGAAACTTGGCCACCGCTGTGGAGTAGGTGCACTGGAGTTCATACCATGCAGCCTCGCGACTGGCCTTGTTTACGGCTTCTAGGTGCTCTAGTGAGGTGCCAAAGTGCCAGTCGGAAATCAGATATCTTGAGAAAATAGGATTTTGTTTGTATTCTTCAAAGCCACAAGGCTGAATGGGGGAATCTGGGATCCATTTTCCCTCCCCGTGCTCCCCTGCCTAACTCTTATTGAGACTTAAACAAAAGGGCAAGGAGGCCACTGCAGAGTAAATGAGGCCCTTAATTTACCATAAAAAGAAGACGACTGGCTGTTAAGGTTTTATCGGATTACAATAAAGGCTTTTTGCACTCGGGAGTCTGTGGTTTGATTCCCGGCATTGCTGGCAGGGCTGGAAATCATAACCACAGATTATAGCAATAAGCTTCCAAATTTCCATATTCCAGCCAAGGGTGCTGCTCCCCGGCGTGGCTGCTGCCCCGTGCCAGCCCTGTGCCAGCATGGCCAGGATTTGCAATGTCCTCCTGGGGCAGGACCTTCAGCCAGGCTCCAGGTCTCAGGGGGCATCGCTAGTCAAGGAGGGAGATCCAGTCTGGGACTGATGAGACCTTTTTGACTGTGAGATGGGAACAGGAGCAAAGTTGTGCCATGTTATCTACTTAATTATCCAGCAAGAGTTTACAAATAAGCTCCCTTCTCCAGTATGCCTTTATACTACAACTTTTCAGATGAGAAGTCTCCTTTCTTCCTCCCGGATGCCTCCCAGCAGCCGCCATCACAGAATGAAGTAAGTGACGCAGGTTATGGCAAACAAAATTTCCTCTCCATAAACAAACCTTGTTGTCTTTTTCCAGGCTTAAATTTTATTAGGAGAACAATTTTATTAACATAACACGTCTTCTTTCAGCCTAGAGAGTGCTGGCATTTTGTCTGTCAGCTAGCAGAGGGAGCAACAGGCAGCTCTGCGTTAGGAGGAATACGCGAAGACAAAGTTTAACCGATGTTGTGCATTTGCTACCTGGAAGACATGTCTGTACCTGAACCCGTAAAAGACAAATGCCGTTGCAGCTTTTTTCTTCAACCCTTTGTTGCAGTCGGTGCATAAAAAACCGTACGCTCCTGTTTGTGCACAGGAAACGTGCAACATTTACAGCACAGGGCTCACCATCAAGTTTTTCTCTTTCTCTGCTCTCTGAGTCCCATGGACTCACAGGAGGGTGAGGCTGGCTGACACCTCCGGGCACCCACTAGTCCCGTCGCTCAAGGCAGGGCCACCCAGAGCAGGATGCTCAGGACCGTGTCCAATCGGGTTTTGAGTATCTCCAAGGATGGACACCCCACACCCTCTCTGGGTGGCCTCGCCACAATGTGCATATCCAAAGTAGGCATTTAACCCTTAAAATAATGAGCAACAGGAAGCCAAGAGTAAAGAGATTAAGCTTAGTCTCCTTGAAAAGCTGTTCTAATTCTAATGGCCTCTTCAGTTGGATGCACATAGCATGGATGCAGCCTTCGGAGGCAAATACCTTCTCCTGGGTCTGTATCGCAAATGTCAAAATAACAGTATGGTGAAGTATTGCATCCATAATGGGATGTAGACCAGTCCATAAACTCTCTTTTTTCCTTCATCGTTTGACACTGCTGCCGAGAAGTCTGGAGGAATCTCGCTGTAAGTGGCAGGGCAGCAAAGGGCAGCGTGGACGAGATTCGCGTGCGCCAACCTCCCTCAATTTACCCTTCATAAAACCAGCTCATGCTGGTTTTAACCCAAGCTGGGTCTATGCTAGAAAATGTATGTCTGCTGGGTCCTCCTACAGGATTAAGAAACACATTGTGGCTTGTTTCTCTCTACTGTGTCCTTCAAGGCCAACGCAGCATTTAGTCCTTTGTTACAAACCAGCTCCGAAGTACAATTTTCCACAGGAAGAATCCAGAAAATATTTTCTGTAGATAAACCCAATTCTTTTCATTATAGCTTTCTAACTTTTATTTCTATAATATAATATATTTAATATATAAAAATATTAGAGAAAATATAACAAAACCAAAAAAATTCAAAACAAAAGCCATTTCGAAAAGGAAACTCTAAACATTTTGTTCTGAAATAGTCAAAACAGAATATTTTGACATTGTCAGAATTTTTTCCCTCAGGTTCTCTTCCAAAACAAAATTCCAGAGGAAAGAAAAAACCAACATTTTGTTAAGCATTTCTATTTAACTTCCACTTCAGCCCCGCAGAATTCAATAGAGCATGTTTTTTTGTAGCAACTTTTTCAGTCAGCACTTCTATACACAAACATGCACCGTGTGCAGAACAAATGGCCACGTATTTGGATTTGATAGATGCTTTTATGTTTCTGTATGTAAATAAACTAGATAGGAATTAATCAGATTAGAAACCTTGCTAGAGTCAGTCTGTAATTGATAATGAAATGATAATTTTAATTTGGCTACTGCTGAAGCAGGACAATAGATTCAGTGGATGATCAGATTAATATTAATGAGCATAAATATCTTTCTGTTTCAAGTATGGCATCTTGGTAACGCTGATTTTCTTGTTAACTGATGAAGGTCGTGGAACAGATTTACACCTGGGTGGGATGCAAAAGAATTTAAGAAAAAATAATTAAACTATGTTCTTGAATTTCAACATGAAAATATACTTCTCTTTTTTTCTTTTTTTTCCCCCAAAGGGGACTTTTCCTTGAGACGCAGGTCAGTATTTAGCCTCCCTGAAGATAGCCCTTAAAGGACTTGCAAGATCTGCAAAACTTTTCCAGGAATGGCTCCATAAGCTGTCTTCTATTATCGCACACATTAGGGTTGAAAACGGAGCTTTGCCAGAGGCAGGCTCACAATATTGCAAAAAAATCCACCCAATGAGTGGCAGGCTATAAGAAAAACAATATTGATGTATTTTCCTCTAGTTGTGGTTTCTTTTGTCCACAGAATGTTTTTTGTCTCTCAATGACGTCAAAGCAAAATTCTCTTGCAAAATGACAACTGGAAAATGACCCTGAGAATATATTGGATTTCCTAAACTAGTAATTAACTGACTTGAGCTTAATGGAACGTATTATATATTTTACCAAGTCTACAGAAGATTAGTAAAACAAAAGTAATATTTTCTTTTGTTTTGATTGCAACGCTTGAGGCAAAGGCAGCTTAATACTTCACAAGTAAGTGTTTTGCATTCCTAAAGTATCTGTACACTCAAACATGTCGCAGCATCCTTATCGGAGGTGACAACAACTACACTGCGTGTCACACGCTCAACCCACTGCCCTTGGGATGCGCCAGGGCAGGGACAATAACAATGCCTACAGTTAGGTGACATGCATCTCTTCCTTTAAAAGAGCAATTCTCCTTCTTCTAGGAGAAATGGTCCTGTATTTCCTGACTCCTTCCATCACCTGCGGAGGGACCCTTGGCTGGTCATTTAACTTCAAGCTTCCCAAAAATAAGCAAGGGGAGAAGTGCTCCCAGTGATAGTCAGCAAGAGCTGGGGCCTTTGACAAGCCCTTTTGTCACAGTTAGGTATGAAGCTGTCGCAGTCACCAGAGCTCAGTCACTAATTCAGATCACTTTATTCTTTTCTTCTCCTTGGTTCTTCATTTCTGTAAAATGGGCACATTCTCAAGTACAGCATTTTATTACATGTTGATGTTTATGGCTTTCTAAAGGAAAATGTCATCTGGTTTTCACAGAACCCACTGTGTCTTTAAGATTGCCTAGCAGAAACAAAAATACAATTTTCAGCATGCGCTCCATTGTGTAATATCGGAAGGAGCAGGTTTTACTGAGATTGTCTAGGACAAGCTCAAACAACAATGGACATTTTTCCTTCCTCTATAAAAGTTTTTTGGTGACTTTACATTATTAGGTGCTGTGCAGGAATGGTAAAGAGCTGAGTCTCAAACCTGAATTCTAAAAGCTTCGTCCAGGCTCTTTTTTGTGGTTTCAATCAGCTGTTGCTGAGGATATTCTGCCTTACACAATACGCACCAGTCTAAAGGTGTAATCACGTTACATCACTGCTGGTTGAGCTGCTCACACGCAATAGACACTTGGCATGGCCCCTTTCCAGCCCCATGCATAAACAGTGAGTAAAGAAACCCATCGAGCCTTTCAAATTTTGTTAATTGGAGAGTAACTTAAATGCCAGTCATCCATTGCTTCAGCTTGATTGCTTGCTTCTAATTAGGGGTTGACAGCCATGGCTAAAGCAGTTTCTTCTCTTGGACTCTCTGACATCGTGTTTCAGGGATCAGAAAAAAACATTCTTCTGCATTATTTATACCTAGCTCCATAGTTCCTGGGGAACATCCACCTGGAGCTATGGAGCACAGTACCGACATGGATTTGGTGGCCAAAAAAGTCTTACTGGTCTTATTTTGGGCACGACCTATTTCTTCTTCCTCTTCCTCCTATTTGTCCACGTGGGCCTACAATCACTATGGGGAAAATTAAATTTCCATTTCTTGTGCATCTTTCCAGATTTAGTGAAAATATCCTTCCACTTATATCCAGTAAAATGAGACTTTGTCACCATTTGCTCTGGGCTCCTCAAAACAGACTTTTTGTTTCTTGGAAAAGATTTAGTTTTCCAGGGAGATGCTTTTTTATGATTTCAGTGAAGCACCAATGTGTTTTAATAAAATTCAATAAAGTGTACATATGTCAGGGAAGATTTAATGTTGATAGTGGTGTTGTGCTTTGGAGATTCAATTATCCTTGGGTGAAAAAGCCATGAATGTTACTGAGTGCACGAGTGAAAAGGGAACATTAAAAAAAATCAGCTTTATCCAGCCAAAGTGGAAATCAGGTGAATAAATAAGAACATATTTTAGCCACAGGAGAGACTATACATGTGTTCTGCACCACAGAGGGACCTTCCTGTCTAACAGACAATGGTGTTTTGAGATCTATGAAACAAGTGTTTTCTTGCTTATACATCAGCAAAAGCAGATGTTCGACATGTCAGAAACAGTGGGGTTGACATTATATCTGTTGAGGCTGTTCAAATCAACCGGGTTTCTTCTGATGTGAAGTTTGTAACTGGAACAACATGATCCAAGTTGGTATGTCGGTGTGGGAAGATCCCGTCACTGCTCTCTTCCCAAGGCTTTCCAGAGCAGTGGGTTGCACTTGCAAACTCCTACCCAGGCCCTCCTAAAACCAGGGAAAAAATGGGATTTAAATAGTGAGCAGACCCTGAGCTGGCTTATTCTATTCTGAGTGAGCCTCAGCCCAGGAGAATATGTCATTTTGCATTTCTCATTTGTCAGTTCTTACTTCCTACTTGTGACTCTGATCATGGGAATTTGGTCAAAATCCTGGGCTTTGTGGCAAATTCATGCTCTAGGTCAGGGTTTTTGAGGGTGTCCTTGATCTCAGCCAGCATACCCATGAACCTGGTGTCAGCTTTGCGTTTATAAGAAGACCCGAAAGTGGGAAAACAGTTTGCAAACTCTGCTTAGCGTACTTCCCTCAGCCGCCACTGCCACGGACGGCTGAGGAGGTGAGGCTAACTGAATCCAGAGTGAAGGAACCAAGTTTTACAACCTATTCAGAAGAAGTCATTTATTTAATGGAAAGATTTGTCTACGTTATTTTGGATGTTATGGTTTATACATCAAGTGCAAAATTACCCTTTCAAAGCTCTGGTATGAGGTTCAGTTTGAGTACTGTGTATTAAAAAATAAAAGACCACTCTTCCCCCACGTTTGAGAAGCTGTTATCCCCACGGCAGGGAAATGAGTGTGAAAGGGATATTACGAAGCTGTATCTCCTGCCTGCCAGTGGCCTGTGCGTACCGAGTGCTACGAGGGAAGCACACTGCACTTTCCCTGCTATAGCCTTGCTTTGGATAGCAAAGATGATCTGCTCTGCAGAAATCACATCTTAGCAAACCACAGCCTGCATCCCTGTCTGGTTAAAATTAAGTTCTAGTTGGGCTTTGGCCCTTCTAATTTTCTCCCTACACAGCCTCACAACATCTTTGTAGTCCTCAGGAGTAGCATGCCCCTTCTTCCAAAGGCCATAAATTCTTCTTTTTCCCCTGAGTTGCAACCATAGGTCTCTGTTCAGCCAGGCTGGTCTCTTTCCTCGACGGCTCGTTTTTCGGCGCATGGGGACAGCCTGCTCCCGCGCTTTTAAGACTTCCTTAATTCATAGTCCCTCCAAAATTGAGGGGTTCACTGGCTCTTGAGGACGGCAGACAAAGTCAGGCCAACTTTGGTTTTTTTACCTATGGAGAGAAGGAAGGGTCCAATGAAATGAAAATGAATTTTTCTAAAGGGCCCCTTGGAGGGAGAAATCGTTGAAAGCTAAGTGACTAAAACATGGGTCAGAACCATGCCAGCCTGCCTGGTTATCCTCAGTTTGCAGGTAGACTAGAGATGGAAATGTTTCATACTAAGTAAAACAATATTGGTGAGCACGGCATGTTGCCTCTGTATAAACTGCATCTGGAAAAGGGAGGTCTCCTCTCCTCAAGTGTTGAGTGACATCTTACAACCTGTTTCTTTCCAGCCAATGTGGAAAATGTACACTTGGATTTCAAGGGAGAGGAAATACAAAGTATTTTCTCATAAAACTTGGCATTATCTCTTTAGCAGGCAGGCCTCTCGCCCACTGTACGGTATTTTTCCATTGTGTTGAATCAAACTTTATCTTCAACTCTGCTTCCCCATTCTAATAATAACGACGTGGCGTTCAAAGTGTGGCTTTGCGAGTGATTCATTTCCTCAATACTGTTGATTGGGACTTTACTTCAAAGGTAGGCAGCAATTTGGCTTTTTAACACATTAGAGATAACATTTCTTTTTTGCATTGGGATGAACTCATTATGGACTTTAGGACCAGGACCTGATTATTTGCAGACACACAGTGCTACTCTTCTCCTGATAGGAACGGAGAGATGAGGCAAAGTAATAGATTGGGTAAGAACTCATTAAATGTTGAGGCAGAACAATAGGCTCTTCCAGCCTTTAACTCCTTAGATTCATCTGGATCTTTCAATCTCAGCATCCTCCAGCCACTGGAGACTAAAACAACAATGAACTGAATGCAGAAAAAAAGCCAGGCAATTATTTCACTTTGGTAGAAATTTAATGGAATTTGTAAAGTCAGAGGAAGATAACGATGCAAGGAGTAAATTGGGTCGCTGAGATTCTGATGTAAGAAAAAGAGAACAAAATGGCAGAGGATGAGCTGGTAAGTGCTACCTTTTTGAGGCTGGCAATGATTTTATGAGGAGCCCTAAACACCAAAAAACTTGGGAGAGTCTATCTATCAACTTTGGACCTACCTATAGGTGCTCAGCTCCTCTGAGAGCTGGGGTGCTTACGTTTTAGCACCTAGATGTAGACGTAGGCACGTGTTTATAACTTCTATTCAGCTGATGCATGTTCTTTTAACGTATCTTGGATTGCTTTACATGTTTGACAGGCCGCGTTTCTTTCTATTGGCCTTATACAGCACTGCAAATGCAAAAAGCCTGCCTGCAATAGCCAACTCTTTTTTTTCTTCTGAGGTTTACATTATCGTCTTTGTCTCATTATTTCTGGATGGCTGCCCATCATTTCTTATATGGGTCTTTCTTCAAAAGATAAAAGGAGAAGGGTGTGGGAAGGGAAAGAAAGGGAAAGAAATCTTGCTTTTCCTTAGAAAAAAGAGCAAATAATTCATTGGACTGCATGGGTTTTATTATTTATGCAACATACTTTGGGATACTAACATGTGAGTCACCTAAGAACATATAGAAAGAAAAATAAAGATGTCTCTGCTGTCAAGCGGAAAAAAACACTCGCCACCTCATTTCTTTCCCCCTACCTCTGACGTGGCTTATGAAGCGGGATGCCCAAAAGAATAGAGCCAAATTAGCAGAATACAGACTGAGGGGATGGTAGCTTTAGCTGTGCCTCTTGCTGTTACTTATGCCACGGAGCTGCAGATGATGCGGTACGGGCAGCAGTGGCAGACACGGTCCCAGCTCCGAGGATGAGACACACAGCTCAGTGTGAGCTTCTGCACAGCAGAAATACCAATTTTGTCTTTCAAGAATTTTTTCCTGGTGTAACTCTCCAAATCTCTCTCCTGCCAAGCTTTAGAAGAGCTATTAACAACTAACAGGTGTGCTGATGAAGAGTTTCAGATACCCTTTAAATGGGACATATAACCTGAGTTCCCCACATTCTCACCTGAACACCACTGCCACCATTTCCACATAGCGTAAGTCCATTTGCCCAGGCCATCATATCTGGACGTGTCTGAAATTACTGTGGACAAAATAGCCAGTCAGTGCAACACAACAGCACTGAGACCCAAGGAACCATCTCCAAGTTTTATCAATTAAGTCATATTGTTGACTACATCGAGTTTCCAAGGGTTTGTACACTCCTGTCTGAGCTTGATCTTTTTTTTTTTTTGCTCCTTTTTTTTCCTCCTTGTATTTAATAAAAGCCTTATAAACATTTTTTTCTCTTAGTAGCTTAGCTGAGGTCACTTCAGTACAGCACACGGATAGAAGAGGACAGGGGTACGTACTCTTGCACCCCATGCAATTGCACCCTGTATTTACACGCACTAAGTGCGTAGGATATTTGGTGGCTCTCCACTCAGGGAAGATAAGGTGCAGATGCTGAAGATCTGCATCATACTGTACAGACCTCTGAGCCTTGAATAATTAGTGAACAGTTGTAGAGTTGTCTCCGTTCTAGAGAATGAAATCCACAGCTGAATTCGAGCATCAGGAACCTTCATAGAATCACAGAACCATAGCATGGTTTGGGTTGGAAGAGACCTCAAAGATCATCTAGTTCCAACCCCTGCCATGGGCAGGGACACCTCCCACTAGACCAGGTTGCTCAAAGCTCCATCCAGCCTGGCCTTGAACACCTCCAGGGATGGGGCATCCAAGCCTAGGCAGAGGTCTCGAAGAGGGCACATTACAGTGGAGGCGTTTGAGGGATGGCTTTGACCTGGCGATGACATCCACCCTTCCTGTTGGTGTGGAGGACGAGCAGAGGTGATGATGCTCCTAAAGGCAGTGGCACATCCCCTCTCCCCACAGCCTCAGCTGCAGGTTGCACACACAAACTAGCGAAGAAGGGGGGGGATTTTTTTGTTGTTGTTGTTTCTTGCAGGTGAATTCCTAAGCCATCTGCAGCGAATTTTCCTGTTGTGGCCAGGAACACATGGCCCAAGGGTTGGTGATGGGGGGAGTGTTTTAACTCCCTGCTCCTCACCCAGGCTGAACAAAACCCTTGATTGAGAGATCGGCTCTGGACTTTGCAAGAAAAGAGAGCCTGGGGCTTTTGTGCACGCGCGCGCGTGCGTGTGTGTGTATTTTTCTTTTCTTTCCATCATACTAATGAAATTTGCAGACACAGAGAGGAAACTGAGAGTTATTTATAGGAGTGAGAGGAATGTGAGGCCTAATTGTGCTTAGTCTATTGCTAAGTATGTAATCTGTTTGCTATTAAATTTTACAGTCTTGCAGCAATGTACATAGGTTCTATTGTGGGGGTTTTTTTTCTTTTAAGGGGAACATACATTTGATGAAGAAAAAATACGAGGCTAAGGTGCTTGCAAGCTTTAACAAGTGACACAAGGCAGCATTTTAAAGGAGGCAGGGGCATTTTTAAGGTTAACTAGGTTGGGTAATTTTGGATTTTAAAAAAAAATTTTTTTCCCTAATTATCTTTTCACAATTTTAAGGTTCCTGTGTCCTTGTCCATGATGCACTGAGGTTACCTGGAGCTGCTGGCTGTTTCCACGGGAGGTGGTGAGTCCCGGTGCGTGCACAGGACAAGGGTTTAGGAGCAGTGGGTTTTGCCCTCACCTCCTGGCTGGCCTTTGCTAGCCTGCTCCTCTCTCGCTGCCCAGCAAATAACATCTGCACAGGTATTTGCTTCCCTTAGCACTGATTTCAGGGGGGAGAGCCTGACGATAACTGGCTGAAGTCATAGAATCACAGAACGGTTTAGGTTGGAAGGGACCCAAAAGGTCATCTTGTTCCAACCCTCTGCCATGGGCAAGAACAGCTCCCACTAGACCAGGTTGCTCAAAGCCCCGTCCAACCTGGCCTTGAACACCTCCAGGGATGGGGCAGCCACAGCTTCTCTGGGCAACCTGGGCCAGGGTCTCACCACCCTCACAGTCAAGAATTTCTTCCTGAGATCTAATCTAAATCTCCCCTCTTCCAGTTTGAAGCCATCACCCCTTGTCCTATCACTACATGCCCTTGTAAAAAGTCCCTCTCCAGCTTTCTTGTAGGCCCCTTTCAGATACTGGAAGGGGCTCTAAGGTCTCCCTGGAGCCTTCTCTTCTCCAGGCTGAACAACCCCAACTCTCTCAGCCTGTCCTCACACCAGAGGTGCTCCAGCCCTCGCATCATCTCTGTGGTCTCCTATGGCCCCGCTCCAACAGGTCCATGTCCTTCTTGTGCTGAGGGCTCCAGAGCTGGACGCAGCACTCTAGGTGGGGGCTCACCAGAGCAGAGTAGAAATGCAAAAGCAGTGAATCCCTGCATTTTTGCATGCTGTTACATGGACAGCCCTCTCCAGTTCTCCCGTGAGCCCCAGGGCAGCCCCAGTGCAGCCTTCCCACCTGCTAAGGAGCAAGGTTGCTGCCCATAGGCACATGGTGGTGTGTCCTTTGCTCGTCCCAGGCCCCGGTGACAAGCTGAGGCAGTGGAGTGGCACCAGGGGCGCAGGGGGTCCTCCGTGGGGCAGCCCCGACTGCTGTTATGGAGGGAGGACAAGCTCGGCAAAGCTCAGCCTGGAGCAGGGGGTTAGCACAGGGACCCGAGCTGCTGAGCTAAGCGCCATTCCTCATGGAAAAAGAGGAAAAGTCAGGCATGCAATCCGATACAACTGCTAATATCTACCAGGCGAAAGTCAAGCACTCAAACAGCTCTGGAGTTAGCTGCTTTTTATTGCTTATCGCTGTCCACCCATGCCGGAATATTCCATTCCTATAATTTTTGAGAGGCCCTAAAGGATCCTGTCACCCCCCCCCCGGGTCTAGGTTTCTCGCTTTTTCAGACAAACACTTTTCTGGGGATATTTTGCAAAAATGCCACAGTGACTCACTCTTGTCACTCCTCTTTGCTGGGATAACAACACCAAAGGGAAAAACAAATGATATTTACTCCCGGTGTCCAAAATTGGCTTTGCCACTGTGAGCAGAATTTAGAAAGACAGAAATAGAGGAGTGATTATGGACTGCATTGCAATTAAGAGACAGCCTTGTAAGATCCTCCTCCGAGGTTACAGCTGAAGACCGAGGTGGACCGGGCTCCATCCAGGCTGGCTGCCCCTGCACGGGATGCAAAAGCTGCTCGAAGGCTGCGTGGCTGGGAGAGATGCAGCGTGCTGCTTACAGCTGTGCTTCCAAACCAGTCTGCCCCCTCCCAAAATGATTAAGGGCCTGAGATAGCCAGTGGCAGCAAATCAAAGGCAGGGATCGAGAACTGCGAGGCAACGCTTTGCTCTTTTCTTTGGCTGGTAAACCCGCCAGCCTGCCAGCACACATACAGGTGCGGGACAATATCGCCTGCCATGTTTCTTGCAAGCAAATATAAAAGAAGAAGAAAAGAAACTCAAGATATACGATGGTAGGTGGCATTTAGGGCTGAATCACTGAGACGTGTCCACTGTACATCTCCATGGAAATTGTCTAGCCCTTCTGCAGCTTGCTCGCACTTCCCTTTCAGACCCTGCTCCTGACTCTCAAATAAACCGACTTTATTCAGTGGGAGAATGAAGACCTGCACTGGTTGTCTTATTTCTGCCAGGCCACCAGGGAAATGCTGATTTAGTGTGTGACATTTGGTGTATTTGTAGGGTAAACAGGAGAAATGCCAGGCAGGTTATCTGCAGCAAGGCACTCGAGCCCTCCTCCATTGCGAATAAGTCATGGGATGCCAGCTGGCCGCTGGCCAGTCATTTGGCCACTGACCAATTGGCTGACATTCGCTTCTTCCATACTTCACTCCTGGACCTGGTGGGATGGGTGTTTTACAGCAGCAATTAGTTTATTCCTGGGGTAAACAGTAGAAATTGGAGGGTAATTGCAGCAAGAAGTTTGCTTCCTGTTCCAGTGTGAATAACCCGCTGGATGCCAACTGGATGTTCGCCCTCAAATCTGTAAGGCCAATTGGCAGCTGGTCTGCATTTGTCCCTCTTAGGATTTGCAGATGTATGTTGGAAAGTGTGGGAATGGGGATCCCATCAGTCCATCCATCACCGCGGCGAGCTGCAGCGCCAGCAGCCGCAGCGAGGGGCTGCTCGAGGCAGGGCACGGAGCAGGGCTGCCGTCGAGGCTGGGCACAGGCACGGCGAGGGCTATGCTGGCAGGTGCCTGATGACCCAATCCCACTGCTTTCATCTCTTTCCCTTCCTGAATCACGGGCATTTTTCCTCCTCACAGTCCCGCTGGGCCCTCACATATATTAGTTGGTAATACGATGCTGCACGATGCTGTTTTATCCCCGTTTTGTTCCCAGACCTCCTTCACTTTGCCTTACGTTTCTGCAACGGAACCTACCCCCTAGCACAGGCTTTTGACTGGGATGAGGTTGCTTGCTGGCCTCAGCATCCTCCCATGTTTCCAGGGTAACTGTCTTAAAATTATTTAGCTAGCTGCGATTTGCCCCATTCAGCGTTGCCACTACACAAATAAGGAGGACGTGTGTACATCTGCTGACCTTTCTTCACAATCAAGCCTGACGCATTTCGTAGCCTTTTTTTCTCCTCTAGTTATCCTCCTCTCTGGCAGCAATCGCCCCTTGTCATGCTGCCAGAATGGAGCATAATGTACTAGAATATCTTCCTTAGATGAGCTATCAAGCAACCCATCCCCTCTGCCATCACACGCCTTATTATCTCATTTTTTTTTCTTATTTCCATTGATCAGATGGATCCTTAGATCAATTTGCTGTCCTTTTTTCAAGGTTACAATATTTTCTTTCAAGGTGTCCTTTAGTATTTCACCATCTTCAGGCTCTTCTCAATTTTGCATCTTTACTTGTTGAAATTTCCTAAAGGCTGATGTCTGCAGGCCAAGGTATACTGCACTATTTTCCAACTGGGAGGTAACAGCAGCATACAATCCAAAGGAGGGATGGCTCCGCTAGCATTTCATCCTCCTTCTTCTTGGATTCAAGTAGCAGTGGTGGCTCAGAGCTGGAAGGCCGGACCACGCTCTCCATTTAGGTGGTGAAAACCCCTCAAATCCATGTAGTGATTTAACTGGAGTAACACCGACAGAAAAGATCAGCTCAGCATGTCCAAGGACAGCTTATTCAAGTTGCTAATATTACTGACATAAGGAAATATTTATACACATTCGGACATTTTCCATTTTCACCGAGACCTCTGGCGTGTGGTTGGGAAAGGAGCCTGGAGGGCAGAGGCAGGGGAGGAGGAAAGAGCTGGGTCAGTGAGTGACCACGGTTGTGCCTACATTGCCAAGGGCGTTGAGCAATGCCCATGCCACACTGCTGAACAGAGGGTTGAAATAGAAAACTGCTCCTTACTAACACTTCTGCTGAGCAGCTATGTTATAAGATGATATGTGGTGAAGGAGATTATAGTCAAGCAGAATTTGGAATAAATCTCCAACAAGTCCTTTGGCTGAAGCATCCTTGAACTCAAGATAAAGAAATTTCTACCCCTTGGATATGTTCTGTCAACTGAATGTAGCTTTGTGAAATTTATTGTTTTTGCAGAAATCAGGGCGACATATTTTAGGATAGCCCAGACATCTCTGGCTGCCTGGATTTCCTCAGTTTAAGTTTGCTAGTTCCCCTCCCCCTACAAGAAAAAAAAAAAAAAAAAGAGAACTTTCTTAACCTCTTCGTTGGGTACAATTTATAACAAACAAACAAACAAGCAAACATCCTCCATCTGGAAAGAAAATCTGGCAAAGAAAATATAGTAAGGGGGGGAAGTTTCTCTCACAGATACTAACCTTTACTCTTTGAGATGTGTTCGTCCTTCAGAAAGGAGCAGCTGTCTAAATCGTTAGGTTGCTAAGGATTAAGGCTAGCCAAAATATGTTCTTTTACTGTCTTAAATTTCCTCAATGTAAAATAAATGGAAGCTAAGCTGCTCTAACTGCGGATGCTGCCACCACTTACATAGAACCTAGTTTTGATATAGATGGATTACATCCCTTCTTAAATTGATTTGATACTCGCATGTGACCTGAGAGTGTGAACACATGATATGGCACATCTTTAAGGGCAACCAGAGTCTTAAGAAAGAGCTCGGAGTCCATGTGCTTCAACTGACAGCCAGGGCAGGCTGGTTCCCGACCAGCTTTCATGCGGTAGCTATGGGACCACAGGATAATCGCATGTAATGTAAGCGTAATTCCCCATGACTAGTGCTCTACGTATTTTTGAAGTTAGCAAGAAAAGAGCCTGCTGAAGCTTAGCATCTTTGGGTCAGGGATAGGGATTTGGTTCTGTATCACCCAGTCCCAGGTACACAGAGTATCTGAGTCATAGGCACTGCCCTTGAGCTGTGATCACCAATGGCACGGGATGATAACGCCGCCTTCTGCCACCCGAGAAACTTGCTTCATTCCACTAATACTAAGTGTATGTTTATCAAATAGGAAAAAAACCCAGTCCTAGTTTTCCCATGGGCTTTATGCTTCCTTCCACCAGAGCTGGAGATGGTCAGTATTTTGCAAGATCATCCCAAAAGGCAGAAACAAGGTGAGAAATGGTGATGTGAATATATGCTAATGAAGCTCCAGCCTGTGCCTTGTAGTTGCAGGAGTCTCTACCCTCGCCTTCCCTAGCAGTTTATTTATTCTGATATGAAATACTTGTTCCTTGATTCTAAATGACTTTCTGGCCCTTGACGATGTTTTTCTGTCCTTGAGAGAATTTGATGCACACTCCTTGTTATCATCAGCCATAGATGCTGTCAGCTTTGCCTCTGTAATTGTCATATAATAGATCTGAATGAAAAAGGGCAATATTCAGCCCTGTAAGGCATGTAACCCTTGAGCCCTTACCATGCTTCCCGGGAATGCACATGGCTGTTAAGTGGTTGTACTGCTGCCTCCTCCCAACTCCCAGTTCCTTCTGATCCTGTACCTACAGGATGAGAGGAGCTGCAGCCAGCACAACCCAAAACTCTGGCTAAAACAATGCTGGTCCAGCAGCAAAAGCAATTTCCATTTTCCCAGCACATGCTGTTTTGCAATCTCATCCTTTCTTCGGACCTTGCTTACAGAAGAAGGCATGGCAGTGAATCAGCAAGTTAAGAAAGTTAACAACAACTGCAGCAGATAATTACAGCAACATCTTTACCTTGTAGAAACAACATCTTAAATTAGATTTCAGTTGCACATGTCAAAAAAGGGACAAGTCTAGAAATCAGAAATGCAGCCTGTGTCAGTCTGGGCAATCTGCTTTGTATCATGTGCTGAATTGGCTTGGTTAAAAGGAACAGCTGGCAAGAGGCTTTTGTTTTATTTTTATATTTTTTTGGTAATCAATTGTAAATCAAATTCTTTCAGTTGACTTCTGCTGCTAACAAAGGCTCTCTATTGCCAGGTTAGTGTGTTTGTGTAATTATTTTAAGTATTTTTTGGAAGTGTATGTGACGCCAAATAGTTCAATTGGCCGAGCGAAAGACCGGGCCAGGTGAAGGTTGTTCATGGCTACATATGTGCAGGCTTTGGCCTTCTAGTTGCAGACTTTTCTAGCATCTTTCCCATTAATTAGCCTTCAGGAATCAATAATTCAGTAGTATTTCTTTCTGCCACAGCATCCTGACAACAGCAAGTGTAGCTGTTTTATTGTAGATAACAGTAATAAAATATTCATAATTTAATCCTCTTGTTCTCTCCCAGCAAGTTGAGGCAGAGGCATCCTAGCCAGTTTCTCTCCTAGCCAGCATCTGCTTTAAAGCTCAGCTCCTGCAACAGCCTAGACAACATCTACGCTGCTTTGGGTGTCCGTACTCGAATTCAGATGTTGTGTCCCCATCGCTGTAGGGCAGCAAGGACAAGCCAGTTCCCTCTCATTTCCCTGGGCTGGTAAATCCATTGATGCCAGTGGGACTAGGAAAGTGTATAAGTCAAGTATGAATTAGGATAAAAACAAGACTAGGCTGTGCATTTGCTTGCTGCTCAATTCTTTTTATTACTACAGAGGCTTATGGGATTGCATGGCTTTGCCACCATCACACAAAAAAGGCACAACTCCCACCTGCACCTGAAGGGAAGTGCGAAATAGGGAGTTACCATAATGACAATACAAGAAAAAACAGTCTTGTAAATCTGTCAGGTGATGGACCTCTGGGTGTAGTAATGCAAACACAGCACTGGGACCGAGGAATGACTGACTAGTCACGTTGCAGAGCATTTAGCTCCCCGTACAGACCTGCCAGTGGGGTGAATAAATCCCAGGGAGTACCATGAAGATCGCACCCAGGATATAAAAGCAGCCCCGTTCCATCCATGGCAACTGAAAATGCTGTGTTATGGCATGTGCATTAGCCTTACCCTGAGAAATGCACAGTCTGTTCCAAGAAGTTCCATTAAAACAGCAACAACAACAAAAACCAACACGGCCAACTCGAAACAGAGGTCAGGAGAGTACAGCTGAGTCGATGCTTTGCTGTCCCTGAATCCGCTCACTGCACAGCTCCAGAAGAGCTTCACTGCAAACTCCCCCCGTTGCTTTGGGTCCTGCCTTGTCTCCTTTGGCTGGTTGGTGAGAAATGTTAAGTTTTCACGCGTTACTCTTGTCCACAGTGGATGTCAGCTATTAATATCGGTAATATATTGGCAACATAGAAAGAAAAAAAAGATTTTCTTTGGTTAGAGAGAAAGTAACAAAATAAATAGCGTCTCTTTGTTAAAGATGAGATACCTAAACTATAATCAACAAGTTTACTTTTCTTGAGTCAGAAACCATGAATCATCCCATAAAATCAGATCAAATTCAAGATTAGTTTCTCATGGTATTGCTGAGGAATTTCAGATATTTCCATCGGGAAAAGAGTTATTTCTTCAGCCATCCCAAGGTTAGTTAGTTCAGCTTTTTCTTGTATAATGAAGGTTGCCCAAAGGTAAGGAACGTTAAGATCTAGAATTGGAGTGGAAAAAAAAAAAAAAAGAAAAAAAGAAAAGGAAAGAGAAAAGTGAGATTAGGACAAGATTAAGAGACCAAAGTTAAGCAGAGACAGAAATCAGACTATTTCAGCTGGGCAGAAAGTTCATAAAATCTTATGACTGTCTTGTTAAATACTATACAAAAATATATCAAACCACTGGCTGTAGAAGCCTTCTCCAGCCAGCTGTGCCAGTTGTAAATAAAGCAATAGAGAAAACTATTTGAACACAGGTTTCACAAGTTTTCTCTGTTATGTGGCAGTCTTGCAGCTGCCTAATATCTGTGTTAAGGCATCAATAAACCTGTGATATTACTGTGAATAAAATAGTGTTTGTTGCTACTAGATTTACTTACAGATGCCAGAACCCAAGTCATTCCAAATCACTTTACGAATCAGGGGTCATATGGTTTGGTGAAAGTGGGCTTGAAAATCAGTTGTATATTGCCTTGGTTTTATACCTGCTATTACTGAAAGGTCAGACAAAAAGAAAGCTGGGTCTAGGAGGACTTACCCTGGGATTACAGCTCTGAGATGGGGTTCTCCTGTCCTGGCTCCTGTTTGGCGTATGGCCACAGGCTCAACCGCGTGACTCTGAGAAAGTTATTTCAGAGCAGCACCCTGCCCATATTTTAGTTTCTTGGGACTGTTGACTCCCCAGTTCTGAACTGGTGGCACCGTTGTAAAATCACACACAGTGAGATGAGACACAGCTTGAGGAAGGCAGGATTCTTTTTTCTTTTTTTTCCTGAATAAACTCTGAGAAACGCTGCGTTTATTTCTGTCTTTGAATTTATGAGTAGTTTTATTCCTTTCCTTGTCTTAAGGTGCAAATATCTGGTAGATGGACCATTAATATAATGGGCTTTTAAGTAATGCATTTTTCCATTCAGTCCAGCTTTGGAGGACTCCCTCACTACCCAACAGCCGCAGAAGTGTCTGTTTCTCCTCCAGCTAATTGCAACCTACTAATAACGCTGGGCAGTGACTACCTTTTCTTAATTAGCCTTCTGTAGGCTGCTGCTGATTTTGTATACGCCTGAGGCAACAAAATGCTGGCTTTTGACCTGACTGTACCGTGGCAGATGGAGCATCAGCAAAGACAAGCATCCCCAAGTCCTCCAGCATGCACACCATCAACGGCCTCGCAGGGGAGAGAAGTCCATGCGCAGCACTCATCCCGCTTGGCAGCAGCCATTTCGGGGTGGCACATGGCCTGAGATCATCATCTGTTTTCTGCCATTGTCAGCAGGGAATAGCAAGAGCATCCAGAGGGTGATTCATCCACCCAGTTCCGGATGGGGTGAATCACCCTCTCAAAGCAGTCGTCTCCCACCACCAGTTACTCGAGAGGAACTGCAGAGAGATGGCTTTAAATAGCTGCCTAACTTTAGATCAGTGAACTTGGGTGAAATTAATCCCATCCTATGGGGTTCTCTATCTCAGGTCAGTCCACAGTGTCCCATTACTACTTTCTTTTGGGATATTCTTCTAGTCATGACAGATATTCAGGCAAAATCTTGCCTGCTACTTGGACAATGGTGGGAATTTTCTGAAGTGTGATTTTTTTTGTTAAATGAAGCCTTTAGCCAATCACATTGAATCAGCGGTGCTGAGCAATAGCAGAAAGTGAAGCTACAACTGCATGGGTAGAAATTTTGATGCAGAGGGTGAATAATATTTCGAAGTGAAAAGTATCATGCTATTTTCACCTCCTGGTTTTCAAAGGAGTAGAAAGAGAGAGAGAGAAGGTGCTCACTGAAAATCCTGAGTTAGATTTTTAATAATGTAGATTTCTCCCCCACTTTTATCCCCCCCTTTTCCTTCACATAGTGAGAAACTTCCCAAGGTTGCCAATGGCACTAAAACAGTCAGTCCACTTTCAGAATTTCAGTCACCTCTTAAACACTTAGAGGCTGAATTGAGTGAAAACCCGTTTTCAGAAGAGTTTCCAAGGAAGTAGAAAGTTTCCACACCCTGAATCTTGCACTCAAAGAAATGGAAACTGGATCGTTGCTGCCAACAGTCTGAACTGTTGTATCGCAGGCTCCTGAATGCTATATTCTGTAATAAAAAACTCGAACATGCTTGGTGCTATATTAAAACACATAAATACACATTGAAAAGTTTAGCTGAACAATATATGATTTGTTATTTAATTTTTGCTTGCATTTTCTAGGCATAATATTACTTTTTAGCTGCCTGATAACAAATAAATTTTGATGAAATTGCACAGCTTGTGTTTTGCAAAAGTTCAAGCTTTGTGATCACAACGACCCCTCCATAAAAAGATCGGGAGGAATGTGCCTTACATCAAAGACTCCTGGATAAGAAAATCTGTAGACCCAATTGTCTGTCAGTGACTAATCAGGGAGGATACGTGCCGTGTGATCTTTTACTAATCTTACCTATCTACGGTTTAAAATGTAATGCCTGGACTTCACACAGTGGTACAAGAAAAATAAATGTTCAACGGGACAATGAATTGAGACCCTGCCCTGGAGAGCGCAGCTATGTGGAGAGTCCTACTTTGAAGTATAAGTGAAGCTTCCATTTGTGGCATCTTGGGGGGCTGAACCTTTCCTCTCTCCAGTGAGGAGGGCAGGACTTAGGTCCAAATTTTTTTCATTCCTTCCCATGGTAGCACCCAACCAGGGCACCAGTAGTAAACCATTTGGAGGGTTAACTTCACAACTGACCAGGCTGCTTAGCTCTGAACAGGTTTTGTTACAGATTGGCTCTCTTTAGCCAGCTTGCAGCTCACACGGGGCTGAGTACCGAGCGCTGGCAAAAGGCACTTATGCTGCTGGAGGCTCATGATGAAAGGGCAACCAAGAGAAACCTTCAGCTTTCTGCCAATTCCATAAGACTTGACCATACCAGAAGAAACTTTATAAGAAGCAAAAGTTAGAGGTTAAAAAGCCTTTCCTTTCTGTTCATCCTTTCTACCTTGTGTAAGAAGTTTTACTGCTTACAATATTCCATTTAAAGACTACTTTCACGCAAGGGTAAGTATAATAAGATAAAAGACAATATTGTATTTTAAAGTTGACCCTCGTTCAGTGCTTGAAGTCCTCAGAAAAACTCTTCCTGGACATAGAGGCTTTAGGTGGGACATCGGCAAGTTCCCACCGTTTGACCTCGCTTGATAATATTGCATCTATACAGTAACATACAACTGATGATCCATTCGATCACCTTATGTCAATGGCTCTATCTGATTCCCAAAAATCAGAGGAGGGTATAAATAATAACAAAGCTGTGTAGGGCTTGATAATGAAGTTGCTTAGGAGTGCTGGTTGAGAAACTGGAGAAAGTATTCAACTATATTTTGGAATTCCTCTGTGCTAAACACTCATATTTGCTGCCAATTTCAGGTTTAGTCTTGTTATCATTTTGGTACAGCACAGTAAAGCTGAATTAAATTATTGTAATTAAATTGTTGTCACGTAAAAGCTGATTGCTTTGCATTGCTTTTCATATTATACAATAGAAAGCAGTTATTATATAAAGCAACCAATCAAACAAAACAAAAATCCTTTCCAGAAAACCCTTCTCGTTTAAAGTGTGATCAAATACTAAAAGCCTTTGTAATGAGCAAATAAAGTTTGTGAACAAGATTTATTTCTCTACAAACTAACTTATTTTCCATTCCCGTCCAAAAAAAGAAATCATCACCTTTTCCTGTTGATAAATTTCAGGATCAAAATGCCAAGTCATGGGTGGGTTAGGAAAATCTTGTTTATAATCAAAGGCTTGGTGACCTTCCTACATTTTTTACATTTTAATTATACACTACATTGGCATCCTGCTATAAAGACATTACTTTCTGGAAACTCCCAACTATTTACATGACTAAGACTTAATTGAATCAAGGATTCTTGTTCTTTCTTCTCTCTTCTTTTCTTTTTTTTTTTTAATAAAGAACTGTCATTATCATTCCTTGCTGCAGAAAACATTCCTTCGCTCCTGTTGGATGTTGGTAGCAAACACAAACAAGACTTTTGTCCTCATGCAGCATGGTCAAATGAATCAGGATCTATATCTTTCGAGGAACTGTTAATTACTGCTGCCAAATCAGATTAACAATTCCTATAAAACCAATGTAGGTGTCCAAGTTTTGTGGTTTTCCACTGACTGGAAGCATGTAGATATGGCTTCGGTACCTACTTAGGAGCATTAATCCCCACTAATCCAGAGCATCTGAACTGGGGTTTACTGCGGTTTAACTAATTCATTGGAAAAAAGTTAGCTCAGATTATCTTTTCCAAGTAGCCATGGGGAAGGAAAAGAAAACTGGATATAATTTTGGTCCATGAGGAGCATCAGTAATATCCATAGCTGTACTGAGTGAAGCCCATAAAGGCAAACATGTTGCCCGAGGGCATCCAGCTAGCAGCAGAGCAAGGACCAGAATGTAGGACGCTGGATGTTCATTTCTCTGCTCTGTTGAAGTCCCAGCACCATCTCTCCAAAAGATGGATGGGCTGCAGGACCTCTGCCCCGTGTCCGTTGTACAGGGCCAGCAATGGCTTGGATGCGAAGTCTCACCTGCTCAGCATGCACGATGGATGTAACCTAATTCTTCTTGAGAAAGAGAAAAAAGACAAAAGCATTTGTAAGGTGCGATAAGCCTTGCTTTTCCAAGCATTAAAAACGAAGATGACAATACTTGCTTGTTTAACCAAAATGTAGTGAAAATTATATATCTGCATTTAAAAAACCCCTGATATGCACCATTATCTTCTCCTCATTATAAGACAAATTCTAATTCTGGTAATTACAGCTGTGCCTCCCTTTTTCTAGCTCTTTCAATGGGTTCAACACACTTCACTTCTTGTTACAGTTTCTTGCACTGAGAAACTCAAAATGAAAGGTACTGTTGATTGGAAAATATTATTATTACAGTAATAGTCATAAGGAATTGGATTTGTACAAAACTATAAAGCAAAACACACTGAGATGATTCATTATGCATCACATGGAGAAAGACGTAATGTTGTTAATATGGGAGAACAGATGTGTCTATGTATTTTAAGTATCTCTTTTTCTTTGATGAAAAGTTGTTTTTTTTCTGAAAAAAAGAAAAAAAAAAAAAAAGAAAAACCAACCTGATCTTGATTACTGGTACTATTGAGAAAGTTCATTGGGAAATGAAAGCAGTCACTGCTGTTGCCATTAATCTCATTTTATGTTAGTTTGGCTTTTACTGCAGAAAGTAAAAACTCTGGGGTTTTCTTTCATAGCCGGTCCCATATGTGAGCTAAAGCAAAGTTGACAAGCAAGTCCTTGACGTAACCTCACGCATGCTGTGGTTAGAAGCTGTATAGCAGCAATGGCCCAGATGTGATTTCCTCACTTTATTCAAATTAATTGGGCTTTAATTAAAAACGCAACACATTGTTTTGTTTTGCTTTAAAGAGACATGGCTAAGGGCGATCATTTGATAGTTATCTATATTTTTTTATGGTAAAGTTGTTTTGATGTGTGTGAGAAAGTTCATCGTTTTTCCATTCTGTCATACCTCAAGCATTTTGTGCAGGGACCAAAAACATGCTCGTGAGTTGATGTGGTCTATAGAACAACACCCTGCGATTTTAAACGTGACTGCACTCCCACCTTGCCTATAGGAACACGGCCAGTTTGTCACTGTCTAATGGCTAAATACTCCATCCTGAGTGTCTGAACTCCCTCTCCAGTGGCTCCATATGGCAGACACTACATATTTTAATACCCTTTATTGCACAGACCAGTGGAAGACACATCTATAGTATTTATTAGATGATCCTTCTGGATTTTAAAATTATATGATACATTTATACAGTGGAACATTTATACAGTGGAGGTTCTCCTTATGAATCCCAGAAGACTCATTGGAAACGCACAGGATTTTTTCTGTCTGTATTATACAAGGACCCGCCTCCTCTATTCACTGTGCTGGGAATAAGGAGTAGATGTAGCCTCTTGACTATCTGCTTTTGAGATGCAAGTAAGTTGAAGACGAAATTTCAGTAAGCCTCAGACAATGCAGAGCAGAAAATGGGTGAGGAAGCCATTTGGGTAGAAGGGATCTGGTTCTAGAAATAATTTCGGGGAGTTGCAGAGTTTGGCCTTCTGCAGGAAATGCTTTGGAAAACATCCTCTTCACAAAACTTCTCATGCTGTGGAAGAGCAGCCATCCCCTGTGCCTGCTACCCGTGGTGGCTCCTTGCTATCAGGGAAGAGAAAAGCCAAGGGCTCCACGTCAGAGCAGAGATTTTATTGCTCATTATTTACGGGGGCACCAGGGCGGCGCGTCAGGCACCCGTCCACGTGCAGCGCTGCCCACCTTACCCGGGACACCTGCAAACAGCCGGATGCAGCCAGTGCTCAGCAGAGGGATGCAGATCCCGGCCGAGCGATGCTCTGCCCTGCGCCAGCAACCCACCTCCAGGGTCAGACTCTGCCCTAATGTCACCGCGCCTGCCATGGACGCGGCCAAGCGCCGCTCTGCCAGCACATGGCCATGCCGGCTCACGCAGGGAAACCTCACGTGCCACTGCTCGGTAACCCTCATGACTACCATCATTAGTTAGACACCGTTTTATAAGCACCCAAAGACTCGCTAGGTCTTAGCCACTGTTGGAAGTGATGACTTTTTAATGGCAGCCAGCAAGCTTGAAAAATTCCCTGAGATTGAACAATATTCTGGAGACAGACATGTCCCGGGGAGCCAGCTGCCTGCCCTCTCATTGCTCAAATATTGAGGTTAAGTGGGGAAGCGGAGAGTTTGAATTACCACTACAGCATAAAGACATCTACGTGCTTGTTTTTTACGTTTTGTTTCAGATCCTTGTAAAAATACCGATGCAAGTTTTAGCTATTACTAATCACATTAAACTAGTGGACACATTTTATTATTTGGCAGCAAGTTTATTCTAGGTACTGTAACTGAGCCCATAACAAGATTGCCACTTCATTTTGTTTGCTTACTTGGTAGTGCAGATAGAAACGGGAGGATGCTGAAAAAGAAAGCTCTATTTAGGCCACATAATCTCCTTCATTAAGTATCAGTGATGCTGGATAAGGCTCACTTGGGGACCTATTAATGGAAACACATCTGCTGTGTTCATAATAGTAAAAGACTGGCTATAAAGTGATTAATTGCTGTTAACAGAAGCAGGCCCTGCTTTGGGAAGGCAAATATGTGGCACATTCGGATGCACGAAGCACTCCAGGCGCAGGAAGGCATTGCAGAGACGAGGACAGCTCTTGCTCAGTTGGGTTTGCAGCACTGCGAGGGCAGCTCACGGGGCTGTCCATGCCAGGATGGCTCCTCGGGCCACCTTGCCTTTGGCTGACCAGCCCACCTCCCCCAGACTAAGGTAAGAGCTAACTGGAAAAGAAGCATCACCACCTTTTTCTGATTCAAATGCATTTTATTATCAGTATTTGTATTACGGTAGTCACAAGAGACCCTAATCAAACTGGGGCCCTCTTGTGTTAGACACTGTCCAGATGCATAATATAAACCAGCTCTTCCTTTTAAGAACTTAAAGGCTTGCAGATAAGCCAGAGCATGGGAAGGGAAAACCAGACACGAAGTGGGGAAATGCCATGACCTGCCTGAAGTTTTAGAAGACAACTGAGATCTCCTAGCTCTCAGTTTAGGATTATTGGACCTTACCTTCTTTATGACTGGAAAATGATGTATGAGATCCTCAGCAGTGAGACACGAGCATATGGCCTTCAGCAGAACCATGCTGCCTTGTGCCTGCAGAGGACCTGGGGGAGTCTTGGCTCTGGCACAGGGGGGCTAAGCAACTCGGCAAAAGCCAAACACTTGTATTGGAACATGCTCAGGATGCCTGAACAGAGAGCTCAGAAACATTCCCAACTTACAGTGACTTTATAAGAAGGCATGTCATACCCTTTCAAATGGATAGAAAGTATGAGCCAGAATGGCAGGAAAATGCAGCTTATTTTCAGGCAGTACGCTCGCACATTGATTAGAGTCCAGATGAAGATAAAAAGGCTAGAGATCCAATGCACAGTGCTGGAATTATATGTTTCTGTAGAAGATCTAATGTATTCATGCTGTCAGGTCACATACATTAGACCTATAAACCTGATGTTTTCTTTCTTCTTTTTTCCCCCTTTTTGGAAGCACTTTGAGCAAATATATTGAATGAGACATTTGCAAGCATGGAGCCCATTAATAACACAAGCCGAATGCAATGCTGCAGTCTCATTCATACTGCTCTCGGGAGCCAAGGAAATTAAAATCCTATACATTTCTTTTCTGCACTGGGGAAATCAAAGCCAAACCATGAGATGGGGCTGATTAGAGACAGGTGAAATGTCTGTTTGTTTTTAAAGCTTTACAGCTCTCATTTTGATAGTCCCTAGATTTTCCAAGTGCATTCTGCAGATATCAGAGGAGAGATGGCTGTAAGAGAAGAAAACAAGTCTGAAGACCATCTGAGAACCAGGACCTTTTCAGATGCCAAAGAACAAAAGATGCTACAGTAGAGGCTCCCTGCTGACAGCTGGTGGAGACGCCCATGTTGTACTTATTGTACTCCCCACGCCACAGATTTGTAAGACTCTGAACCTGTAGTCCAATTTGTGCTAAAATAACAATAACAAAAATTAAAACCTTCCATGAGTCTAGTAGAATGAGGAAACAGTAAAACAGACAATAATTATGAAATTCTGCATATGTATATATTGTGTACAAAAGATTAACTCATCTATATATGGCTATGTTGTCACTGTATATAACACACATCTTATTCAAGGGGCACAAAGAGCCATGTCCATGCATATATAATCCTTGGAACTGATCCTTCTCTAGGCAACCACTGTAAATCAGGATGCAGATGCCCATTAGTTAAGTATTAAGTGGGCAGACAGACATCAAAATGACTTTGTCACGAATCTGATGTTCTCATCTAAATAGATATAAAAGGTCTTGTTTTATAACTGCTTCCTCCAGTCAACATCCTATGATATCCTAGACTTGCTAACGTTCTTTTTATTGCTGCCATCTGATTGTATAACTCTCCACTGATAGCAGCTCTTCATATTGCATCGATTATAAAGAGAACAGGAAAATGAACAAAATGTACTTATTCTGTTTATAGTTTGAACTATAATTTTGTGGCCCTCCTTGGACGCCTTAACAGAAGAATCAGATGCACTTTTCTCCATGTTTGGCAACATGCTCATAATTTGGCTGGGAGCTGTGTCCAAGTTTACTCAGCTCTTGTGCTTGCCTGCTTTCACGAATGGCTTTTTTTAGGACACGGGAGATGGACAGGGCTCCTACTGCAACTGTTGAGACACAGAAGGAGCTTCTATTAAATAGAAAATTTCAGCAGAAGAAAGGTTGTTCATCAACCCTTGATAACCACCCACCGATGTGTGATTGGGGTATGAAGGTTCAGACGTGATCTACGAGGGAGGTGGGTGATGATGTACTTGGCAGAGGTTATTTTTACCCTCCTATAGGGTTATTACTGTTCATCAAGGTAAGAGGGGGTCATAGACTGCTTTTATTGACAAAACCTTACTCCCTTCCTCACCTCAGCATGCTGCAAACCTTGTCTTTTCTTGATTTGAAGGGCTAAGATGGACAGTTGACTCATTTTCAGCTGTGAAAAAGCTATTTTCTTGCTTTGCTGTACTTTGGTCAATTCAGTGGTGAATGACTCAAGATTACAGTAGCCTGATTAAATGAGAAGTTTAAGGTAGAGTGAAACTGATTTTTTTCAGCAGCTGAAAAAGAAAAAAAGAAATTTATCTTTCCTTCCGTACTAAGAATTCCTATGCAAACTGAACTCTTTTTTACAAAATAACTTACTTGCTTTCAGGCCAAGTGGTAGAAATCTCTTCTATAGAGCAAGGAAAACCCTTTGACCAATGAATGTATTAACTACTTAAAAAGCTAGTGCCTCTCTAGTGCAATTTACCTCGGATAGAAAGAGGAAAAAAGAAAGCAGTTTGGTAAAACTCTGTAACACTGAGAATGCAACTCTGTGCAAACTGGGCTAGAATATCTTTTTTTTAACTAGGTTCAGAGCCAGGCCAAAAGACTGCATGAGGCTAATCCCCAAACAAGAGACCACTCTGGTTTATCCTCATGTACTGCTGCTGGAAAGCGTGCACTGGAGTTTTTGTGGGAATGTGGGTTTTTCCTGTATCACTATCAAATTTCTCTGTATACGGCTATGTAAAAAGGCTAATTAAAGGAAAGAAAAATTGAACCCAGTTTCCTCAGTTTCCCTGTTTGCTGAACAGCGATATTCCAAACAGTGTCACTAGTCCTGGTTTTGTTTTGTTTCCATAGTCTTTGTTGACTGAGGTTTCTCTCACGGAGAGAGGCCAAAAAATCTCACCATTCTTGCAGTGGCCCATTAGCCATTATCAGCCTAACGATGGGCTTTAACTGCAGGGAGGGAGATAAAACCTGATAATGGGAAAAAAACACCAACCCATGAACAAAATGTTGCAATAATACAGGTAGTGGCAGACTAGAAAGCTGTAGGATGTCACTTGTGGATGTTCAGAAGGGGCCAGCCCAGCTCCCATCAGTATGAATGACCCTGCCTTCAGTCAACCTATCAACTACACAGTTTCCCAAGATTTTGTCCAGTCCTATTTTCTAAGGCAGGGCAAAATAAAGATTAAATAAAGCATGAGTAATATGTATGTAGATCTAGAAGATATCTTGGCACTGAGATCAATTTCCTGCTCTGACGGATTTAGAAGTGCTCAGGTTCCTGCTGCGACTGGAAAGTTGTTTCAGAACATCTTTCCTGTGATGCTCAGAAACCTTCTTCATGTTTCCACCCTCTATTTACTCACAAGGAGTTTGATTTGGGGCCAACATTGTCCTTTAGCTTAAATAACTATCTCCCTTCCCTGGGGGTTTACCTGCACTATTTATAGAAAGCAAGCCTTTTCCTAGCCTTTTCCTCCTTTTCCTAGCCTAAACAAAGCTATTTTAGTTTCTTCTCCACCTCCCTGATTGCCCCACACTTTCCTCTGCACCTGCTCCATCGGCCAGATCCTGGCTGGTCCCAGTGCCCCACACAAGGCAGGGACCTTCCTCCTCATCACCGACTTTGTATCTGCCTCGATCTTCAGCTCTCGTTACACCTGTGGTTCATTTATCCTGCAATCTTTAATACAGCCACGTCTTTCTTTTCCTTTTCCATTTGCCATTTTTGAGCCCTGTTTATCCCAGAAGCCTCTGTCATTTGTCCCTCCCCTCATTTCCATGCCTCATTTACCAGCAGAAGGAGATATGTGGATGGGCAGTGGTACAGAGATGCTATTTTGGTATTTCTATTGCCATGACAATATAATTTTCCTGATTTATTATTGAAACCCTATAAATAGGCTGCTGACACCTCAGCCTGGGCTCGTTATCTGTGATCCCTTTATAGCCCATGAGAAGGCACAGGTTCGTCTCATCCTCAGACCCGTGCTGACAGTCGGACAGAGCGAAATTTTGGACGTGTCTGTTTTTCTTCAGAGAATATAAAGGGAGGCCAGGGCATAAGCCCAGGATTAGTCATCTGACTTTTAGACACCTGAAGTCAGATAAGATGAATTTCACTTTGATGTAGAAGTTTGCACATGAACAAGGTAGTGATGACTTTTGGGTAAGCCAGTTCTAGCTGCTGAGCAGCAGATTAGGAATCGCCAGACAACAAATAAATGTCTTTTCAGAAGATGACATTCTGTCCCATTTGTTTTGGGCATGTGCATATGGAAAAGGAATGAGAATTTCAAACCTCCCCTATATTATCCCAAATCTGCTCTTTCTAAAGTCTGGTATCGACTGCGAGGAAGTGATGTAACGCTTCTGAAAATGCCTCTTATTGTGTCTGAAAAAATCCAGTGAGTTTGAGGTTGGTCAGTTAGCCCTGGGCTAGACATGTCCTCGCTCTACTCTTACAACAGATCCACTACACCAAGGGCTGAAGCAACACCCGTTTCCCAGGACCCACCTGGGCATCTCTGCTCGGATGAGGATGGACCAGTCCTCAGTTTCCCTCTGCTGCAACCGCCAAGGGGGGGCTGTGCTCCTTCGCTCTCGTCTCCATAGAACCTGTACATCAGGCAGTCATCACAAGGTAAGTGAGAGGCACGTAAATCCTTGGGCTGTTTGTTGTGATGGAATCTGGGCAAGAAAAAGGACTTGGAGTTCACGATGGAAAATATCTTTGAGCACATTTACTCTGGGGCAGCAACTTTGCTCAGCAAGCGTAGGAATTATTTTGGTATACAATAAATCTTTGTAGTTCCGCCGTCTCACTTGTCAGCTCTCCCAACGAGCATCCTCCCCAGTCCAGATCCTGACAGGTTTAGCTTTGGACACCGTGCCTAGATGGGCTGTTGCAAATTCATTAAATTTTTTTCTCTTTTCCCCTGTTACTTATGTAAGCCTGCCATGCTATGTAAACTGAAAATATTTCTTTTTGGTTTTAGGGAGAGAGAGATTGCTTTGCATATGCATGGGAATGGCTTTGTCCTAGACATCATGTTTACTCACAAGTGCCTCACATCGGGGCACCGACTTTGAAGCCTCCTGCTAGGAATTTTGAGCCTTTCCTCTCAACATCCCCCCAGGCAGACGCCTGCAGAAAACTCCCCTCTCCTGGAAATGTTATGGAGTGGGCAAACTGATGACTCAGGAAAAGAAAAACCAGCATCTCAGTTTTAAAGTTTGCTGACAAATATGACCCCGCTGGACGAGGACTGGTTTCATTTGGCTTTCGAGGCAGTCACTAACTTAAGGCCAGTGGTGAGTTAAGAACTGCTCAGACGTCTTTGGATAACTTCAGTCAGAGTCTGCTGGCACATCTCAGTACAGTGAAAACAACACAGAAATATTCCAGGGTAGATTATTAGCAGAATGAGAAAAAACCTACAGATGCATAGTAATTAATCTTGGCCCTTGAAATTTGCTTATGCTGTTTCTTTCCTTCTTTAACTTTTGTTTAAAATCTCCAGTGGGGTTGGAGAGCTGGGAGGACATTTTAAATAAATGTCTCAGTCCTGAATACATTTCTGAAACAAAAGAAAATAAAACCAAAGCATTTTGTGCCTGACCGTTCATGGGTGTCACCTTGTTTTCAAACCACCAGTTAAATGCAAGTCCAAATGCTAATAGTCATGTAGCTAAATAACCAGTTTCTTTAATTTACTAGATCTTCAGTTTATGCTTTAGTTTAGCACTCCGACTAAAGATTATTTATAAATTAATATTTTCATTGGATGCATAGGATTTTATTTCAAGTGGGGAAACAGTGGATATGTTTGCTTCAAAAAACAATTATTTGCAGCAAGATGGTAGGTATTCCCTTGCAGAAACTGCTCTTTATCCTTCATGGAAAACCCCAAAAAGTTTTTGGAAAAAGTGCAGCACATTTTATTTGAAACCACCATAGTGATTTTCCCCCCTCACGGCTTTGTCAGGAGTATCTTGAAATGGGAAGTATTGCTTTCTATAGACGGTTTGAGTTAATCATTTCCCCTTACAAACACACCGGGAGACACGTTTAGTCGGACGTTTGGAGAAGCGGCTCGGCGCGATGTGAATGGAAAGCTACTGGCCTGGAAACAGGAGCGGAGCTGCAAACCACAGGACTGTGCATGACCTAGGAAGGAAGCAAAAGGATGTTTCCGAAACCCATCGCATATAATAATTCACTTTAATCTTCCGTTGTTGTCTTGCCGTTATGGCAGGGAAATAAAAAAAGAAAAAACTCCAGTTGAGATTTACTAGAGCAAACTGCCTCCTGGCTTTCTGGCTGTCAGCTGGAGGAGCAGTGTCCTCCGATAGCAATTCCTGTAGATCAGGAGCCACCATGAAGACAGGGTGGAACGAGCTGTGCTGGGCCACACAAACCTCTGATTTGCCCTTTGGAAAAGGATTGGGGCAGATTATTTCAACAGGCCAGCGTCAGACCTTCTGCGGGGAGACGCCTGCTCCCAGGGCTCTGGACCTCTTGCCTTTCAATACCCTATCAATGGAAAAATCCCCCCACCAGAATAATCTTTGAACAAATAAAGACCTCGCTTCATGCAGGGTCTGTTCCTAGCAGGGATATGGGACTATTAGCTTCAGCGAACAATTTTTCAGCCTCTAATAGATAGCACATCACTGAACACTTCTGAAATTTCCCCCCCCCCCCTTTTTTGTACATCTCAAATTGCCCCGAGCTGTATTTGCCTGACGGAAATCTTCTGCGAGCAAAACAACCAACAAAAGACATTTCTTGGTTCCCATTTCCATAGCCTGGAAATGCAGCTAGTGTTACCAGCCCAGAGAACAGCGTCTGCCAAGAGGCGAAAAGCAAATCGCTATTTAAGACATCACCAAACTCCCATTGGGCCTCATCACCTCCGACAGATTTGTGAGTCACTAAGAGGAAGTATTTTACTGCTATCCTGTTTGGTCAGCAGGTGGAAGGGAAATAGCTCTCACAAACCTTGGAAAAAATTAATTTAACAAGACTTCAATTTCAGCATAGTCTTAGTGCTTTCAGCCTCAGTCTCGCTGCTAGTTTCATGGAGTGCCAGCATTTTTCTGGATATTTTACAGAGGAAGACAACAAGACAAGATCCTTGGCATAAAGAAATTTTTTTTACGCTATATAATTTATGTGCTACTTCCCAACTTTTCATCCAGTAATATCTCCCTAACAAACCTAAAGATCCCTTTTCTCTTGTTAATTTTTCCTCCAGTGTTTCAGAATTCTTACTTCTGCTCTCCAAGAAATTCTGCTGTGAGATGAAAAATATTACACTTTCTTAAAACTACAGGGTAGCATTGAAAAAAGAACTTCGGTAGTTCATAAACTTTGCAAAAGGGATGAAATTCACCCTAAAGAAAAAAGAAATTGCAGACACCTCTCTTTTTGATAATCCAATGAAAATAGGATAAAGAACATTGCTAAAGAAATCTGAGAAAATGATTTCCCAATAGGATTATAGGAAATAAAAAAAAAGTTCCATTTCTACTGAGAACATTTCCTAGCTGGAACCCCCGCCAGCTAAAGTGCTAGTGGGCAAATTATAATTCCCTCTCTTCATGAGACTTTTAAGACAATCAACTCTTCTGCTCTAATGTTAACTTGTTTGCCAAATTAATTTCCAGGGTGTTGTGCTCCTTTGCCAAAGACCTCACCAAGATTCAGCGATATGAGTGTCAACGTTGCCAGACATGGTGATCATATGCAGCACCCAAATGGGGACACCTCGCCGGGCGCTCTGGTTTCCCTCAGCTTCATCACAACATCGAGGGAACAACGTCAGCACAAACCCAGAGGTTTTTGATGCTGCCGTCTCTACTTTTCCCTGTAACAGACAACCCATGAGGTCTATTGGTGAGATGTCCCTCCCTGGTGATGAGGAAGACCTCAGGTCTGCACAGAAACCACCCAAGAGAGGAAGGATGTGTGTTTTTGAAAGAAATCCATAATAGCGATCAAGTCCTGCATATCTACCAAGCATTCAGAAGGCCCTAATAGTATTTAGACTTGACTTACATGCATCTCTTGTATTACCATGGTCAGTCTACTACCTTCCTTATTGCGGTCCTCTAAAAGGTAAGAATAGGATAATCTAGCTCCTTAACCAAGCCTTGAATATAAATTAGCTTTAAAAACTTTTTGGAGCCAATTTTTCTCACTGTTTATACATTTCTGCTTCAGCAGCTATCCATCTCAGAACAACAATGAAGAAATGGGTCCATTGTTCAGTAAAGTATATATAAAAACTCTAAAGTTTCCTTAAAGATGTTCCAAAGTGATACATCATCTTGGATGCTCAAATCTGAGACATATAAGAAACGTTTTAAGTATTCTTAAATAAATTAAGTCACTGGGTCAATTCCAGCCAAGCCGGTGAGAGAACAATGTATAATATAGAGAACGACCCTCTAACCCTCATCATGTGCTTGTTTCTGTAACTACATCCAAAGAGAGGATTTTGGAAAGTCCTGCAATGTTTTGACACACACACACACATTTCGTTTTCAGGTTCCACCTGGGATTTGTAGTAGCTGCACGGCAAGGAGAGCAATTGTTTTTGTGGTTTCTTTCTGGCTCGGACCACAGGCTGATGCACCAGAAGTCTTACGAGAAATTCTGCTTTGTTGGGATTTCCTGCATGATTCTGCACACAAAAGCAGCCCAAGCGATTCAGCTGACACAGTTATTGGAACCTGCAGATGATTTTCCCAACAAAGATTGATTTGGGAACCTCTGCTTTTCACCCACTACTCTTTGTTACATCCTACGTACTTCCTGTATGATATACTTTGGACATATTTTTCAAGAAACATCACTAAGTGTTATGAAGTGCCATTGTATCCTGCTAAAGTACTGCCAGCCCAGGGAGAGCTATATTTCAATTGCCAGGAAGAGATTTCAAGTTACTGAGATTTAACAAGTTACCATGCATCAACTGAGCTGTAGGAAACCGCCATATGTGCCTTTTTTTTTTTTTTTTTTTTTTTTTTTTTTTTTTTTGTTTTCTACATCTGTGGCAAATGCAAAACAAGGCATCTCGGTTTAAGCCGGTCTCACTGTGTGCTGAACAAAGTCACCTTGCGGTAACCACAGACCATGCTTACACACGCGTACAGCTCGCGGGGAGAAACTCATTAACCACGGGAACGTGGGGCTGAGCAGCTTACGCTTGGTGTGTGAAACACACCTTGAAGCCCCAAGAAGAATCAGCACCCTGCTTCGCATATGGCACTGATTCGCAGAGGTGGTGACTTCTTACCGTCTCTAACAGCAACATCCTAAAGCACCAGCTCGTGCTTCATGATGAGACAGGACCCCCTGTGCCCACCAAGGAGATGCAGAGCATTACTAGTCTGACACCTCGCTCTGTTTCCTCGTTTATACAGTCATCAGCAAAGCACCGTAATGCCTAAGCTGCTGTTCTTCCCAAAGGTAAAAAAAAAACAACCCACCCCAAAACCCAACCCCAACCCACTTGGCTTTTGGACTGGGAGGTTTGCCAAACAAAACTCTTTCCCTCACTAATGGATGTGTGTGGGTGTCCTGGTTTGAGTGACACAGGACTAATTTCTTTTCTAACGTTTGGGAAAATTGTACTTTTAGAAGACTCTAGTGTCTGAATTTGTGAAAATATTTACTTTACAGCCAGCTCTGGTGTGTGGTTTCAAGGTCTCAGTGTTTTCGAGCTCACCAGGTGCGGGGATGAGGAGGAGCGAGACCCGGGCACTTGACTCAAGCTGGCCAAGAGGATTCTTTCATACCGTGAACATCCCATTCAATATAAATCAGAAAGTTTGCTGAGGAGGGGAGCTCTCCCTTGATGGCAGCGATCCAGAGAACTCCTTGCCCTGGTGCCGGACCCCTGAGCCCTTCCCTTCCTCCCGAAGCCGTAGCACTTGCAGTGTCCGACATTTACTGTCCACTGCTGGGAGTGCACGGCTTCCTACTGATATAGTTGGCTGAGTATAATCCTTATCTATTTTTAGATTGGTATTGGGATCACTGTTGGTTCTGTAGTGTTATTACTGTTAATTATTTAGTCTTATTCTATTAAATCTGTTTATATTTCAGCCCCTGGGTTTCCTGGTTTTCTTCCCGATTCCCCCTTCCTGGGTGGGGAGGGGTCATTGGGTGAGAGAATAATTGTCTAAATGACAATAAATTGCTGTGGGTTTCTCAAACCACAACACTGGGGCATTTTCATGCTGCTACATGTGGTCTTTACTTTTCCTCAGCATCAACCGCACCCTTCGTTTCCACTGCCGGAGCATATCCCTGCACCAGCTAGGAGCAGGGGGAGAGAAAATGAAGGAAAAATTGCACTTCGTAAAGCAAAGTTAGGACACGTTTGCCAGTAGGAAGATATTCAGCTTGCATGAGCAGAAAAAATTCTTGATTAGAAAAAATCCCCACAAAAAAATCCAAACCAGCAAAATGCATACAAACAAAAAGAAAAACTAAAGCACTGTGATTACAGTTGAGTAAATGAGAATCATTCTGGGATCAAGAACACATTAATGTACTTGGCAAGTGGAAAGGAAAGAGATTTCTTTCTCTCACCAGCCTCATTTTATTTGCACACTGAAGAGATCAAAGCTGACCGGCTGGAATGCTGAGACTACACTGAAAGTAGCTTGTGCTTTTCCTGCTGAATGTCCACTTTAGACAGTATGGCTGATGCATCTCTCTATGAAGCCTAATGGGAGAAATGCTGCCGTGAGTTGGTACTGATGGGGCTCTTGGGAAAGCTGGTGCCTGGGGAGTGGAGAAGCGAGGTCTTGCCTTAGGGGAGAGGGAAGGAACAGGTTCCTCCCCAAAAATCTCTTTCAGTCCTTATTTTAAGACTTTTCTAGAACTTTGATATGGTGGTTGGCATCGGCAGATTTTCTCCCCTAAATAAAGAGCTGAAATCGAAACAAGCCAGCTGGCCAAATATCCCCGTTTAATTGCAGTAAGATATGGAACAGAACAAGTTAAATCTGAATTACTGCACTATTACTCCTAAAAGGTTTACTGTATGGTGTGAGTCACAGTGTGGTTTGGTCCTTTGTCTATGCAGAGTTTGCAATTTTTTTTTTTTTTTTTTTTTTTTTTTTT
>VFFE01007135.1:1335348-1412926 GCA_008921705.1 Burhinus oedicnemus | reverse complement strand
TAGTGTTTGTATTTTTTTTTTTTTTTTTTTTTTTTTTGTAGAAGCAGAAGATTCATCAAAGCAAATTAGACTGGTGGCTTTATCAAGCCCAGAAAGGCAAGGTTGGCAGTCCCTTATGTCTATGGATCCCACAGAAGGTGAGAAAGCCCCGTAAAAGCACCTCCCCATTTGGACAGCAATATCCTTTCGAGGAAAATTCTTTTCTGATCCTTGCTTTAAAGAAGTGATTTAAGATTAATGTAAAGACCATTTGTCATTTTGGTTATAAGAAATGCTAATGGCTTTAGCAGCTTTTTGCATTTTCTACAAATTAAGCTTGAGCTGTCCTGTTAAGCACAAAACAGTAACGAAATAGTCTCCTCTACATGGCAAAGCCCAAACTGAGTCACTCATCAATTCACTGCTAATTGTCAAATGTGTTTATTGCATGGGAGAATTGATAACCTGTAATAGAATGTGATGGATTTAGCCAGCTGTGTTTCTACAGTTTCAGGCTGGTGTATGTCCAAGAGAAACTGAGAGACTTACACGAGTACAAAAAAAAAAAAAAGTAAAAAAAAAAAGTACGGTAGTGTTGATTCAGCACTGGTGTATTTTCTTCTCCTGATTATTTTTGTAATAACAAGTGTCTGATAAGTGGGTTAAAGACTGACTGAAGGAGATGGGATTGGAAAAGAATTGCCATTATGTTTGTTGATATTCCTCCAGTTAATTTGAAATGTAGGCAAGTCATGGAATAACTTAGACTGGTAACATATTTCACGAGACTTTCCTTCTCAAGCTAAAAAAAGAGAACACGCTGTCTGTATTAGTAAGCACGCAACATATTTAGATAAGTAAATGGAGTCAGAATGAATACTGCCTACATGAGAAATAAATGGAGACAGATCTGCAGTGGAAAAAGCGTCTGCTTCCCGCTGCGATTTGCATTGCCCATGGCATTGGAGCAGCTCAGTGTAGAAGTTACCTGTTACAAAACCCTGGACACAGATCCCTGCACTTGCCCATCTCTCAGATGATGTCCTTTCCTTTTTGGCTGAAGCTGAAGGTGCCTGTACAGCCCTCTGCCTTTGGGACATGGCCACTTCCCTACTGCTGAACCCTCCGTGGCACCAACCTGGCCATGGCAGGTGAGCACAACCAGGAAATATGGCTGGAAGAAGTCAGCTCAGAAGTTCAGCTACCAAACCCGAAGAAGCCCCTGTGGGGGAGACTTTCAGCTCCTGATGTATCAAGGCTTGAGGACAGTGTGGTGGCACCCTCATCTGGTGATCTTCTCTTTATTTTTCCTCTTTCATTAGCAAATTTTCTCCTACCAAAGTTCTGCCAAAAAAGTTAGCCACCCCAAATACTGGGAACACTCACATGATACGTGCAGCTGACCACATCCTCCTCAATCTTTCTTCATCTTGGCATACTCAGCTTATGAGCTTGCAGAGAACAATTCGCCCCTTGCCCAATGGGACTTTAATTCAACCACCACTCCCAAGCACTCTGGCAAAAATTGGGCATGATTTGTGAAAACCTAGTATGGTCTTAAAAACCAAAGATGTTCTGATGATACCTAACTAATGAATGTGTGGTGGCCAAAACCAGCTAATGGGACATGACCATGTTAGTCCTACAGAAATCATGTGATTAATCATACAACCAGAGGAGCACACACAATGATAGAAGGCAATAGACGTCTTCACAGAAGTCTCAGATATCTTCCTGGAGGATAATTCGTAAAGGACGCAAGATTGTTGAGCTTCATGCGCTGAACTTCATGAAGGCTTTTGATCTGTACCGCATGGGGTTAGATTAGAAAAGGCACAAAATGTGTACAGTCTCTTCAAATTGCAGGAAAACTTCTCCTGGATCACAAAAGAAGATATGAATCAAGGAGATTTCCTTAAGGAAAATCTCAAAGTTCAGGCTTTTGACAGTGCCCCCAGATACAATTAGGATGTGATGAACCTTGGTTTGCTCTTGAATTCACCTGTGAGAACTGAAATTGAAAATAGAAACACTACAGCAGCTTCCTGCACATTTTTTCAACCTGGATTTCATTAACATCTTCCCTGAGCTGGGATTATTTTGCTCATGTACAGTGTTCAAATCTGTTCAGGCTTTGTTTGGAAGCAGCAAAACACTCAAATGGAGGCATCCTGTATAACCTACTAGAAAATGATAGTGTTCAACAGCTTTTTTTTTTTTTAAACAACTATTAAAATTTAATACATAATCATATCCCACTATGGAATTCTACAAGAGTATTAAAAAAAACCCAACAGGAAGCATAAAAGCACTTATTAAATTCTACAAGTATTTACAGTAATTTCTGCATAGGACTCTATTAAATTTCCATGGCACACTCAGTCCCATTTCTACCAAGTTCCACAGAATTTTTCCAAAATGGTCAGCTATTTCTTTCCAGTTTTGATGAATGAAGAAACAAAGCAGCCTGCTTCTTATCCGAGATCTGATTTGACCAACACCAGTGGCTGCAAAACACAGCACCAGACTCTCACCTGGTGAAATTCAGCATAAATCTGTTGCCTTCAAATGTGGGCCCAGGGACTCCAGCTCCGCCTCTGCCTACCGCTCACCTCAGTATAAATCCATGTGTCTCCTGCTTTTGGCTCCCATTCACCAGTTAGTCAACTTGCAAAGCTATTGTTTTGAACTTTGGTATATTTTAGTAGCTGTAAAATTAGCTGCGTTAGTTCATAACTTACAGGAGAGGCTCCTGAGATGTTATTCCCTCTAACATTTTCTGCTGGAGATGGATGGGATGGCCAAGGGCTGAGGTCATGTATGCTTTGTGTTTAGCAGGAGAGGGGGAATTTGCGGTGCTTTCCAGCAGAGCATCTCCCAGTGACTGTCAGGTTTATGCAACTGGATGTCTCCACGGTGCCCTGGAAAGCTACAACCCACCTCAGCTAGAGATGCTCTTTCCGAAATAGACTCCGGCTTTCAAAGAATGACACTTTCGGACTTCCCAGACACAAAGGCACAATCGTTTCCATTACAGAGCTTGTCTCACCACCCCAGGTTGTGCTGGCCCTGAGGAGCCGCTGTCTAGAGACCATGCAACTGGGCCGTGAGGATGGGTCATGATCCGTACAGTCGGTTGCCAAAAATACTCCTGGGAACAAAGATGCTCTCTGACTTTTCTGCAACTGAAGTAAATCTTAGACAAAAAACCCAGAGGGAGCTGTTGGCACACATCACGCAGCCATCAGACAGGAACCCTGCTCGCACATCAGCCAGCTTCTTGACAGGCAGGAGTTTAGAAGCCATTTAGCACACGGAAGCGGGTAAATATGGGTGTATATATATGTATATGAGAGACTTACGCATAGGGAAACTGGGCTAGGCATATCATTTTCCAAAGCTGAAAATGTGTCACTCAGCCATAATTGCTAAACTGAGAGCAATCAAAATGATTGCTTTAAGGATTGCGATAGGGAGTTCAATGAAGGCTCTTAGAGATACTTATACCCACAGTTGTGGTTTTAATGGGGTGGTTCTGGCTAGTGGCTGAATAGACGCAACTGCACGAAGCTGGTGAGTGACAGTGTACGGTTTTCAAAACTGCACTCGGTGACATACTGTCTTCGCAGACTGCAAACTTCCCACGAGATGAGGCTGCCTTTCGGATACTGAAATGTAAACAGATGCTCCCTTGCAATTAAGTCTAGAGGAGTTGCACATTTGCACTGATTTTTGCACTTGCTAGTAGAGTTCCTCCAAATCACTCCCAGACAGTGACTTTGCTGGTTTGAGAGCAGAGAGCTGAAGCAGGGAATGTTTTCAGCACAGTTGCCGGTTATTTTGCAAACGTCCTTGGGACAGGCTGCTTGCCCACAGCTACTTTGTGAACCACCAGCATGAGCGCTGCCACTTGAATACTCGCTGAGCTGGGAAATAAACTCGCTAAGCTAAACACAGACCAGGGATCAAAGGCATTTTGGGCATCTGCTGTCATCATTTGTGTATCTTCAGCGACGGCTCAGCTCTTCCTGGTGAATGATCGGTGTCCGAGCGACGCCAACTGCTGTGAAAGGTATGGGTGTTCAGGGAATTAGGGCGGAGCGATTACAAGGAAGCTTTGACTTTCAGTGCTGTATCGACTTGCCCATTAAGTGCTTGATGGACTTTGGTTTTCTCAGATGAGTTTTCGCCTTGGCACTTCCTCTTACCTTTAAGCTACACTGCGTGTTATCCAACTTTGCTTGGCTTGCACCTAGCTCTGGCTTCACCACAGGAAAAGCTTCGTATCAACAGGCCAGGTATATAATAAGGTGTACTCTCCTTGAGTTATTTATGAACTAAGAACACATCCCTTGGCAAGGCAGCAATGCCTCATCTCAGCCATGGTTCCTTAAAAAGCAGCTTCCTTATTTTCCAGATGTGACTTGTTCTTCTTAAAATTGGATTTCTGCTCCCAAGCACCTGGTTCGCAGCTCAGACCGCAGAGGATGGAGGTCGGCACAGGAGAGCGAATCCCCCTCAGCGCCCAGTTGTGTTTGCAAAGGGAGCACATGTCCTCTGCCTCCCAGGGACTCCGCCACCCAGACACCCCTCAAATCACATCCCCACTGCGGCTCACGCGTATTCCCCTCCCCATCGCTGCATCTCTTACTGCTTCTCCTGTCTCTGAAGGAGATGTGAAAGCGCTGTTGATAAACTCGTTAACATAAATTAGTGCAGAATGCCATTTGCGTGAGATGGTGTCAGTGCCACACTTGGAGCAGACGTTGTTTGTCACAGCAGCATCACCCTCCTCCGTGAGCCGCAGGCTGCCCCGCACCTGGGGACGCCGGCAGGACACCCTCCTCCTTGAGGAGAGATGTCATTGTCACACAGGGTGTCTTGACAGGGGCGTCTGCCACCTTCAGAGAGACGCTGCTGGTGTCACTTCAGGGAGTGAGGTGGGATGGGGCACACAAGTACCATGATGCTCTGCTGGGCTTTGTCCCTTGCTTTTCAGGGCATTTGGAGCAGGCATGTCACCTCCTCACGGCACTCCATCTCCATCTCACAGGTCCTTCTTTTACCATCCCTCACATAGTACTACAGGCTTCGAAACCCTCAGAGAGTACTTCCACCAACGCACAGGAAGAGTTGTGTAGCAAATGCAAGTGATAGCTTGTGTTTTGATTTTGTACTCCGTAAAAGTCCATTCCATGTTGGAAGGAGAAACAAAGAAGTGGGGAATCCAACTGTATCCCTTGGAAATCGCCCAACTGACTCCAGAGGAGGATCAAATCTCCATAATGCAATAAAACAGACAAATGAAAAAAGATTCTGTAATCGAGGTGAGGTCCAAATTTCCTCCATGTCAATGGGAAAAGTCACTGGCCTTTAGTCAAGCGTATGTTCTGTGCTGACCAAGTAAGTAATGCACAGGATCAGAAGCTGAGCAGTTTTGGAAAGATTGTACAGTGGGAGAATAAAGGGCTAAACTGATAATCCTATCAGGAAAATATAACTTAATCTGGAGCTACATATGAAAGATCGACTCCAAATCATAGCAAATTCACCAAATTTCCCTCTATCTGCTTCTCATGCTGACAGTGGAATTGGCTGCCCAAGGTTTTCTGTCTAATTACCTGCATTACAAGCGAAGTACACAGCTTTTCTTAGAACTTTTTTTTTTTTTTCCTGAAAGTTTAATCCTCATAAGAGGATTCCCGTTCTGTCCTTGGCAGAGTCAGAAATCAGGCTTTTCACATTGGCCTTAGCAGAAAAAGCAACTTCTACACGATTCGCATCTGCATGCTGGTGCTTAGCAGGAGCTCCTTGCACAAAGCTCCTCAGACTCACCAGGGAACTAAGCCAAGCTTTGCTTCAGTTTAGTGCCCTTTCTTTTCACTTTTTTCCATTTATTTGCTTTTGTTTATGTTTCTCCCGGAGATTCCTCATGGCACATGCCTGGGAGTTACGCCTTTTGGGCGCCGAATGAGAATACGCTCCACTACGCTGACTCTGAGCTGCAAACATCTCATGGAGGGCTGGGGCCAGTCCGCCAGCGGGCCACTAGCAGAAGCAGCCTGGCAGCACTTGACCTGTGGCACTGAGCGTACAGATGTCCAAATAACATGGTTTTACTTTAGTGGATTAAAAAAGAGCAAGCCTCAGACTGCCCGTGTCCAAGGAGCAGTTCCACCACGCCTGGCTTAAAGTTTTATTGTATGTACAAGGAACATAACTGAAAACATAGATGCTGATCTAACCAAGCCCACAGGCACACAGCAAATAAAAAAGCCATTCATTCAGTCGCCATTGGTGTCACCGAAGGAAGCTCACTATCTCCAGCAAACAGAGGTGTTTTACAGGGGCGAGGATGTCGGCACTGGATTAATTCTATCTTTTGCCAGGGATGCACATCGCGATTTGGTGCGACTCCCTCCAGCTGCCCCAGGCTGGAAGCTGCAGCCCGGCTCATGGAGCCAAGAAGCATCTGAAGGATACAAAAGGATGCACGGGGAGCTGACTAGAGAGAGCAGCACAGGCTACTGAGACACCCATCATCCTGTGTGCGTTCACCATCGCCTGTGAGCTGTCCCAGCCCAGAGGTTGGTGCATCCCTGGGCACAGCCGTCCTCCGGCCGCACCAGTGAGCCGAACATCTCCTGTTCACACTCATCGCTCTGGTGTCACGCACGGGTCCGTGCCAAAATCTGACCCAGCTCTCCCTGCCCCCAGACACACACCAATCGATGGGATAAATCCATGGGATCAATGAGCGCCTCGAGCTGCCACAGCAGAAAGCAACACGCTAACGAGACCACGGTGAGTCTATGCTGACCAGTGGGGTTCATTAAGCTACTGGTCCTGCTGATGTCAAGTGCCGTGTAATAACAAATAAAACTCGTCAGTGCCTCTGCTGTGAAGTCATCAGGCAGCAAATAATTGGGGAGGGAAGAAAAACAGCAACTCACAGTTGGATGGATTTTATTTTCACTTGCTTTAAAGAGACTCCTTTCTTTAAAGGGGCTCCCTAGGACTTCTTTGCAGGACGAGCACAGCTCCGGCTCACCCCCAAACGAGCCGGGAGCCCCATTTCCAGCAGAGGTGAGGGTGCTGGGCAATCGGAGTGGAAACACCCCACCGCTGATAGGGCTGGAGGACATTGATGCTGCGAAGACGTGGACACTTTGAAAAGGGTGAATGGGAACAAGCTGGCTCCAAGCTGCTCATCTCCCACCAACCTGCTTTCCCATTCAGCAGTGAAAGTTATAAACAACTTGTATGGGGGGAACAATAGGTTTAAAGATGTACTCTAGCAAAAGATAGAAGTGGAAGACTCATGCCCGGTACGACAGTACATGACGTTCTGTGAGCCCTGACTGTCCTCTGCAGCTTTCAAACTCTTCTGTGACACCGGATCTGTCTTTAAAGCTGTTTGCAAAGCATCTGCTGCCCCGACGGTGCTGTAAGTATTGAGGAAGGACAAATACAAAACAGGCTTGAGCCACTCTCGGGTTTGAAGCCACTCAGTAAAAATAAGGTGAAGCACCACTCAGCTCTGCGTTCAACGGAAGCAGTTCTTGGAAATGAAAATAAAGTGCATGTTCATTTGCGTGGTACATAGCAGGGAGGCTTTTCGAGAGGAAAGCATTTAGATCCCGGGCTTTGTAAGAGCAGCTATGAAGTTACCTCCTCGCTCCAAGGCTCTGTCCATCTGTAGGATATTGTTGGTTGCAACAGTGGGGCCACATCCCTCCCCGTGGTGCTGGGAAGGTCGTCGGTGGGCTGCAGGGACACGCTACCTCTGACTCTGTGCAAACAGCACGGCTTTAAAGCAATGCAAGCAGCACGGCTTCTAGAGATCACCCCAATGCCAGGACCCCAAGCGCTGTGTCAGTGCTGGGCTTTAACCAAAATGTACCCAAAAAAGGGGTTCTTTCATGCATGCTCTGAAGAAAGCTCTCCCTGGGAGAAACACCTCCTGGTGATGCCACCAAAGACTGGTGGCTCGCTGCATGGGATGGGACAATGCTCTGAGCACACTGAGCAGAGCAAAGCAAGGCTCTCCTGGCTCCCAAACTGCCCTAAACTGCTGTAACTGCCTGCAAATCGCTTAGCTTTCAGGAGAGAGCAGCACAGCACCCGAGCCAGTCCGCCCGTCAGGGATGTGCAAACCTGCCAGCCCTTATAATAAAAGATTTTTAGAAAGGCTATATCTATTCAAAGTTCTTTTATCATTCCATTGCAGGGCTGCTAAATCTCTCCAGTCTCCCGGGCTAATCTGGACTTCTTCAAACTACTTTGAGTCCAAGTGACAAGTGCATCAAGCACGGAATAAACCTTTTCCAGAGAAGAAGTCCTTCCTCTTTAGTGCTCTGCTTCTACAAGTGACTGCGGTACTGGAAGAAACCGCGAGGAGCTCTCTGCGCACTCCGACCACAGGGTATCTTGCTTAGCACATATGTAATTTGTTAATGGGGTAATGTAAGCATGGTTGGCTGCAGATATCACAGCAGATTTAAGCAATGGGTCTGCAGCAGAATTCCTTTAAAGTTGCTAATACAGTAAACTGCTTGATTAATTAGCTTGCAAAGCATCTGACTTCCCGCTTTTGAGGCAGTATCTGTTGGAATATCAAGTCACTTGACAGTGAGTAGAGAAAGAAATATGTAAGATGCCATGCATACCACAGGCAGCGGATTCATTTTTTGACCAGCAAAATAAACATTTCAGGTCTGATCAAAAAACGTCTTGTTTGGAGATCGCTGCAGTATAATTAAATGCAGGAAAAGCAAAAAAACGCAGCTGCCATCTCCTCGCTCCGCCGCTCACAACAAGTTTGGGGGCTGGGGGGGGACAAGCTGGGCAGGGCAGTTTTTTGGAAAAATTCGGCAGGTCTGAGGTCGAGTGTGCAGTACCAGAAACTGGCGCCAGATTCTCGGTCATGCTCAGCCTCCTTCTCTTGCTCACTTGTGGAAAACAAGATCAGCCCTGCAAAGCCTCGTTCAGCAGAGCGGCTTTGCACCGGCACCCCGGCCGTCGGCGGTGCTGCGGGGAAGGGTCTTTGCCCGCATCCTGCCTTCTGCAAAGTGGCATTTACCGGCAGGTTTCTGGCTGCGGGGCAAGGCAGCAGCTTGTTTAAATAAAGATATTTGCTCAGAGGAAGCTTATTAATTCTCACGCAGTGTCAGGAGCAGCGGAGAAACGGCACGACGAAGAAGTTCAAACGCTGGGGAAATACAGTCAACCTATAAACAGGAAGTTAAAAAAAAAAAAAAGAAATCCTAAATCCCAAGGCACGTCCTGCCCTTAATCACCGCACGCTCAGCTCCCACCGTACTGCCACGTTTTCCTTACCGGACTACTGAGGTTTTAGTTGCTTGTCCTGAGCTGAGCCCCTGGTCCCTGGAAGCAGGAGGACTCTCAGGTAGCTGCACCGGCATCAGCATCTCTGCTGGCAGAACATTTTTAATCTCCAGCTAAGTGTCATATAAAACTTCCTTTTGTGCTATCATGCTTCAGAGTTGCTCAGCGTACTTGTGGTGGTTGCGTGCCCAGCAAGTGCCTGGAGGAAAGCATGGCGCTTAACGCCTGAATGAGCCAGCGCTTGTTCCCTGTGCCACCGTGGGGCTGATGGACCCCATCCGGCACACGTTTTTTTACCCCAAAAAAGCTTTTCTTGGCCTCGGGCATTGCAGTGCATGGCAGTGACTGCTCATGCCCTCTGCTGGTTGTAGTCCTGTCAGTTTGAGGGATTTTGTGCACTGATCTTTTTTAGGAACAAATGCATTTAATTCAGCCCTGCTCAAAGGCTGGGATTTTAGAAGAACTGGGTGAATGTCTGAAGGAAAGATGCAAGCCAGGCTTGTAAGATTTCTAGCAGATTTGCACACGTTGCTTTTATCTGAAGACATCCCATACCGGTTGCACTCCATCGGATGGGTTCGAGCACCGAACCAGGGCAGCAGGAGAGGACGGAGCAGGACTCCAGCTGGGGACAGCTGTGGGAGATGGGATGGGATTGTGTGCCAAAGTCAGAGCAGGAGAGTGGGATCGAATGAACAGGGTTTGTGCTGCATTTATCTGAACCTATTTTGCAAAAAAATGGGAGTTTGATCCCATGGGATGCTGCAGCTTCAGATCTTGAGGGTGGAAAGCTGTGCTAGCTCTGTGTTTTGTGGTGAGCTACAGGAAAAGCCTGGATCTGGGAGGGAAACAGACCTCTATGCAGACATTTTATGCTCATCCGGCAAAACCCCAAACTGCTCGAGCACCTCCCACCAACGCCATCGGGGAAGATGGCCAGTGTTAGCCCTTTGTGTAGGCTCAAACCTCCATGTTTGCACTCATGTAACTCCCTCCATGGAAATTATGACCTGAAACGAGCAGGTATTTCTCAAGCTTTTGAGATACGTTGAGAATGGTGGTTAGTCCAAAGTCTTCAGAGATGGTTCCAGACCATGACTTCATCTCGCAGCCCCCACGTGGGACCTTCCACCAGACTGCGCATCGCATCTCTTCCGAGCATTTCGCTTTGACCAAACCCAAGTGAGCGTAGCTGGACCAAAACCCAAGGACACTTTTTTGACCAGTTTAGCTGCATCTGCCGAGCAAGCGGGCAGCTCCCCACGCGGCTGCGGGAAGACGTGGGGTGGCAGCGGCAGGACGGCTGCTCGCCAAGGAGCCACGGGGCTGACTCACGGGTGCTGAGCCCCTGCCAGCACCGTCGGCTCCCGCTGACTTCAGCGGCTGAGAGAGTTCTCGGTGTTTCTCCCTCTTCCCTTTCGGCACAGGAATCGTTACTCATTCTGTACACAATGCCAGTCCATTTTATTGTGGAACGGGCAATGACATGGAGTGGCTGGGCATGGGAATGCAATTGATTGGAACTCTGGATTTCCTACATGACTTCAAATTATAACAATCCCAGATATTAAGATACTGGCACCAGGAACAGTTTGGAGGATAATTATGTGCTATGATCTAATTTTTGGGATCTGCAATTAGTGCCAAATCTCTACGGCTTTCCTGTCTCCCTCGAGAGCAGTTGAAGCTGCAGGTTCCTTAACTCTCTCATCCCCAGCTAGTTCTGACTTCTTCTCTTTTTTTCCATCTTTCACTTGAGCCTTTTGGGAAAGCCTCTATCCAAACCTGGAAGAAGTCAGGCTCTTCTTCTAAGGTCCTTATCACTGTAGTCTGTGGAGAAAAAAGACATTAAAGCAGGACAGAGTTGGCATCTTTTGCATTTCATGCACCATTTGATTCCAAAAGTTGGTGCTCCTGCAGGTTAAATAACTGATGCCAACATCAGGGGTTTGCAGATGTACACACAAAAAAACCCCCACCTCCAATTTTATCACTATTGATTGAAGAGTCATTTTCCTAAGCGCTTATAAGAAAAGAACCAAAATGCAAGTCAGGAGAACTGCAACATCCCAGGGCTAATGTCCCCTGTGTAAAGTGTAAAGTCCTCATAAAGTGTCTTTAGGCTCATGGAGAAGTGGGGTCTCCAGAGGGGACAAGGAAACTTCACTGGGTTTCTGCAGCCTGTTTTGGACTCCTGATGCCACCACACCTCCCTTTCTGTCTGAGATTCCTCCAGTTGAGGCAAATTCAGCTTCAATCCGGTCCCTAATGCTGCCTTTGCACTCATTTTGCTCTGTGTAAATAACTCAGTAAATACAAAGCACGGACCTGACGTGCACAGGGGGAGTATTTCTTGTCTATCCCTGCAATGTGCAGCAAAGGCTCCCTCATTCAGCCCGTGCTCACAGCCAGTAATTCATGCTCTTTCAGCTAAAATTTCTCTGGATATTCTCTCTGCTGTGATTCACTCCTTCACACCAGATTTAATTCTTCTGAAAGGCTCTTTCACTTTCTATGACTAATTTGAGGCTTTGTGTTTACCCGCATTAGTGAAATCTCGGCAGCAGCTGAGTGACAAGCAGTGGAGGAGTTGCAGTTTTAAGCTGCGCACGATATCGTTAGGAGCAGTCAGTAACGACGGGGCAGCACTATGCCAAGACACGGAGAAGCTGCGCACCTGAGCCCAAAGGAAAATAAAACTGGGACGGAGCTTGCATTTGGCAGGTTTCCTCCTGATACTCAGTAAGGGCTGGCATTGCCGCAATGCCCTCACATTTTAGTTCTCAGCTTATAATGTATAGGATGGGCACATTTTGGGATATCTGAAGCTGAGTATTTTACCTTGGAAATAATGACTCTTAATGTCTACAGGAAGCCCTGGAGGTGTTCAAGGCCAGGTTGGACGGGGCTTTGAGCAACCTGGTCTAGTGGGAGGTGTCCCTGCCCATGGCAGGGGAGTTGGAACTAGATGATCTTTAATGTCCCTTCGAACCTAAACCATTCTATGATTCTATGAATCAGAAATTATTTGTAAACCATCCATGAGCAAAGAAGAGTCCTAAAGGCATGGAGGTGTCTAGGCAGTCCGTCAGCCATTCACTAAAAGCAGAGTTTCAAACACAGAGAGCAAACGGCTCTGCCTTATTTCTCAAAAAAAGCAGGTGTACTGTAATTTTAAAGATGTGGGCTTTGATTTTGAGCATCTCAGTTTGGATACACTTTGCCTGAAAATACCCGTTTTCTAGCAGCAGTAGCCTCTTTACAAATCCCTCCATCCCTGCACGGTTGAGCAGAACATTTCCCCGGAGCAGCAGCTTTGCCCCAGCTCCATCGGCAGCCTCAGACCCTGCTCCAGGGCACTCTGGTACCCGCAGCCAAAATGTAACAGCAACAGCACCTGCCTGTACTGCCTGAGCTTGCTCGAGTACATTTATTCTCATTTCCTCATAAAACAAACCATCCCCCTCCAGCTTGCTTCTAGAAAAAACTAAAACAAAAAAAAAAATCAATCAAATACTAAAAACATGTTAAAATAAACAACACGCACCGAAAATCTGTTTTCCCTTGTTTTCCTTAGTAGGAAGTCAGCAGCCTCGACAGGTCTTTGATGTGGGGATACATGTCTGATGTCAGCATTGCTGACAGACAGGCCTCAAAATGCTCCGGAGAAGGGTTTGAGTTCACACGAACACTCCCGTGTTCACGTTGCTTTTCCGTAAGGGCGTCCCAGCGCTCCCAGTTCCCTGAGTCTGCAAAACCCAGACCCCGCGGGCTCATGGGGACGGGCTCCCGCCGGCACCTGCTCGAGCCGCTGCCACAAAAAACGATGTGCAAGGATTATTTTTTTTTTCACTTTGGTTCCTGTTCTGGCTGGAGATTAAACCACAAAGTGTCAAGAAACTTAAACAGAAGGCTCCCTCCCCTCCAAGGCACAGTAGATGCTCAGGGAAAGGTTTGATTTTGCCGAGGTTTGATCTGAACCTCTGTGAAGACTCAGGTGAGCGTAAAAGCCCGGGAGCTACACGGGCGTTTTAAAACTTGTGATCTGCTGAGCAGAGCTGCAGTCAGTCCCAGGAAACATCACGCAGTCATCTACAGCGACGTTCAAAGCACTGAGGAAAAAAAGCTCTGGCTTTTTTCTTTACTGAATGCTTGAGGCTGCACAGAGCCTGGGGTTGGCTTATCACGGTGGCCAGCAAGGTGCCACGCTCCTCTCAGCCCTGCTGAAAGTCCCTTTCCCATAGTCATCGTCCACCTAAAGCTACTCAAGTCAGGAGGTTTTTTTCTTCTGCTGGAGTTGCAGGAGTCCCTTTGCACAGCCCCATGATTGCCAGTCTCCCGGTCACCTACACTACACTAATTGCAAACGGCCAAGTTTTCAAAACTCTAAGAAAACACAAAAAAAGGCTAAAGACATCTTAACATCAGATAAACAGCACTCTTCACGTTTGGGTGACACTATTCTTATTAAAAGTGACGCTCTTGTGTCTGTTTCAGCAGCGCTGGGCTGGAATCAACCAACCTTTCAGTCCCGGGACTCTTAAAACAACATCCACAAGCTGTTGCTTGACCAGAGTGATGGTTCCTGTTGACACCAGATGGTTTTCATATAACTCAGTATTTTTGTTCTGAAATAATAACATTGCCAATTGTGAATGAATTAAATTGTCTCAACCCTCACTTTCCCACCAATTATAGTGAATTATGAACAACTCTTGAATAAGAGAATCTCCCTTATAGTTATTGGTGCTAGAAGATATATTTGCCTTGTGGCCAGCTCTATACTATTTGACTGATTTATAGATCCATAACTTATGGAATTAGAGGTGATCTTTTTTTCAGAGCTTTAACTCAAAGTGGTTTCTTTTTGCTTTGAAATCATGTGGAAAATGAAGATGATAGATTTTCCCTCCATATATTTTCAATCCTCTAATAACAAGTTGAATCTCACTTGCGGCTTTCTACCCTGCACCCTCACCCTACATTAACTCAGGAACTCACGATTCCAAACACACACCATCTAAGCTGAAATGGACTTTAAATTTTCTAAGATATTGATCAACCTTCACCTCTGCAGAGAGCCAGTATGAGACTCAGGAACCTCTTAGTAAATTTAGGCAGATGGTGAGTTTTTTCCATTGAAAGCCAAGCCCCCAGAACCAGATTTTATACAAAGAATAGTTTGTCAGAGTGTTAGCAGCAGGAATCATCTTGCAATGAATGCTACATTGCTGTTGCTAAAACAGAGGCTCTGGTCAAATTTATTTGGGACACAGAAAAAACCCTACAACATTTACTCCTATTTGAATAGAGCTGACACAATTCTTAAATGATGGAAAATTTTAAGACTATTTTGTTACGACATTGCTATGTCTGACCTGAAGTGGAAACGTCAGAGTCAGAATGCCTCCTCCTACAAAGGCATAGGTTTCTCATCAGTCCTACGGAAATTTATGGGGTCTCCATGGTTGGGTTGAGTTCGGAGGATTAATTTAGCAAGACAAAGATGCCAACTCTCCTACAGTTATCTGAACCTAACTCTCAGATTTCTCCAGAACAAATCTGTACTTGTTGACAAGATGAAAAAAGAAAAGCATCCTTGTACTTTAGAAGTTATTCTGGGATTGAAAAAATCCAAGAGATTTAGAGATTTTGAAAAAGTTCACTAAAGAAAACAAGTCCTTTGGCTTTCTCTTCTAAAGGCTGCTAATCTACTGGAGTAGATGGCTACGTGAAATTTTGCTGCTGTTGGGCTGGACTTCAGTCAGATTACTTTTTTTTTTTTAAGTTATTTTTTCTGGTAATATCTAATAAAATGAAAAACTGACGGTAAAGATACCTCTGCCTGGCCCACCTGCAAATGATGTCATGGAATTTCTCCGTTCCCTGCATGCTGGCCAGCCAAATGTCTCATTAGAAAAGGGGGAGGGAAGTATTTGTTGTGAAATAACAAAAAAAGAATATTTAATAGGTCAGGCTTGCAGAAACGCCTCCAGACAAGCTGGGCCAGTTGGGGTCAGTTCAGTCTCGCAGGGCATGAGGCATTAGTAGTATTTTCCATGGGCTAAGCACAAGAGAAAATTGGCTCTGGGTGTTCCTCCAATACCTGGGCTGCCTGCAATGATTTTTTGAAATCCTGGTATGAAACAGCATTTGCTGCTGGGGCCCTTCACATCGGGTTACGAAAAATCAGTGGCACTTTGCCCCTATTATTCCATTTATTCCATTCTCTGGGTCACATTTTCCTTGACCCAAAAGTTACCTCTTTGCTCAGAACTCCCCTTGCTCTAACGGATGCCCCATCAGTCGGTGCTCACCGTGGGCACCGCATTGCCACCCTTTGAAGGCATCGAGCACTATCCGTGTGAAGCTCACACGTGCTGGAGAGCCCTGCAGGACCCAGACTCTGCAGCTCTCCGTTTGGAGATGAGGGATGAGACAGGCTCTGCTCCTCAGGGAGCTCCAGCTCCTGTGCTTGCCTATGGGCTCGGATCCCAACTGTAGCTGGGATGCAAGCATGGGGTTGGGTCCACTCTTGGCTCCCTGACATACATGGAGAGCAAAGAGATGCACTTCCAGAGGACCCGTCCAACCTAAAACAGCTATGTTGGGGCGGATGGAAACACCCTCTGGAGGTGCCCACATCTCTGCATGGACCACAGGGTGGTGGCAGGGGAACAAGACCCATCACACTGCCTAATGCAGACATCAGGCACTGATATTTGCTCCTGCCGGGTTCCCCCCACCCACGTCCCACCGACAGTTGGTTAAGACAGCACCGACATCCTGCACCACCACTGCTTTCACACAGGGAGGGAAAGATACAGCCAGGAGGACACTGGTGGGACATGGCTCATGAGGACTTCTAAGCCCATCCACCACGGCACAGTCACCTCTAATGCTACACGTTATTAACGGGGTCCCGGAGCCCGTGATGACTTCTGGACAGATGCCACCCAGCCACTTTGCCTTTCTCAGGCTCACATTCTCCTGCCATCTGCAGACGATTATTGCAAAGCTCAAAGTCCACTGGCTCCTGAACAACATCGTCCAGTTATCCCAGTAGGCTAATTCGATGCAGTGTGTGCTGGGGAGGGAGGGGGAGCGCTGTTATTATTCATCTCATGAACGAAAGGTGCTCGACTCTGGTTTATTTTAATGGCGCAGTAACCACAGGCTAATATTATTAACTGGTCCGCTGCAGCATGCCAAAAATCCAGTCCTGTTGTGAGAGGAAAAAAGGAATAAAGTACTTGAGAATCCAATATCTTTGGTGCTAATTTTAGGCATGTATGCTGGCACGGGGAGCTTGTTTCATCCACTCAAATCTGGTGCTGCGCCACAGAGTCGGATTTACAGACTATTAGTGTCTCAAATAGCACTTCATGTGCAAGAAGCAAGGGGAAAAACACTGGGTCCCTCAGCTTTGTGGGGTTTGAGCTGAGTTATGCAAACAAAGTTACTTTAACTGTGGAGTTATTTACAGGTTGGCTTGTAAAAGTCTTAGTGACAGATTTAAATGAATTAATTTTTCTGACTTTCATTCGCTGTCTTTCCCCTCTTCCCCCTCTAGCTATTACATGTAATTACAGGAAATCTTAGTATATCACATCTTCAAAAAGACACAATGAAAAGCAATAGCAAAGATATTCATTTCTTCCTTCTGTAATATTTTTCTTGGATGGGAAGGGAGGGTGTGGCGGAGTTTTCCTCGCAGCACCTCTGAGCTCTGCTCCGATCACCCCGCACAGACACCCCGAGCGCTCCGCTCCTCTCACTCGGTACAGGCAAGATCTGGCAACCCTGCAACAATGATGTCGTGCTTGCTTGGCCTTTGAAACTGCTTTTAACGACTCTGTGAGACACCCACAGTAAGCAGTCTAAATACGGCCCCCTATTTTTTTAAGCACTGAAGAAGGAATGTAAATGTCTTTTGAACCTGTGTGTCTGCACAGACCCCCTGGAGAAAAGCAGTCGTTGACAGTCATGCTTACATCTAAGTTCAAAAGCACGAGCTTCATTCTGAGCCCATCATTAACTCAGGAGAAGGAAAGATATGGCCATACCTGCAAAAAACTCTTCAAACGGCGTGTTTGAGCCCAGAGCTTTGGTGCACACAGGAGGGGGGAAAAGAAAACAGCTGGAATTGCCGTGATCAGCTTAAAATATCACCAAGCACACCTTCATCCCAACCAGAGCGTCTCTGCTTCCCCCGTGGAGCCACCCACCAGCACTGCTTCCAGTGGGTCTGTCCCATTGCCCGTGAGGGTTTCACCTTCTGCAGTTACTTTGGCTTTAACAACATTTTCCAACATCAGAAGAATAGCTAAACATCACTTGAGACAAAAGAATACTTTTACGCAAGTACGGCTTATACGGACCTACTGTATTGTCTCCGAAAACTCCGCCAGCTGCTTTTACATGTATTTTAATTGATTATTCAAAGAAACATAAGACTAGATGAGGAGAGAAAGAGAAGTGAGTGACAAAGATGGTGGACATAGTTGGATAAAAAGGGGGAGACAGAAAGAAAAACACTGCTAGTTTGGTTGCCTTCAAAGAAAGAAATTTGCTTTTTAAATGGGAAAAAAAAAAAAAAAAGTTTCCACTGGAACCTGGGCAGAAAGTCAGAATCACATAGATATAATTTGAGGCACAGTCCCAAATGAGGGCTTACATTACTGATCCTTTTTTTTCTAAATGATCCTTCTTTTAATTTTACATGCTGTCAGGAAAACCTCTTAAATACATAAATACTGTTGGAAGTTAAATGTTATAAAAAATCTTGGGTTTTTTTCTTCTCTAACACAGGCAAGTCAAATGATAACGGCTTGAGCTATGAGAGTAACATAACGCAGCTTACCTGCAAAGGAGGTATTGCCACTTCAAGTGCAAAAAACTTGCAAACTACCTTGAATTTCAAGGCACTGGCACAGATAAGCATAAAGGGAACTCGATTTAAATGAAAATAGGGTCCAATTCCTCATCCCTACTAGTGACTTAGGGGCTGTGGCATGGGAAGTCCCTTCCGGACACGATTCAGGTAGACCCAAGGCCTCCACTCGTCCCCACCAGCGCGCTGACATCTTCCTTGCAGCTTTATGGATTTTTACCACCATATAAATTGCATTGAAGCCCAGTGATATCACTGTTCCAAAATCCCCTTAATCCTCAAAGCAGACACAAGCACAGTGTTTTAAACACCTTTGTTAATCCCTGCTGGAGAATAATAAATCATTTGTTTGATGAAACTTTATCTTTTAGACATCGACACAGACATGCCCGTGACATGAAACGCCAGAAGTGATCTGAGGGTTAAGCACAGGAAGTCAGACTAAAAATTCGACTCAATTAAATCACAGATTTAGACATTTTTCTGATCTGCAGATGAAGGCTGAGTTACTGGCAAGTGATGTAAGTTGTATCTTGCTGATCGACACAACTGCAGATGACACACTTCAGGCATCCCAGAAGAAGTTTATGAGCCCAGCTGAGCCGTTTGGCTAATCCCCAGCAGAGGCTGTTTGCAAGACTCCGCTTTCCCAAGCGGGTGCCTGCTCATGAACCTCAGCAACTCTAACACGAGCTCCGGAAAACAGTCCCCCTTCTCCGGAGAAAATACCTGGGCTATGGAAAAGAAAAAAAAATGAACCTTTACCCCATATCACGAGAGCAAAGGGACCTAAAAAGTCACCAGAAGACTGCAGCAACCAGAAGACATTAATCTCCTTATACCTTTCAGACACAGGCACAGCCACGCTGGTGGGCTTTAATAGCTTTGCCGAAAGCTGCTGCTAGCTAGGAAAGGTCCTTAGGGATTTAAAAATCCCACCCATACACACCCATGTGGATAACTGACTCTTACCTACGGCAATGCCCCTCCTTGCCTGCTTGAGGGACATCAACCACAAGGAGATGAGGAGAAGGAGATGCAATGTGGGACACAGCCACTGCACGTTGTATTTTTTTTCTTCTCAGTTGTTCCCTGCTGGTCGCCAAATATAAACAGATTTTCCTTAAATTGGGCCGTTATGGTAATAACCCCAAGTTTATTTAGTCTCATATTCTGAGAATTTACAAACTGTAATAGCAACACAAACAACAGTGCTAATAACAACTCGACCCATCGCTGAAACGGGGCCAGCGTGACAGCGAGTGCTCTGGAGCAGGAAATTTGGCTTTTTCCATGGGAAACTGGGGGGGGGGGGGAGTTTAGGGAGATGAACCGTAAATGCACACGCAGGACTCTGCCCAGCTCATACAGATGTAAAAGTCCTTTGCATCCCTTGAATGCTGAAGCTTGGTGAGTCTTACTGTCTTTTAATAAGATCACTGGAAATGTATAAATGCTGGTCCAAATCCAAATGGAAATCTTAAGTTAGGTAGAGAATATAGTAGTGGTTTAGGTGTTTCGGAAGCGTGGACACGCGGCAGTGAAATGCTATCCCTCCACGGATGCTAACCTTGCTGGGGCTTGTTTGTTCTGCAACACCTTCTTAGCCCTGTATGGTTACAATTTCCTTCGCATTTTTTTAACCTAAAAAAGGGTAAAGTGAGAAAACAGAAGGGAAAAAAAAAAAAAAAAGTGATTTTTAAATCAACTGTCATTTCTGGCAAGGCTGAGGATCCCAGCAAGGTATTTGTTTATTATCAGGTATTTCCTCAGGATCAAATCCAGAGGAGAGAAGTCTGGTACTAGTTAAAGTCTGCTTAAAATCCTTCTTGAAAAGAGATTTATGCGAGGAAATTACCTAACCTCAGGACAGAGGCTTAGTCAGCGGCAGCGCGGCTCTGCCGTGCGCATTGTTGGGTGCAGCGCGGGGTTTTTTTTTAGCCCTGCCGAGGGCGCACAGTGAGAACAGCGGCAGGTTTTCGCTCACATAACGGGATCAAAGCTCCCAATTGTTTCGAAGGAAATGACCAGCAGCAGGAGCGTGTCGGACCTCGGCTTTTGCTCCCAGCCTCCGCGAGCGCCAGGCGGCCGCTCCCCGTGTCACAGGGGTACCCGACTTTGGGTGAGGGGTACACGGGCATCTCGCCCCAGCAGCCCCGCCGACTCCTTCCAGAGTGAAACAGCATTTCCTAAATCCCATCTGTCCCCAACTTGTCTGCTTGTGAGCTGGGGCTGTATGAAGATTCCCACCTCACCGGGGTGTGTTCCCAGTCCTTGGCCACTCTTCCCTCTGCAGTGGGAGAAGGGGACACGCAACCTCCCAGGCTCGCAGCAACGATGCGCGGCGTCACGGTGGCACGCTGCTCTGGGGGACAGCAGGAGGACAGCCCCAGCTGCTGTCACACAAGCCAGCAGGTCACCACTGATGTGCTGGTGGATGCCTGGAGGAAGCAGCAAGCAGCGCCGGCGGGTACATACACGGACCCATCCAGGCAGTAGATTTAAAGCACAAAGGATGGAAAAGACCTATGAGTTCATCCCTGCCACTTCCCTGCCAACAGCGAGTCGGATGCATTTAATTGTCTCATGATGGGACTTCCATGGGGAAAAAAAAATTCCCATACATAACTCACCTCAGGGACACTTCAACCCACGGTCAGGGCAAGCAGCTACAAAGCACATGACCAGGGTTGAAATGAGGTTTTGGAGGCAAAACACCGACTGAGCAGGTTGTCATATTTTTTCAAGGTCACCACTAAAATATCTGGCAGGCTTATCTTACGGCTGGGAAATTTTACTGTACTTGCAGAAAACAACCAATATTTTTTATTCTGGTGCCCGACTCCTTGCTGTTTGTGTTGGTTTAACTTCACTGACCCTAAAACATGAAACTAGAGTAACGTGGTGTTGAACTGGATCCCGATATGGATATGAATTATGTGTGTAATACAGTAAATTATTGTGAAACAAACATTCAGCAAGCATCCTGTATGGAAACTCTTTCTTCTTTCATCTCCATTGATCATTGACGTCTCTGCTGACAGAACGTGGTTATGCCGGCAGCCTATGATCACTTCAAAATGTCTCAGAAATATGTCTCCATGCAGTTAAGGTTTTCCGCTGCTAAGAAATATCTTAATGCTAAAGGTTTGTTTACAAGGGGTGCCTGTTTCCACTTGCTGGAGCATTTAAAAAGTTGTTTTTTCCAACCACTAAGTAGATCTAAACATTAAGCATTTCTTAAGTTGGGTTTCCAGCTCCTAGACTGCTATAAACATTAACTTCCATTGGTTTAAAGCAAAATAAAACAAAAAAATTGCTGCCTTCACTTAGCCTCTCATAATGTAAAAAAAAAAAAAAAAAAAAAAAAAAAAGAGTATTTTTAAAGAGGTTTTATTTTTAAAAGGCTCGTTGTGCAATGCCTGTGCTGCCCCCGCAGCCGAGAGCAGGGCAGTGGTGACAAAGCACTTCCCCATTCCCGTTGGCGGTGCAGCGGGGTGGGTTTGGGTCCTGTCCCCCCCTGCCTGCCCCACCGCTGCTCCCTTGGGGAGGCGAAGGCGAGAAAGGCCGGCTCTCCTGCCACCGACTTCAGCCGGTGGAAGTGTGACTCGCGGTGCCTTCCCCAGGGGGGAATTACCTACGGGGGAGCTGGTGTTGGATGCTTTTGGGTCTGCAAAGCCGTGGGGCTTGAGCTCTGCTTTGGGAGACTCATCTCTTTGCTTGCAGTTGTCCCTAGTGTTTGCAACAATTGTCCTTGCCAAAAAAAACCCTTTCCTAAGCCAAGCATCGGGGTCATTAGGGGGCCAAAGCCAAGGAGAGGTTGGTGCCCACCTCCTGCCACATGCTCCAGAGCATGTCTAAGTGTCTCAACACCACCCACATCAGGCTGGATTTGAAGAAACTGCTATGATGGTGATCACCATGGTCACCTCCTTTTCACGGGTCAGCAATCAGGTCCCTGGAAACAGCTGGCTCCTCCGCAGACTGTTGCAATGGTTGTCTGAAAAGTGACAACCAAAATTAGTGATTTCTGTTCAAAAATACAGGCTGCTGTATCATTATACATTTCCAATTAGATCACTGGAAATGAACGATGAATAGTAAAATAATTGCTGTTTTGGAATGGAAAACATGGTGTCTGGAAAACACTACAGCTTCAATCAGCTGTAAGTAATGCCACTAACCGCTCCCGCAGCCGAACGTGCCCACCAGTCTGCAAAAAGGGCTCTTATTCATACCCAGGTTTTATTTACCACAGTATTTTTCCAATCTCTGTAAAATTAAGGAAGTTCTGGTGTCGGTAGGAATTAGTTCATGACTTGAGCGTCCTGAACCTCCGATGAACTCTGCCTAGGCTGGAACTCACTGTGGCTTCAATATCTGAATGATTAAACTCGAGTCGGGCCAGACTGGCTGCGAGGTGTTGGAGATGCCTCTCCTCTTCCAGGAGGGGTGAGGCCCTTTCTGATGGCTTCACCTGGGGCTTGGGTTACCATAAATCTGCTGTGAGAACTCGCAGCAGTAGATCAAAATGCACGAAACGCCACACCGGCCGCCTGGTGCTCGTTCTCCTGCGTCGGTTCTGCACTGGACCCGTCGCCATCACTGCCACCGGTATTGCCTGCCCTCCCACCGCTGCCCTCCAGCTGATACGAGAGCTCCAACGTGAGCTGGCTAATGCCACAGAAAACCATCACAAGCTCAGACTTAAGGCGTTTTCCATCTGTTCTGCTGGGTGCTCTAGTGATGCTCGGATGCCACGTTAGCAATTCGTGAACTAAATTGTGAAAACTCCACATTTTTTTCCTGTCTGGTGTATCCTCGCTTCCCTTATGGGAAAGTTCAGGGGCTGGAAGTTGTTGATGAGCTGATCTGAAGTCATAAAACTTCCTTAAACAAGATTGAGGTAGCGTGCACATTCAAATTCAAACACCAATTTCTTTTGCTCTAAACATGCTATTCTTATTAAGAATGGCACATCTCAGAGTTTCAGAAAGGTCCTGGATATTTGGGGATGACTCAGAAGCAGAATCTCATTGCTACTACCTCTGATATCCTCTGCGCAGAGGAAGGAGAGATGGTCATGAGTTGCCGATCCCATAGCGTAGTTGGAATGTCAAAATTAAGTGATTTTTTACAGAAATTCTGAAAGCAAAAACATGTTTTGCTTCTCAGTTGTTGTTATTGTATAAAGTACTTTTAATCAAAAAATTGCACGGACTTCTTGATGAAAAGGAAAGCTCTTGCACCTCCAAAGCATTTCAAGTGGAAATTGTAGATACACTCTCACGTTCGCCAAAAATGTAGAAGCACTTCTCTATGATTAAGCAATAAGTATCTGTCATTCTTCTCTGCAGTCACTTCTCTCTTTCCCTTATTATGTTGTTCATTTAAATGCGACCACAACATCCAAGTTTCCTATCATCAGAGTTTATTCTGGTCTTTCTCATTTCCCTCTCTCACCATCTAGTGATCTTCACTCACTCTGGACACTCAGGATCGCTGTAGGAAACACCGCACGCATCAGAGCATCCACGTGGGAAACGGGACAGTGAGAAGAATTCAACAGCATCAAAAAAGCCTCTTCCTTTAATATTTTTCCTGATATAACTCAGCCCAAAAGAAAAAGCACAGTGCTGCTGTCGGTGCAGTCTTAATTCCCTGTCTGAGCGGGACAAGGACAGCAGTGCGGTCTCTCCAGCTTGTTTGAGAGCAGCACAATGCACGGAAGCTAGCGAAAGTTTATCACCAGCCCCCCAAGCAGGGATGGTTGCAAGGAGACAACACACGTTCCTGCACCGAACAGAATATATAGAGCCTTATGAATGGCACATTTCAGAAATGGGAACAGGATATGTTTTTCCCATGGTTTGGGAACAATGTGAATACTTTCTCACACACTGTTGGTGAAGTATTTTGGCACACCTGTGCGTTTGGAGAGCTCTATTATACTCCAAGGTCTCCTAGTCAGCTGTTAAGGACTCTTTTCCTCTCTAAGAACATGGATTGATTATGTGGAAATATGATTTGGTTTTGTATTTGTGCTGGATCACAGATCAGAAGGAAGTTACAGTATGTACTAGCTCCTGAGTGGAGCTTTCTGCTCCACAGCTCGGGAGTGAACGACAAGCAAGGGCAACTTGGAGATGTTTACACGGCTCCCTTTTTTATTTTTGACCATACTGAATAGGGAAAAATTGTTTACATGCTACAGAGGATGTTTTACCGCTGTTACTTCCTACAGAAATGTCCTCAAGCTCCAAGTGCTGGCAGAGAGAAACTGCTCCTTATATCTTTGATTGGTGTCTCCCAGAAGAGAGGACAGATACTGCTCCTCTGTGGGACCATCAATCCTGTAATCAGCTCCACCAGGGCTAAACAAATCACCGGTGCTTCAGGGCATCTGCATCTTGTTATTCCAGATGACATAGTTTTGGATTGTGTGCGCAGCTTTGTGGAGTAACAGGAGCTCTCGGACCCCCAAGCAAGTGGTGGTGGGATGAGCATTGCCCCCAGGTGCCTCCATCCCACTCCTGCCCCAGCTGTAGGTTCCTGGTGGGAACCATGCAATTGTTCGACGCAGCTGGCTTTTTGAATATCAACTCCAATGTATCCAGAGCCAAATCTTTTATTGGGTTAAGGCCACTTCGCAGGACCGGTTTGGGACAGCACTTGTGTGATCAGGGGATGGGGACAGCACAGAGAAGTGCTGCTGCTCTGAGGAGTGGATCCTACGTCACCTCCTGTTTTGAGGGGTAGCACAGAGGACTCAGCTGGTTTTTCCTTGTGTCCAGATGATCCCTCGGCTGCCTCAGTCCCAGCCAGTGCCTCACTCAGCACTGTTAGAAGTGACAACCCCTGAGAGTGTAAATTTAGAGTCCATCATATTTAAGCATCACTACTTGGGCCAAATTTTCAGATGCGTTGAGCTCCAGCAGCTCTGAACCTGTTAGCAAGGTAGGTATGACAGCAAAGCCCCTGGAAGAGGGCTCTTTTCTAAGCTGTAAAACAGGATGGCTGCAGTAAATTGAAAGTTTACCAGTTTCCATACCCACAAAAAGTTAAACAGGGCACAAAAAGCCAGAGAATTGCAACATTTTCCCCATAAATGTTCTTTAAAAATATTGTGATCATTTGGCACTGGAATACAATTTCCATCAAAACCTGTTGAGGGACAAGAACGGTTTCCCTCCTTTCCCTCCACAACCGGGAAGAACAATTTGTCCCTGCAAAAACTGTAAGAAATTTTCCCAATTAGGAATCAAGCTAAGACCAGTACCTGGACACACACGTGCAGGCACACGCGCAGGCGATGGAGCTCCGCTGCCCTGCGGGAGCCGAGCTGCCCCTGCGAAGCACAGCCCCCGCCGTGCTGCCGCCCCGAGAGGGAGTTGGGAGAAGTAAAATGAAAAAACACATGAGGCAGCATCACGCACAGCGGCCGGAGCTACCTGTATTTTATAACATCCACTCTGTTTCCAATTTCATCAGCTTGGCAAACGCTCTCCTGGTGGAAATAATTGAGGCCTGAAAGTCAAAAGCAATGGAGGAAATATCTAAGCTATGAAATGTCAAGTTGCTTTCCAAAAGGGTTCCGATCTCTAACCACATCAAGAAGGGTGTCTGAAAAGACAATCAGGACTTCGGTCAATTAAACGTCTTTTTTACTTTTTCTTTTGCTTGGGAATGCAGCGCCGGAGGAATGCCCGGCATGGCGGGGTGGTTATCCTCCGCAACCCCGCAGACCTTGTTTTTCAGCTGCAGGTTCTGTTTTTTTCTCCTGAAATATTTGTATTTTATATAAAGCGCCATTCAGCTTATTCTAAGCGAGCGATTTAGGATCTTGGTGTTTTCATTTTATTTTTGCATTGGGAAGGTGAAACCTTCAACACTTACAAACTGAAGCCAAGGAAGCAAAACCTGAGCTGAAAGTAAATACTCGTTCTCCGATTAACTCCTACTAAAAACACATTTCGATCTGAGAGCGTAGAGCCTCCTGCACAGGGGGATTAATTTCATATAAATATCAGTCACATCTACTGCCCAGCAAATCTTTTAAATATAGTGTTTAAGAGTCAAAAAGTCATTCCTGAATATGAACCGTGAGGCATCGTAGGAAGATGTCTTCCATCTGGATACCAAAGGTCCCGACCACTCGCTCTTCCATGGGATGACTGTTTCTCATCCCTGCAGAGGCAGGAATTCAGTAGCAAATCTTTCTGGGTGCTTTGAAGCCTTTTAAACTTCATGAAAGAGGGGAAAGAAAGATGAATGTATTCTTAAATGTACCAAAAAAAAAAAAAAAGTCAGCTTTATTTTCCCAGGGGAATTTAACTATATTAGTTTACATCCTGTGGTATGAATAAATAAACAATCCCTAACCAATTTCAGACTTGCCGCTGTTTTGGCTGGCAGAACCTTTGCTTAGAAAGGCTCGGCTAACGCCGTGCCGCCGAGCTCCAATTTTCTCCTTTCACCCGCTTCCGCGCCGCTGGGCCTCCCCCCTTCCACTCTCCCGCCTTGCTGATCGCTTTCCTTTCGTGCTTCCCACTTTCCTCAGTTGCCTTTCTTTTAGAGGACGCGGTGCTTTTTACATCCATATTTCTCCCCCCCTGTTTATCATTCTCAATTGCCAAATTGTCTCTTGTTCCACTCTACCAAGGAGGTCTCCATAAAATTCGTATTTATGGACTAGGGATAAATAACACATGGACCAGGGGTAAACAACACATTTAAAATAAACCCACTGAGTCCTGCAGGATGGCTCGGGGTTCACGTCCTTGCAGTCTCTGCTGTCACTGAATCTTGGTGACTTCTTCCCTGTGCATCTTCTCCTCTCCATCACTCCGCAGTCACTGGCCATGCCCTGTGCGGTGGCCACAGCTCAGACCTCTCAGCACGAATAAGATGCTTCACGTGGGAAAGGGACCAAGCTGCTCTCGTCGTGGGTGGCAAAGGACTCCTCTGCACCAGGTTCCTGCAGTGCTTTAAGTTTCCAGAGCTCTGAAAAGCCAGCAGAAAAGGAGGTACCAAAATAAGAGACTGCAAGGTGATTGAAATCTTAAGTGTATTTAAGGAACTTTGAATAACAATGGGTGTGTCTTCTAATTTAAAAATGGCATACTTTCATGCTGAAATCAAATAGGCCCGGGGGAGCGTGGCACATCTCCTTCTGCCAAAGGAGACTGATCATATGGTAACTGCTGGAATGTATATGGTTTTATTTTACAAAATATTAGATTTGCCATTCTGCCATCTCCTTCCTCCAGCGATACGGAGATATTAAAGGGAGGGTTTCCAAGAGTCCTGGGTATGGTGAAGGCGAAGAGATTCAACACAGCCACAGACTGGGAAGAGACTTCAGGGTATCCTGGAAGAAAACACCGACTCCAAACAGAGCAGCTGACCTGGGGACGAGCACGCAGGAAGAAAGGTGTGCTACTCACGCCTGATCAGAAATGAGAAGAATGGTCAATTTACTTGTTGAGAAAGCAGGGGTGTAACGGGGAGGAGTGAAGGCAGCTGCTAGCTGAGCTGTGCTTTGTCTCGGCGAGGTTTCTTAAGGCGGTTGCATTACACCTGCTCACGCTGAGCTTTTAATTCGGGAGCTTTAAGCTACCCTTTCAGGTACCTACTTTGCTGAGCTGTTTAGGGAACCTAGGGAATTGAAGCTTTTAATGCCTGTGTCTCATTTAATTTTAATTTCTATGTCTAATTTAGAACGTGAAGTTAGCCCTGCTTTGGTGTTTCTTCCAGCCCCCTGTGATGCAGCATTGGTCAGTTCTCTGAACATCACCATTTCCCTGGGACTGGGCTGTGCAGGAATGCATCGCTCTGGACATCCGTCGGGAAGGACCACAATGGTTCCTCACCAGCCCTGGGCTCGTTCCCACCAGCAGCACGGCTCTGAGGGTGCCTTCGGCCATGGCTGTGGTGCAGAGGAGGATGCTGCGCTCTCCATCATATGAGGTGCCTTGACTGTTTGCGGGTGTTGGGGCTGAAGATCCCAGGGGAGCCTCTGGGGACATCATTCTTCATTTCCCTGGACTCCGGGGTTTGCTCAGTACTCTCCTTCCAGTCCCCAGCCCAGGACAGCAGGACACTTTGGGACAGGGTCTGTAAGTGCCTCTACAAAACCACATGCCGAACCTGCACCCTGGCAGGTGTGCAGCGTATGGATCCTTGATTTCTTTGCTCAAATAAAGCTAGAAGGGAAGAAAGCCATCCCGGAGACTAAGCTCGGTTCGAAAATGCTGTTTATCCCCTTGAACTGCCTGCAAAGGACACAATAGAACAATGGGCTCACGGCAATGGAGAGGCGAAGCCCTGAGGTCACCTTCGCCGCCTCCCAGCTGGTGCAGCATTGTTCCCTGATGGGAATTTCTGCGCGCGGCTCAGCTCTGCGACCATGTGTTTCCTACGACTGTTACCCTGCTTCTCCCTCCCCCAGTCCTTCCGCCCCTTTGTTACTCCCACAGAGACTGCGGATTATTAATTAAACCTACACACAAGCCTGAGGTAGGTAGATACTAGGAACCTTTATCTTACCGATAGGGAAACTGATGCAAGAAGAATGAGAATGACCTTGTGAAAGCTGTAGTAAGAGGCACCAGCAGGACCAGTCCTTGAGCTCAGGATTGCCTACGGGCCTCAGAGAGCAGGGCAGAGACCCGCGAGCAAGACTGAGGAGTGCAGCCCTGGTATTAGTATCTGTTTATTGGCATTCTGGTGCATCTGAGCAAATGAGATGTGCTAAGAGGTAAAGTTCACTGGCTTACTTGAATGACACCAACATGCCTGTCATCCCTTTGGGATGTGAGTTAGGATCTCCATAGAGCTAAATGCACTTATACGCTTCATCAGTCCTTGCTGGGCACCACCGCCTTACGCTCCACCGGAGGAGGTCAGCCAGGTACCCTCAGGAGATGTGCAGCTTGCTATGATACGTGATGCAGGACACTCTGCTCAGATCTGAGCTCCTGTTGATTTTGCACAATACCTTTCATGAGGACGCCTAAATAATTTGTCATTGCAAATCTAAAAGAAAACCTTTTTTTTCTTTTTTTCCGAATTGCCTGCAAGAACTGTGCACAGCAGGAAAAGACAGGGCAAAAGACTACATCAAATAACCTCCAAAATATGCTACGTGGTTAGCAGGGGACTTAGGGGACTCTATCCCCTCCATTAGCACTTGCAGGCACAGCTGCACGTTCTTCCTGTTTCACTCAGGACTGTGTCTGTATCTTCATCAACGTGATTTATTTCAGCAAAGAAACCTGTCTTTCTGGGTAAGAGTCTAATGGGAGGGAAGCGCCAGCGGGACTGCAGTACCTCCTCGGGAGGCACGTGTGTCCATAAAACGATGGACCTTCTGTTATTAGTAGAGATCAGGCACAAGAGTGACACAGGGGTCTCGGGGAGGAACTTGTTGTCATTTATTAAATATCTGACACCTCTCTCTTAAAAAAAAAATAAATATATATCTCTCTCCATATATATAATCCAATATAATGGCTTTTGCAGGATTCAGAACGCGACGCTGTTCCAGTTGTCTGAGCTGGCGGCTTCCAGTTTGTGGCCATATGGTTGGCTGTGAACTTGACTAATAAAAATGGAGTGAACTTTTTTTCTTTTTTTTGTTCTTCTTGACCCTAGTCAGTGCCATAAATACCTGTATGTAGCAAAGGGTTTATAAATAGCACAGTAGCATCCACTGACACCAGACTGGTGTTAAGTCTGACCGGCAGGCGCTGGATTGCAGTAATGTGGAGCTGGAGCAGTCTGGGAGAGGAATATGTGGCCAATAAAGATTTGTGAAGCTAAAGTCATTCAGAAAGCTCAACACTAGGCAAAACTGGGCAAAAAAATACCAGTCTGCCATGGGACAAGGTTCTGAAATGGAAACACCTTAAGCCAATATTGGCCCTCTGAGATAGCACTGAAATTCCATATAAATTTATGGTGTAGCTGACAGCGAGCTTGAGTAACTCGGTGTGTCTGGACGTCTGGCCCAGTCCAATAATAACATGAAAGAGAATTTTGTACATATCCTTTGCTGATTCTGAGACTTTGGACTTGGGTTTTGGAACTTTTTTGTTCGACGGTTGTCTACAAATTCTCGGATTCTCAAATGAATTTGTTATTCAAAATCGTTCATAAATTTTCTCAGCAATAGCTATTGGTATGCAAGACCTTTGCAATTTAAGTGCTGCTCATTAGTTATTCAGCTCATGCGGTAACATTCTGGTTCCCTTACTGGATAGTCTCTGTTACTGCCTGTCAAAGCATTCAGAAGTCATGAGTCAATGCCCAATACTCCAGGGACTGGCTTAAAAAACATTATTATTTTTAGTAAGTACATATCAAAATTGGTGCTTTTTATTTGCTTTTTCTTGCTTGTGAGTCTGTAGGGCTCACGCATCCAACCTGCTGGAAACCAATCTTCAAACTAAAGGCAAGCTGCAGTTCCCACATAAATTCAACACTTGGAAAGTCAGAAGTGGAAGTTTTTCCCCAGAAGCCTGGTTTTCGATGGATTTCCAGCCTTCTGGGTTCTTTGATGTCTAACACAAGGCTGAGTGCCAGCTGATGCTTTTCCCACTGTTGGGAGTTTCCCAACGTGACTCTTTGGTGCCCGTTCCCTGGGGTTTACAGATGGTTGAACCCATCCCGCAGCGCAGCCCTCAGCAGAGGCAGCCACGGCATCTCGCCCTGCACCCAGCTGCCTGTTTCCACCCAACTCCGGCAAAAATACTCTGCCGGTGGCTTATTAAGAGCTTGTCTTTGCAGCCGTCAGAGTAATGGCAGCCATGCACAAATTGCACTGGTTCACTTCAAACATAAACTATTCCCAGAAAAAGGCTTTTCAGTATTTTTAAGCTGAGTGGAGAGATAATCTTTATCTCGGTTCTGATCCAGAACAGCCGCGTCAGTGCGGAGCTGAACCCACACAAGCCAGCCTCCCTCTCGCCGTACAGTCAGACCTCTCTTTTCTCTTGAAGAAGAGAAGGACTTGAAATATTGAAAAGTCTGGAGTGGAAAAGCAACATTTTCCTGTTGACAACTGAACGGTTTGTACTAGAGTGTCTTCTAAGGGGTACCTATCTCCAGAGAGGCAGCAAACCGAGCGGCTCAGCTTCCTCAGGAGTACACGGGATTTTTGGTTACACCATCTAAACTCATCGTAGGACACTGCCAGACAAGCCTGAAGGCATCTCACAGGCCAGAGGAGAAGGGTGGCACACCACAAAGCCCAGCAGCGGCTGGAAACGGAAGGAGCCGGAAGGTGCTCCCCTTCACCTGGAAGGGAAGATGCACACCACGGATGCCGCTCCTTCTCCCTTCCGTAGCTGTCAGGAGGAGAACTAGCCCTTTTCCCTTCCCTCATTTCTCTTAATCCACTGCAATCCTCCTTAATTACTACTGCAGTTTTCAGCCTCTGCCTCACACTGCTGTGCTGAGGTAAGAGCAAGTATTTTAAAATATCAGTTTCTCTCCTTCGGCAAAGCGTCACCGGGGTGAAGGCAGCAATTGCCGTCAGCGAGGCAGACGCCTGCACCGCATCCCACTGGAACACAAGATTTGGTGTCTTCACACGAAACCCTCCACCTCTTTCCCTGTTTCACTTCAAACCACCTCCTCTGAACAGGACCTCGCTTTTTCTCCCAAACATCCTAAGAGAAAATCTTGAGCACATTTTTCAACTAAGATGTTAAAAAGGTCTGGTTTATTTCTCTTTTATACTCTTCTCCTTCCCTCTTTTCCCTACCTTTCCAGTCCTTCTCCCTCTCTCTTTTTATTTATTCTGCCATGGACAGAGGAACAAGACAACTGAGACGATAACCACAATTTTCACATTCAGTTCTCAAATCTCAGTTAATTTTCTTTTTGCTTGGCCTTACAATGCAGAAGTTTTCTAACTGTTTGACCAAGTTTTAGCTCACAAAAGAAAATGGTGCTGACCTTACCTACAGGCATTCACGAGCCACACCAGACACTGCAGTACGCCTCTGAAGAAGAACTGCCTTTTTTTTTTTTTTATTCTCAAAACAAATTCCACTTTACTTCATGCATTAAAGCAGACGGGAAATCATTTGAGCCTTCTGTGTATGTCAAGCCTCTCCAGTAAGGTAAATGTTTTTCCTACAAATAATGCCTTGCATGTTTGATCAACTTTGTAACCACAATATCTATAAGCGCCTCAAATGTTAAACAACATACGAGCCAGATATATTTACCAGCCAGGAGATTTAAAAGCCATTCTTGACGTCAAGCTGTGAAGATCAAATACTCTAACTTGATGGCTGCCAATACGGTTCCCAACCATTGTCTAGATCCAAAACCCATTGTACTTGTTTTTGTTTTTGGCATCTGAAATAAGTCTTCTACTCCGACCACTTACGGTCTTAAATAAATAAGTTTCTAGGTCAACTTGCTGATGGATGTTAATATAGCTATAATTTAAATCTACTGGTGATATCAGCTTCTAATAAGGTATAAATTAGAGTTGTACAGTTACAGGATGAAGTTAGTAACTTTTCCATAAAGGAAGTCATTTTGGTTCCTAGTGCAATGATCCAAATTCAGAGACTGAGCTTTCTTTGCCTTGGGCCTAATTATACCGCAGCCTACGCAGATACCTCGAGAAGAAGCATTGACTCACGTAACATTCTTCTCTCTTTCTTCCATATTTGATACCTCTTCCCTCAAAGACACAAGAAGACAAAGGCTCCTCTAACCACATCACCTCTCCTGTCTGCCCTGGGATCGGGGAAGGACACGGAGCACCATGTTGCTCGGAGCTGCCACCTGAGCCGAGAGGGACGGCGGCTCTCCGGGGTGGCTGTAGTGCAGGGATTATCCCAGGCTCCAATCATGGTAACAATTACTCTGGTCACTGTGCATACACGTAGTGAATTACCTGGGCTTCTGAGCAGCTTTTAGATAAGCAGGGTTAGATGCGTACTGAGGATTTCTCTACACAGGCTACAGAATAACTGTAGAAGTACAGGGCCAGATTCTGACATCATTACTGAGGCTTAATGGTAATAGCGTCACTAAGTGATGATGCTTGCGGAGTGAATGGCTATTAAACCAGAACAAGTGTTAGACTGTGCCTCTCCACCCACTACAGTCAACAAGTACGTACCTTCCTCTGACACCTCTGGGACAAATACTTCAGTCTTTCTATATACTGATAAGCACTTATGGCCTTTGTGGTATTACAACTGGGAGTAATTATTATTCATAATGGGTATGGATTGCTGAATCAGACCTAGAGATAATCTGAAATGCCATTATGTTGTTAAAAAGGCAATAAACTTTATTTACATTTACTCAGCTCTGATGGAATTTATGGGTGAGGACACCATTTGAGGATTTTCTGTTTCCTTCTTCCTTTTCAGCTTTGTTTTAGGAACAAACTTCCCCCTCACCCCAATGTAGGGGAGACCACATGTCCTAGGTTGGGAAAGCGGGGAGATGGGGTTCTGCTGGTAAGTACCACAGATGCACTCAGCATCCTTTGTCAGTCACTCATGGAGCTGATGGGATGCCCCAGGCCATGTCCCCTCCTGACCTCAGCATCCTGGCTGTCATGGTACCATGCCCAGCAATGTACAGGACTGGTGAATAATCCCATATGGAATAATTACAGCATGTTCTAAATTTTATTTTAACAATGCAGAACAGGGAGAAAGGATGAAAGAATAAAACCTGGCACCCACCACACTGTTCAGGATGAACAGTGAGAGAAAAAAAAGTACCTGGCTTAGTCATCCTCCGGATAATCCAGACACCACAGTGCGCTGAAGTGTCTGCCTTTCCCCAAATTTAGTTACTCAGTCTAATGCCGCTCAGCCTTTACACCCCAGTTCAAGTCTGAGCCGGATGCCCGTGATTTAATACTTGCTGTGTGTCCAGGAACACAAAATGTGTTGCAAGGTAGAGAGGCACAGGCTGCAGCAGCACCCTCTCCTCTAGCCCCTGAAATACAAATTAGCCAGTCTGGTATTTGATCACGGGCTGTTCTTAAAGCAGTTTTTTATTCTGTACTTTTATTTTCCATGGCTGTTGCCAAGACAGAGTCCTCTCCAGGACCCCCTCCCATCCCATCCCATCTCGTCCAATCCCCTGGTTCTTCATCCTTGCTTTTCCCTTTTTATTTTCCAGATTAAACCTTGGCTCCTTCTACCCCTTCTCTTCCACATTGGCTTTTGTGGCCTGCTTGCGAACTTGCTTGTGTATTTTATGCGTGCCCATGAAATCTCGCCTCGCTGGCACTGCATCATCCCCGTGTTCTCAGCAGTTACTGGTTTTGTGTTTTTTTAATATTAAGCTGTTCTGCCTTACTCCTGGGTATTGGACTGCAATGAAAAAGACTATAAATTAATGAAATATCTATTGCAGCTGACTTTAAATGATCCTAAAAAAAATAAAAGTTTAAGCCCTACTAGTTCTGATTAGCTCAATTACCTGCCAGTACAGGCTTCTTCTTTATATTTCCTAATTCTTTGCCCAATCTATTATTAAATGTCTGAAGGAATCGCCTTCCTCTGCTTTCATTGAGGAAACAATTTCAGTGCCTAATAGCTCTCCCTGGCAGGAAAACTCTTCTTAAAATCTTTTTGCACCTCCTCCCTTCACCCGGACGACACTAAACAATTCCTGTCTGTCCTTGAGGAATATATGTCTTCACATATTCATAGGGAATTATTATTTTTCCACTTTCACAAGTATTTGGCCACAAAGCTGTTACACTTAAAAGATCCCTGTCTCAGACACCTTCAGAGCATTGCCTCGTTATCTGCAGAGTTACCGGCAGAGGTAAGACATCCAGTTTCTCATCTTAGCTCCAAAAGCTGGCATCAAACCCAGCACTTTGGGCTCTACTCTTGGCTTTAGGAGAGGTTTGGGACAGTCAGGGTTTGGGAAATGACACCCAATCACAGCAACGTTGAGTCTTCCCTCTTTACTCCGTAGGGAGCAATCGGTCACACAGCCTCAGCCATAATCCAGCCCGTCAGGACATCCTTACTTGGAAATAAAATGTAATTAGCTGCATTTGCTCCAGGAGATGCTGTTGTCTTCTGAAGGGGCTCGCCACCAGCTTGTGGTCAGCCCTTGGGGAGCACAGCTGGATCACTCGGTTTTACAGGGGTCCTTGGTTTGCCGTGACTGCCCCCCGCCAGCAAAACATGCCTCGCGTAAAATGTTTTACTGCAGAAATTTGCCGTAACAGTGCAATAACTGCCTCTCTGGTTTTATGACATCTTTCAAGCACGACGGATGCGTCCAGTTAATTCTGTCATAGAGACACACTTGGCAAAACGAAACAGCGATGTCAGATGGAGGTGAAGTCTGAAGGAGAGTGAGAGAGAGCCCTGCCGCTTCCCCGGGGGCCGGGGAAAATGGAAATCACCGGTTCTAGGGAAGAATTAAGTTCCTGTGCTGCAAACAGATCTATTACATTATTACAGTAATTTAATACAGCAATTATTTCCAATGTATGCCCACACGCATCAAGGTTCTCAGACATGAAAGTGTTTCACGGTTTACAGGCTCTGACAGAAAGCCCGTTAGCATTAGCGGTTCGGCAGCAGCTTCAGTCCCGGGTCCAGGGGCTTTGACCGGGGGCTGAGCGTGGGACCTGCCCGCCCAGCACCTCTGGATGCACAGCTGGAGGCAGGGGAACAGAGGCTGTGTGTGGGGATGGGGGGCGAGAGCGCAACTGCCTGATGCTGCTCTAGGGCTTATTACATGACTCACGCTTTGAAACGGCATCTTAAAGAACTCTAATCTCTGAGAGAAGCAGATACGCTTAATTACTGCTTACACCGTGCTTTTCGCATCACTTTTTTAATAACCAGATATCGTTCTTGTCACTCTGGGGGACGTAAGGCTTGTCAGCGATGGGGGCTGCGGCACAAAGGCAGCACGTAGCCCCTGTCAGATCAGGTGAGCCGACGGAGACAATCCCACCCAGCCCTCCTCATCGCAAATGTTATTTGTAAAACAGTTCGGGCTCTGCTGCCTCAGTCAGTCTTTCGTTTGAGCTGATCAGATACAGAACTCAGTTATTATTTCATAAACTGCTCCGTAACTGCAATGATTTAAGACGTTCCTGGGGGCTGGGTGGGATGGCGGAGCATCCAGGCGTGCCAGACTCCAGACTGATGGGAATTTAAATGGCTCAGATTTAAACTCCCAGAAAATAAAATAAAACGGTGAATGCTCTGAATGGAAATTATTCTCTGCCACAATGGCATCAGCTGAAATGCCAAGCTTATCTATTTATAGCATTATCTGTGTCTAAATACCCATAAATAGCTACGTAAAGCACTGCAGTTATATGTATGTGTGTGTGTATGTCTTTTCCAGCCACTGAAATGTTAAATCAATTTTATAACAAGTTGCTTTTCCAGCCACTGAGTGGCTGTAAATGTTAAGTGTTTTTACAGGCGATTTTTTCCCCAGCTGCTAAGCAGCTTTAAATGTTATCAAAAAAAGTTGCTTTTCCAGCTGTTCAACCACTCTGAGCATTTTTAATGGATTTTTTTTTAACTTGCTAAAACCTATTTATATTTTACTCACAAAGCAAGTGCAAAATTGTCCTGGCTCTGTCTAGGTCTTGTTTTTATTGTATTTTTTTTTCTTTTTTGAAACCTGTGAATAAAAATTCTTTCTCTGTCTGAGGAAATTTTTTTTGAGAAGAGAAGGGGCTTTGGTTTAATGAGTCCAAGATGAACATTATGAGTTCATCTTAGCATTTAGATACCTCAAAAGCACCGTCCTTGTGGTATGTTCAATGGAAACACTGTTCTTGTGGTATGTTCAATGGAAATACTGTACTTGTGGTATTTTCAATGGAAAAAATATTATTGTGGCTTTTCCAATTCAGGAAATGCTGGTCGGTCTTTAAACCAGGGGAAAAAGAGGGAGTGGAGGGTGAGAGAGCTAAATTGAGGTGACAGCGAAATGGAAGAATTATTTTATTGTAACGAGGTGGGGAGAGATATACGAAGAGTTTAGGGCAGGAAAATGGAAAATTCTTGCGGCCCTTGAGGATTCATAACAGTGGGAGAAGGAAAAAGATCTGGGGTAGTGTTAAGGAAAGGTGTAGGACAAAGTTAGGAAGGAAGAAAAGAACCGTCTGAAGGAAAAAATGAAAAACAAAAGGAAAGGAGACAACGCAGAGATGTGTTAAAAGAAAGGGGAATAAAGAAGAGAAAACTCATGCTAAATGCAACACTTAAGAATGCGCCTCCCTTGAAAAGACACAAGAAGTCTCTTTGTCTTTGGGTCCCAAGGTCAAGTACCCATAGGAACGTATTGCCACACATTTGGAGAAGTTGACAAATTTTGCCATTGACTGAACCAGCAAGTGAAATTTGCCCCAGCTGAGCCCACCCTGCAACCGCATCAGGCTTCCTGTGGCCACACTGGAAGAAGACTTGTGGCAATTTGGATCCTCTTAATCAAGCCTAGGGATCCGCTGAGGAAAGGTGACCCTCAGGTGGCCCTTCCTACTGCTGCTGGAGCTGCCGCAGGTCGCCTGGCTCCAAGACAGCAATTGTGATGATGAGATGGCTGCTGTAGGACCATCTGGTGAGACTCCCTCCGGACTATGGTGTCCAGTGGCTGGCGGAAAAATAAATACATCATTTACGAGTAGGCTAGAAATCACATTTCTGGCTCTAAAAGCACTAAGGTTCTGGAATAACATTTCAATTATAATTAAAAAAAAAAATAACAGGGAGAAAATTCAAATTAATTTTGATATCCATCAATTCCTTCGGAAAAAAGGTAGGATTTGGTTTAGACAGGAAATAACCAAGAAGTTCTTTCCAGTCTGGTACTCTGAATGGTAATGATTTTTAGTGAAGTTTACAGACACGCGTAGGAGACCAGTGTGGTTCACCTACACTTGTGGTGGGATTCAGATGCCCTCTCAACTAATGGAGTATGTCCAGCAGAAAATATGAAACAGACACATAAACATAAACACCGTGTTTTGTTCCCATCTATGAAAAGTGAATATTCTATATTTCCATGCATATAAGTGACAAGACCCTAGTTGATTTGGTTTTAACTTAAAAACCCAAGGTTTCCATCTGCTCTAGTATTAGTTCAAGAACTGTGCATCTTCTCAAGTCTTTACAAAAGATTCAATTTTACTGCAGCTTTAACGTGTACTTTAACTGATATTAGATTCATTCAAATTTGCAGTAAAGTCCCTTTGGCCACGTTCACATCTCTTTGTCTTTGCTTTCTAAGAACTTTTGAGTTATCAAGTTTTACTGGCCAAAAATGTAGCGGAGAGCAAATTTCAGAATCACACAGAGAAGTATTTACAGAAACTGACATTTCGGTTTCTACCAGGAAATATTTGCACCAGATGTGCTTACACATGCCTCCATTCAGGACTAGAAATGCCACCACGTGATTCATCTGACCAGTCAGAGTGAAGTAACTCAGATCAAATTTTGAAGACTCGTAACGAGTCCCCGGAGCAAACCGTTCAGAAATATGGTGTTTATGTAATACATTTAGACGGTCTGATAAAATCCAAGGACCCAGCAAAGTCAGTAGGCAGATTTCTCGTGTTCTCAGGAACTTCTGGTCAGTACCACCACGAATGGATTTTAAAAAAAAATGGAATTTGCTTTTAGATCATCCATAAAAAGAAGGGAAAAAGGCAGCAAGTGGATTAACATCCAAAACACTACTAATCTTGCTGGCAAATCGTTACCGCTGTAAATCCTGCTGTATCTTCTTTGCCTCATGTCATCTGCCATTACTACATAAAACAAGTTAGCAACTTAAATCATCTGATACTAAGTTATCCACACTGACAGTAATTTTATTAGCCCGCTACCTAAACACATGCGTATTGAAAAATTAAACTCTCTCCTGAACATTGGACCATCTGATATGAGCCGCATTTTGCCAGTGACACAGCAAATCTGCAATTACTGCTGACTGCTCGTTCCTCGTGGGTACCACCACCGGTGCTGGATCTGAACACGTCCTTTAAGGACAGATGGCAACGGTCGGGGCATAGTATCTTTCTGTTTGGCCTCAGCTGTGTCAAACTGATTTCCGCATTCTTTCTGATGGTCTGAAAACATCACATATCTTTCCGGTTTTCTTCATGCGCTCTCCCAGGCCACTCCGCATGGATGAAAAAGGCTCTCTCAGCCCTAAGGTGCAATTAGCCCTCTGGACAGTAGAGCAATTCAAATATATATATATATTTACTTTCCATTTTCCTGGTTTAAAATTGCTATATAACTTGCCGAGATGGGAGGTTGCTGGCAGGTCCTACTTTCTTGCATCACACAGGTTTTCTCTCCAGCAGGTTACAGTCAAGAGTCCATCCCTGGGTGCTGAACGTGGTGAGGGAATTCGTCTTTAGACACAGGCATCTCGTTGACATTCTCGGTCTCTGGGCATGGACTGGTTTGTGATCAATGCAGTCGAAGGAGGTGGTGTTGGACACGCTGACTCGGCCTCTTCAGTTCACCCCCTTTACTAGGGCAAGATTGTTTCAGGTTTATTTTTAGTCCTTTGTCCAATCTAATGGTAAACTGTTCAAACAGTGGAGCTTCTCCCACATCCTTTGGAATAATTTTCCACAGTCTAATAAGATTTCAGGACTTGGAAGTTTATCCTGTTATTCAGCCTAAACTTTCCTCTACTTAACAGTATGCTTTCAGTCCTTATACCCTTTTCACCATCCTAAACAATTCGTCTTCTTCTCAGTGTTTACAATCCACAAGATTTCCTTCTTCCTTCCAAGAAGTTTCCAATCAGTATTTATAAAATGGAAAAATAAATGACAAACAGAAGGTTCAGTAGAAAAGAACCTCCTGCACTACAGCAGTCAGATGTTTGTGCAACAACTGTGCCTACTTCAAAACAGACACGATTTCTACAGCCTGCTGGTATCCAACTATACCACCAAAGGTGCTAGACACCTCTTCAGTCCAAACAAACTTTGGGAACTAGAGAGCTGCATACCTTGAACTTCCAAAGTAATGCTTTATTTAAGGGAAGGAAAAAAAAAATTAAAGCCAAACAAAACCAGGATTTATTTTCTTCTTACTATTTTGCTATCGTTATTTTTGACTGAGCATGAAATGATTGAGTTTACATGGTCAAGGACTTGTTTGTGAAAGAGAGTTGTATGACGGTGCTTGGGCATCACGTCCATATAAACAGTTAACCTCCCAGGATGCAGGATCTTTGTTGTGTCTGATGAAGGCAGACTTTCATTAGGCCTTTTACCACCAGCTCTTGGAACTCTTCCACTTCATGCAAGTAAAAAAACCACAAATATTCCTCTACTTATATCAGTACCAGAAGCTGGAAGCATGGAATGCTTCAGAATGCTTTGAACCCCGTAATTGTCTCTTGTAATAATACATTTTTTACATTCGAAGTCGTGAGTTATCAAGGAGAAAGAACGTAGCAACTTGGTTAAAATAAAGAATTAAATTACGGTCATGGAAAAAAAAAAAAAAGGTACTTTCCACTGTTCTCAAAAGAAAGTGTCTTTGGGAAAGAATGAATCAGAACGGATCTCTGTCCTTCTCTTTATGACTTCGTATTGTATTTCATGGACTGAGGGATGGACAGTAGGAAGCTCATGGTTAAACAGACCTGAGATAAATGTCTTCCATGTCTTGGAAGTGTCTTCTGCCACATCACCTTCTGTGAAATAGAAAAATCATGTTATTAAGATTAGCTTTTATATAATATATAAGGCTGTATGAGAGAACAGGTAAACGTTATCGTTAGTGTTATGGCCCAGCCATGGTGCTGTTCTGTACCTTATCTAAACCACCGCCATTAATGCCGCTCAGGTCCTTGGCCATACTCCCTGCTGGCCCATCTCTGCCCAGCCCTGCCGGACCTCAGCTCTGTTCCACACAGCACTGAAATCACTTTTTGCCTTGACTTTGCATCTTATTTCTGTAGGGTTCTTAGATCTAGATTGGTACCTCTTTCACAGGAAAACACCCAATGCTATACGGTTTTGGTTGGTTTGACTGTAGATGTGAACACTGGGCTATGAAAAACTGCTTAGTTCTTGTTTTTTTTCTTCTGGGACATCTTCCTCCTACAGATTCTAAATGAGATGTATCATCATTTCATCACCACGATCTTCCCAAAATATATTGCAGAATTCATCTTGAGGGATCCTCTAATATTTATACAAACGTACCTCAGGAAAGAGTTTTGCCACAGGAATCTTAATCCTCCCATCACACACCATGGCAAAATGTGTTGCCCTCCTGAGAAAGCCCATGATGAGAAGGTCAGAGAGAAAATAGTGCTGCAAGGAGGAAAGAAAAGACCTCTTTTCAAAGCTAGTTCAAGTCATTGCTAGTACTCTCCAATTCATTTGGACCCCAAATCCACAAAATATATAAAAAAACCAAAACCAATAATGAAACCTAGCAATATTATAAAAAAATTTACAGTACAATAATTTTGTACTAAATTAAAGGAGTATTTACATCTGGAAATATGTATACGCAAATAGTCTTTTTATTCTTTCTAGACTGATTTGATTATGTTTTCTGGGTTAAGACATCAGTGTTCAAAACAAAATGAGAATCTTTGACCCCTTTGGCTACCAAACGAACTGGAGCAGAGGGTTAACACCGTACAATACAATGTAGGTGGCTGAAAGGACTGGACTCCTCTGGTGCTGCACAAACACATCCATTTCTATACTCTGCTTTGAAGAGCTTAGAGCTTCGGATGCCACCGCAGACCCCAGCATAGAGTAACTCAGGCTTTTGCTGGGCTTCTTGCCCCTGTGACCCCAAATTATCTTTTGAGAAGGAATTCGGAGCTGCCTACAGCTAAACCTGTTCCCAAGTCTTTGCTCAATTCACTCTGTCATTTCAAGGCGATGCAACCAGGGAAAGCAAGAGGTACTTGGGTGTGGGAAGGTGCGGACGGGTAGCAATGATGGAACAGAAGAGAGCTGTATTGTGATGAGGTGGCTCTCGTCAGCAGCTTAACATTTCTTTTTAATTTTGGGAATTTGGTTTAAGAACCCAGAACTTACTCCTGTTTCAATCCCATTACACCTTGATGAGAACTTTGCTTCTTCGTTGCTTCATCCTCAAGCCACCATCAATGGCCCTTTGGGAAAAGCATCCCTTGTTTGCCCAAAGGGAAATCCAGGCACTGCCCTTCCGCTGTCATCTGGGATGTGCCCAAGGGGACCCCAGCCGCTGTGATCCAGGACGGCCGTTACCCAGGTCTGGATTAGCAGCATCTCCTGTCACTCCATGGCAGAGGATCAGAGCAGACAGACCTCTTTGATGGAAGGGTGAATTGCCTGGCACTTCTCACTACGGATTAATGGGGAACAAAATCTTTTGTTACCAGGCTGCCTTTGCTATCAAGAGCAGAGTCAGATAAGGGGAAAAAAAGACCATTCCTGTAACTGTTTTATGTCGAATCCGTCCGTTTTGGCATTAAAGTCTCACATGGTAATAACTCACTATCACACATTATCTACCCTAATCCGCCTCGGACAGAGCCACACAGCAAATGCCGGCGCAGGAAGAAAGCGTGCCAGACTTCGTAAGAAGAAAGAGGGTTTTCTCTCTCAGAAACCCAGTGAAAACAAAACCAAACCAGCCCCCAAATCTAGGGAGAGCATAAAAAAAGCTCTTGGAGATAACTTCACATCCCCCTCAAAATCACGGGAGCCAGCTTTCAGCTGATGCTCGGCAGCACTTACAGGGCAGGAGCGCTCATGGTGGGCCAGGGAGAGCCGGGCGCCGCGGGACGCAGCTCCATCGCGCCCGCTAGCCAAGGGAAGCAGCGCATTTCACTCTCCTTTAATACTCTGTCTTCCCTAGTCACTCACAGTAAAGCTATAAAAAAGCGTGGGGAGTAAAGAAATAATAAGGCAAGTCACAGCCGTTTTTCTCTACAAGGATCTTCTCCCTGTGGGAACCTCCAGTGCTGGTTCCTGCTAATACATGACTTCAGCGACTATAGATAGTGGAAGTTTTCTGTGCTTTACTGCCTCAACAATGGGCTCGGGAACTCATACAACCTTTCATTTCCGTCCTTTTATTTGTAAATTACTTTCCTTTAAGAATACTGCTATTTAATAGATGGGTTATGATGTCAAACTCTTTAATAAGAGCTATGCTTTTTCCTCTGCAGTTTTGTTTTTATTCTAAACAAGATTTTTTTTTTTCCTAAACAGATACAATTTTAAGGAAAAAAAAGCCAAACATGACCAGAAAAGACCTTATTTGTTATGGAAAAATTATAACAAAGATTTTCTGTGGTTTTTTTTTCCTTTGCTCTTCCTGTTGTTGGTAATAAAAGAATTTTTATTGTTCTTTGGTGGTAATCCTAGCTTTATGTTGAAAATCAGAAAGGATTTTTTCCTTCTTTTTTCTTCTCTGTTTTTGGTTTGGTTCTCTGGTTTGTAGCCTGAATGGAACTAAACCAAGCATTGAAAAAGCTTGCCACACACGGTCAGAAACGGCACTCCTCCGTCGGAGCCGGCCGGGCAGCGCGCACGCTTGATGCTTCTTCGCAAAACCTTAGTTCACGTCCAATGACTCAGAGGGCATGAGGAGCATCTGTGCATATTCCATGGTAAATTCCGATCTGAGTTATACAGCCGTGACTACAGAGCAAAATCACAGCCTGGAAGACTTAGACCAGCTTTGCCCCGCACTAAATGAGACCACGAAGGAACGAAGGGCACACAGCTATCTGGGAGATGCCGGACACTAAGGATGGCTGAAATTGCTGCACTGACATTTTCCCCCAGATCAAAATAGCCTTTGTGGGAATTTATTTTGGGGGATTAGGCTGTATTTCATTCTCTTTTTTTCCTTTTTCTTCCCTCCTGGTGGTGGTGGTGGTGGAAATCAACAAATGGTTGGAATTTTTGTTTCTGCAAAACTGGAAAATTAAATTTTATTTTTAATATGGAAAATACCAGCAGCCGAAACATTATAATTTCGAGACTAATATAACTGATACACTGCCTAAGTAAAATCATGTGCTAATCATGATAACCTTTGTTTTCCTTCTCCCATATAAACTCTTCTGCCAATATTTATGCAAAAAGTCTAAGCTTGGAGCCTTGCCTCCTTTTAAAAAAATAAAAATAAAAAAAATGCCATCCTTAATTAATAAAAACATTACACCAAGGCAAACCAACAGCAAAACAAAGAGAAGCAAAACAAGAGCAGGCACTCTTCTCCCCCTCCTCTTAAGAGTGACAGTATTCCAGGGGCAGAGAGGGACACCTGGGGCTCAGGAGCGGTGGTGGATGGTGGATGGTGCCATGTCCCTCCTGCCCTCTCGGGCAGGCACAGGGCTGCTCTGCTCCACGCCGCCGAGATCCCCAAGAGTGCTTCCACACAGCACCAGCTCCTGCACGGCGCCCAAATCCTCCCTGCTCCATTCGTCATTCCGAGATCAGAGTATGAACAGAGAAACAGGAAGGAGATGGATCGGAGCACTGAACAGTGCTTTTCCCCTTGCCTTTACCCTTACCTGATAATACCGAGAGGAAACAACCACAAATAATTCTCTTTTATTACAACTGAGTCTACAGCTTTTCAACATGATGGCTCTGGCAAGACTTGGGGAGACATCAGACTAATAAACTATCCTTAAATATTAGTTTTGAAAGTTAATTCATCTGGAGTCATACTTTTTTTGCCAGAAAGGGAACTTTTTTGCTGCAAATGCCTGTCGATTTTTCAGATGAGTGGAATAACACAGCAGTCCCAAAAAGTCTTCTGGAAGTTATCAATATCCAATCTGAGCCTTCGCACTCACCCTGTGAATGAGCTATGCAATGATATCCTTTGCGGTGGGAGAGCGCCAGAGCCGAAGGCACTGCCTGAGCTTGCTGGGAAGCGGGGCAGGAAGGCTCAGCCTCAGCTGTCCCTCTGCTCCTGCCCCCTTCCCAAGGAAAACCAGACCTTGGAAATCACAGGGGCTTTGCTGCTTCTTGCAACCAACAGCAGCACTGAAAGTAGTGCAAATAATGTTTCCATGGCTCACTATTTTGGATTGAGAGCGTATTTTTCTTGGAGCATTCTTAACCTTTGGGATCTTTTCATGTTCTTTAGCCATTGTGTTTGCTTCTTCCTTGTTTTCTTACAGGGAAAGCCGAAATGGCTTACAATTAAAATCTTTTTTTAACAGCTTTCTCCTGTTGCTTTGGCGAAACAAATTTTGAACAGTTGGAATGACACAGTGCCATTTACTCCTTCCTCAAATAGTTTTCCCCTTCTACCAAGAAATCCTGCTCAATTTGGATCCGATCATTTACTTGTGTAAAGAGGGATACCTCTAGGGTCTTAAACAGAACTGGAGAGATCTGCAGCAGCTGAAAATTTTCATTGTTAAGTCAAGAGATAAACTTCTTTATGCTAGGCCAGATTCTTTTAGCACAACTTGCTTGTTTTTAAATTTTGCAGGATCAACTCATGATTCACAGTGGTATATCTGAGAGCAGAGTCTGCTTAACTAACTGAAGGTGCTAATGACCAGCCAGTCTATAAGTGGAGGGAAGCCGGAGCCACAAATTGCTGATGTAATCCACACCGCAAAATATGGGAGGATTCAGGATTTAGGAGTCTGGTTTTACCTGTCCTGGAAACAGAACATGACCACAACACTCCCACGTGAAGGCAGGAGCGCTTCGTTGTCGTCTCAGCTCGCTGTTATATGCACAGATCACCTGCAAGCGTTGGAGGTTCTCCAGTCCAAAGCTTGGACTCATACCCCACCTCGACTCGCAGCCCAGCCCACGCAGTGTCCCCTCTGCAAAGTCAGCTCTAAAGAGACCACGTCCTCAGCAGCACCATCTGCCATGACCCACTCTCACCCAAAAACTTCATTTCTACGGTGGAATATGCTTGATTATTTTCCTCAATGAGTATGTTTACTCTGAAGACAGACACATAAATCACACCAGCTGAAACCCAAGCAAGCGTATGACAAATACGGTATTTTTAAAGGTTAGCTGTTGTTCTTTTTAATGAAAGAAAAGCAAGAGGATGGGGTTGGACTTTTATGATGTGCAAAAGAGGTTGTAACCACAGAAAAATCTGCCTCCAAAAGCCAAATATTATTCATTTTGGTGGAATGCAATGTTAAAATAGCTCAGCCTTTCAGGAAGAAGCACGCTTATGTAAACCATCTAGTTTACTCTCTTTTGAACAGACAACCTAAAAAACTATCCAACCCTATGTACATGTGGTGTCTTCCTCATATGTATGTGCATAGACTTATACATGTCCACACGGTCAGTTGTGGTCTTCAGCAGACCCATAGAGCACATTCAGGAGAAGAGGTAATCACAGAAGGAAGGCAATGTCACAAGCCATGACAACTTACTGGTGCCACTGATTAGGATCAACAAATCCCAGTGCTTTAACAGGAGCCAATAATGCTCCACTCATGCACCTTGCCGCTCCACCACATCTTTCATTTAACATTTAAAAAGGGCACAATAGGGGCTGAAACATCATCACCCATCCTCTGTCAGAGCCTGGAAACACCTGCCATGAACAGTATGTCCATCAGAGAGGATGATCAAAATACTGGCATATCTTCAACTTTTGAACAGTTTTTCTTTAATCAACACCTAACTCTCTCAAGTTTCACATTAAAATTCAACAGATACGACACTGAAGAACTCAAGACAGTGGGTATTCATATTGAGATTTTCAGATTTCTTGGGATTCTTAACAGGATTAAAGATGGGCTTGCATACATTCACCTCAATGATAAATTTATCCCACATTGGTTCTATCAGCTCTTTGTTCCTTGCCTATGCGGGACCTTTTCTCCTTTCATGTAGCCCCTATATTCTTTCAGTACCATCACCCAGCTAACACTTACACACACCCACAAACAGCTCAGCTCCTGCAGCCTGGTCCCCCGTGCACATTGATGCTGCAGTTTAATTCCCTCCTGCTGCCTTTTCCCCTTCACCAGCCTCAGGATCTTCCAAACTCAACCCACCATCCATTCCCCCAGCCTCTTCAATGTAAGTTTGAAGCTGGGTGACGCTTTACCTGGAACTAGTTGTAATTTTCTATAATGCTACTTGGCTGCGGTGGGGAGAACTGAGTGGAAGGGAACAAGTAAGAGGGAAATTGCATTCAGATGCTCTAGTTATTGTCCATAAAACCGACAGTACAGGAAGCTCCATGTGGCTCTCCGGTCTCTAAAATGTACAGGTTACATTTCAAAACAGACACTATTGGATCTTTGCTTGTTTGCCTTCTCAGTTCTCAATGCTGTTGGCATTCATTGGAAAACAGTGGCCAGTCCTTAAAAAGACTGTGGGGCAAGTCCTCATGGAGGCCAGTCCCAGGCGCATGAAGAACAAGACAAGCAGCAACAGCCAGCACAGATCTACCAAGGGCAAATTATGCCTGAACAACCCAATTGCTTTCTACGATTAAATAACTGGCTCTGCGGAAAAGGACAGAGAGATATATAATACCATTCTCTTTCTTGTCTTTATATGGAAACGTCCAATGCTGCTGAAACCCCATTTTCCTTCTGAACCAATTTTTTATGGAAAATGTGTAAACTTGAATTATTACACAGCTCGAATCCTACAAAATACTTCAGATATCTGGGCATGCTACTCCAAGGGGGGGTCTTTCGCCCAAGCCCTCCTTCCGTCCTCCTCCCTTTTCTAGATTAAGGCCCATTTTCAGGACAGTTCCTCTGCAAATTCTTAAGACCCCCACATGCGGATTATTAGTGTAAAAATTATGAGCTTTGCTGGATAAGGATGCTCTCATGAATGACTTTGCTGCTGTTCTACCCTGCGGTCAGGCAGCTAGGAAACTGTGCTTTGAAAAGTCAGTAACAGTAACACGCAGATTAAATATTCATGTTTCTGTTTTTCATGCTTTGATTTTTGTCCCATGTAGCTGTAGGGGAAAAAAAAAAAGACTCAAAATATGATCATTTAATTGAAAGTTTAATTTGAGAGAGTTCAAAAACATTTAAAATAGAGGACAAACTACTTAGAGTGATTTCTGTATACTTCATGTTGTTAATTTGCATACTTTAGCTTCTCTTCTCCCACCACTTTCTGTCCCCATCAATTAGATTTATTTTTTTTTAATTCTGCTTAATTTTTGCTGGGAGTAGATGAAACGCTGTGGCTGCTTTTCTTGGCCTAAGGAAAAGTTGTATGTGTGCAGTGAAACTACTCCCTGCTATTATCACCCTAGGAGTTATACACATAAAACCCATTTTCATCCATGAAATAAAAGAGAATCGGAAATGCTTATAAGTTATTATAATTGGTGAAAAACACTAAATTCAATAGGTGATTTTCTCTACCGTTATAAGTGGAAGTAGAGCCTTTCTACTTCAGTAGAACGATGTTGATTTATACCACTTAAGGATTTCATCCATAGTAAGATGGGAAAAACATAAAACATGTAATTTTTTTCTTGGAGGGGAAGAAAGGAAAAAAAAAAAAAAAAGTCCTTCCTGACTGTGAAATCCAGAGTTTTTAAGGAGAAAGTGCGTAAAAAACATACTTGCACAAAGCTTAGGGTTTGAAAAATGATAGAAAAAAAAAAGCAAAGCAGAAGAGAAGGGAAATAACCCAATACAGGTGAGAGAGATTAAGTTACTTTTACGATTAACCTCATGATTACATTGCCCTGAAGCCTACAGTCATACACAGAGTTTTGAAGGAATTTTTCAGGATCAAAAAAAGCTGGTAAAACAGGCGATATTTAAGATGATACATTTAAGATGACTTAAGATGACCCAAACTCTCATTGCAAGAACGTGATTTCAAAGAGTCACAGAAAAGTCCTAGTGAACATGAGCCTGGCCATACTCCAAAGCAGCCCGCAGGAACGGATCACTCACTTGGACAAAACCGTGACAATAAGTCACTAGTTTGTTTGACTTAGAGGTATCCACATCACAGGGTATCTAGGTAGCAGAAATGGGGCGCTCTTTCAGTTTTCTGTGGGATCTATACAACATTGAATCAATTATTGAGTTTTCATTGTTGTATGCTCACGAACATACTCATCTTCCTCGCCTGAAATTAATCCTAGAGGCAGGAAGGCACAGATCCTCACGATGTCCCAGGTTTCTGCACTGGTTTCTGCAAAGGAGAACCTTTATAAGAGACCAGTTGAGTTTCACATTTTGGCTTGTGCAGCCTCCCATCCAGTAGACAGTGGTACGTTAGCAGTTTGATGATGGGGGGAAAAAGGGCTTTGATAAACACCAAACCCCGTCATTATCTCATTTTGGTGCACTCTACATTTTTTCCTAAACAAATTCCATGGAAAACTCTTGTAGGAAACCATAACTTGCTACAAATGAGAACCCACAGATTTAATTTTTTTCCTTTTCTTAATATGTGAATGCAGGGATAAAATTACTTCATTGAGAATTACATGTCACGAAAAAGAACAGAAGGATAAAAGAAAAAAATTACCCCAAATCTACCAATGTCTAAACCAATTTTTCTGGGGAAAAATAGTCCTATCTTAAAGCTCTCCTATGCCACCGTGCCTAGCAAAGATACTTGAAATTGATGTGCTGAAACCACTGTTCATACCAGCGAGCAATTATTTATCATTACTTCTTTCCATTCTTTTATCTGGTCCCAGTGATGATGTTTCTCCAAACGGAACATATTTGATAATCATTAAGATATTAATTTACAGGCAACTTGGAAAATATGCCAGTATGATAAGTAAAGGAATCATTAAGCTGATCTTTAAAACTCCCAATGAAAACACTAAACCTGAAGTTTAAATGAGATCAGTGTTATTCATATCAAGTTCAACTCGGGACCTAGAAATGCCTGAAGATCAACTTAAAAGCTTTACAGTTACTCTAGTGCGTGTATCAGCATATTTTGCAGTGTTACTTGAGAGTGACTCGAGCTTATTCGTACATTGACCAAGTCAGTTCTCTTGTTGATGTGTGCCGATTCCCTTCTCTGATGAACTGTTCACCGCCAGCATTAGCCAAGCATAATAGCATGGTGGTTGATATGGTGGAAACACGCACAAATTATAACCCAGCAACCACCACGATGCTGGCCTTACTTCTGTGGAGGGTAACAAATATAGGTCTCTCTCCTTAAGAAAATCAATGCTTCGTCATTTTTTGGTCTACTGTTGTGCAGGATGTCTATCTAGTTGGAAATTGCTCCATGGAAATTATTAGAAAATGCCAATTTTCCACGTTATAATTTCCTGACAGACGTTTCACTGAAATTTGTCTGAAATTCAGGATGACAAACATGGAGAGCAAAAAAAAAAAAATCCACTCCAAAACCAGCCAATTACTGGGCCACCTCTTGGCATTCAAAAAGGCCACATTTAGACTCTTGCCATGGTCTACCTGATTCCCATTAAGGTACTGGGCATTCTATGTAGAACTGGGGTTCGGCTCCTTTTGGAGCTCTCCCAGGGTGGATAATTACTCCTTGGCTTGGTCCTTACCACCTATATCTCATTGACATGGATTAAAAAATATCACTAAGTTCCCCCTATCGTAGAGGTGTAGCAAAGGTTTCACAGACATCTGGTACGTCACGGTGCTTTCCACCCCAGTGACTCCTGTGGCATTCTGTATTAAAAAGCAGCCCCACAGAAATCACTGCAACTGGTTATTACTAAAAGCAGACAAGCAAGCAAAGTGCTTGCAAACATGCAGGGGAGCAAGAAGACCATTTTGAAAGTATTTGGAAAGATTTCCCCTTCTATCAAATAACAGGACGGTTTACTGAAGCGTTTATTAATCATCACTTACTGACTGCCCAACTCCTATTATTTCTTTTATATTTACGGTGCATGCTTCTTGTTATCCCTTCTTCTCAGGCCAGTACTACTCAAACTGGTGTTGCTGGCATTTGCTGAGCCTGGAGTTCTGCACCAAGGTCTCCACAAGATGACAAGAGCAGTCGCATTTCTTTGCAGCTCCTGGCTTCACCTCCCCATTTAAAAACACTCACACAGGGTTTGAGATGTTACTGCAGCCCCACCACACAATGGCAAATCCTTGGAAATAAGCACACACCGGCTGCATGCAGAAAGTCAGTCGCCAGTGGTGCACCTGGACACCCAGTATAGTTTCCTGCGGGCCCACTAACATGTGGTGGTGTGAGTTGCAAATGACTTCCTCTCCGCACCTCTTATGTGAATTCTTGATATGGTGTCAGAAATAAAACAGCTTTAACGGATTTAATTCTTTATTGTGGCTAAAGAGTCACTCCAGGAATGGCCATGAGGAAAATCCCACTCCCTAATGCAATGTCAATCCATGTCTCTAAGCAAGGTCTAGCATTTCCAGAGTCCAGCCACAACCTCCTTACTGAAGTTCATAGCAGAAATCAGGGTTGATATGGTCGTTATAAAAGCTCTGGTGCTTCAACAACCCCAGCAGCTCCAGGCTCCTTCTCCAACGCTGTTCCTCATGAATTCCGAGCTGTGCACAAGCTGCGATTTGCCAGGCAGAGGACAAGGACTGAGCGGGGACTGTCTCACTTGTCATCAACCACTGAAATCACATGCGTCATTGCTGTTCCATGAATCTTTTTTGGCAAGCGTTCTCCTTCAGCTCTGCCATGTTCATGTAACAGAGAGGTGAACTGCAGCATGTTCCATGTGCTATTTAATAGTCACTTAAAGAAAAAGGACTTTTCTGTGGAACTGGTTTTGTCTAAACTATTTTTGGTGAGCAATCAGGTTTTTAACTTTTTTCTTGTTGATGTAAAAACAAGTGTCTGTCTCTCTGACAAACTGGGAATTTTTATTGGAGACTTTGGGCAAAAGGCAAAAATATTTTGGCCCTAAACCAAAAACTTTAAGCTTAAAATGGCAAACCTCTCATTTTCAGCCAAACAATGAAAATGTTGGTTTTGGCTGGACATTTTTGGTTTTTCAACAGAAGTGATCTTTTTCTCGGTCAAAAATTTTCCATGAGGTGAGGAATAAACATTATGGGTAAAAGCCTGGTGTAACTGGAAGGAAGGAGTAAAGAGAGAGATAAGGGATAAAAACAGTTTATCACAACCATCATGAAGCTACTGTTACCAAGGTCTGTTACAAGCCACTGCACCAATCCGGTAAAGAAACCCTGAAACCTATAGCCTGGTATATTTATAGCATGATTCATGGTCACTGAATGTTCTATAAACAAATTTATGGAACTGTTTTTCTCTCGGTTGTTTCCCTTTTTAGAAAACTATCAACCGGAAAAGCACTTGCAGACTATTTCTACCTGGACAGGGTTTTCACAGCCGTCCCAGTGATCTCCTTTGCTACACAGGCAATAAAAAGTCCCAGGCACTTGTGAGCGACCTTAGTAACTCATGAAAATCAGGAGTCCCCTGCAGGCATCCGGCAGGCAGAGGAGACGCCTTGTCACCTCTTTCCCACCAGCCGTACACAGCCTGCAGGGAGAAGGGAGTGTGTTGAGAGACGGCAAAGCCATTTCAGACCGAGATGTGACCCATCCAAGCACCAAACACAATACGCACAGGTTGTCCCGCAGAACTCTTAATCAGCGTGCGGGTGATGAAGTTACTCGTGCAGCGTAAATCACACCCACCTCAATGGGGAGTGGATTGAGTGATCACTGCCAAAGGGGTCAGACGGGAAAAGCCGGAGGGCGGGAGGATATGGATCCTCCAGGTTAGGAGGGGGAGAAATGAAGAGATGTTCTGCAGCCAAGAGCTGCCCTGTAGTGAAGCTCTCACTGATGGTGCATACGTGGTTTATTTAATTACTTTTTAAATTTCTGCCTAATACTTGGCTCTAAAGAGCATGTTTCAGCACGGCAGGAGTGCTGGGCTAAAGAGTAAGCTGAGCAGTGCCAGAAAAGCGTTCCCCTCAGTTACTAGGGCATGCCCTGGTGTTTTCCTTTTCTCTTTCCATGTTTTCAGGAAACAATCATTCATGAAAGCGCCGCTGTTCGCATCATACATGTAAGTCTGACTACTTGGGAAGACAACGGTGAATTAAACTGCCAAGAACTGATGCTTTCACCTCCTAGTTTTCAGGCAGAATCCATGATCAGAGACAATTTTTAATCACTGTTATAATGTTTCCCAACCAGTTCATAAAGCGGCTTTCAGGACATGACGCAAACCAGCAGTTTAAAGCCATAGATCTTTCTAGTTAATCTAAAAGATTAAGCACCTCACAGCCACTGGAGAGTGCTCCTTGGAACTACAGTATTATGGCCCTGAATAAATCTGGTTTTATAATCCTGCTTAGTCTACACTGATCTGGATAAACAGAGACCCAGTGTTTGAGAATGAAGCCAGAAAAGCATGATTTAGGCAAAGGGAGGGAAACAGGAGCACATATTTTCAACAGGGACAGGAAGGTGGCATAGGATGTTAAATCGTGTTAGGGACAAAACATAATCCCCAGTTGCCCTTTACAATGACACTTCACGCAGAGTCACCTTCCTATTCAAGTCCCTGCAGAGAGAAAGAGCCGGTCAGCCCGGGGAGGAAGGCTGTGTAGGACGAGGATGATGAGCAGGGGAAGCTCAGACGGCTGTGCTGGAAGTGCTCGCACCCCCAGCCAGCCCGGCTACAGCTGCCACCCCCAGGGACCCTGCGGGCAGGTCTCACGTGGTGACACAGCACGGCTCTCAAACGCGCACGAATGCTGCTGAGCTCAAGGAGACCGTAGGGCAGCCAAGGCACGCGCTTCTGAGGGGAAAAATAAATGATACTTATCTACCCTCCTCACCTTGGGGAAAGAACCAAGAACAGAAGTAAACATGTACACAAACCAGTTGATTACTAGGAGTCCCAGTTTACCTACCAGCACTGAAACATGGGTACATTTATTTCTAGCCGAAATTTGTCATGGGAACGCAGCTACTGACCCCAATGCACCACTGCTGCTGGACAGATAACAGCCTTCACCGACCAAGAGCAGGGACCTTTGTCCTGGGGTAGCAGTATTTGTCCTCCTTTGCCTCGCTGCCCTGTCCTGCCTTGCAGGCTGTGCAGCGGAGAGGAGAGGGAGCCCATCTTGTAGGCACAACCACGACATGATGGTGGGCAGGTGGCACTACCTAACGGCTAGAGCACTGGACCTGAAGGCAAGGAGACCCAGATTTTTTCTTCCATTTGGCCAGTGGGTCATGGGTGTAGTCGAAGCAGTCGTTTTCCCCCTTTTTCATCACCATTTCTGAGACATGAAGTGACGGACACCATTTTTAAAAAGCTCTTCGATGAAAGGCTGAAGTGCTGTCTGTATTCTGCACTAAGAAACCCTCTATCCCACCAATACTTCACTTTACTTAGAAGTTTATAGATTCAGCTGCAACCAGCTCAAGTTTAAAGTGCATGAGATCATTCATTACATCACCAGCTTATCTACGGGGTTACTAAAGCACTGATCAGATGACTGAAGAACTGGAAATATCTGTTGCAACCGAGGACCTTAGGAAATACTTTTTTAGCACTTGTACAGGGAACACTTGCCTGTACAAATATTTGTGAATAGTGTGAAATAAATTAGAAAGGAATACATCTTTAAATCCAGCATTTCCTGTATTTCTGAAGGGAAGGGAATATTGCCTGTATTTCTGAAGATGTGCAGCTAAAACCTAAGTTACTAACTTAATACACAAATTACTGGGCAACATTCCCTTGTCTATGTTTTGCAGATCATCAGATCCGCGGGTCACAATGGCTTTATATTCTGAAGAAGCTGTGAACAAACAAGTTGGGCACTGGAGCTGCATTTGCAAACAAACATTTTGCAGTTATCCCACAAAGAAAAATGAATTTGAATTACAGATCTTTCTAATATATAGCCTTTGTCTACTTTGAATCAATGCAAAACTTTTGGCAGTGAAGAGAGAGGGACTGGAAGTGTTGAATGTACAAAAGTTAGCTCCTACTCACCCTAAGTGATAATATTAAAATCAGTCTCCCACAAACTGCATGGCAGCAAAATTCAGAAACAAGAAAAGGAAGCTTTTAGAAAACAAAGCAACTCATGAAACTCATTACTATGAGACAGGAATTACGACTGCTTTTATTATATCTAGCGCCTATAAGCTGCTATGATGAATAAGGACTCTTCTTATGCCTTGTACAAATAAAAGGATAAGAGATCATTGTCATCACAAATTTAGTGGATTAAGAAAATAATATGTGAGTTTCTTTAAATAGAATATTGGCACAATTTTTTTACGACTGGTAGAAATCATCGTATCACACATGGCTTGAACTGACCGTTAATTAATTTATACTTGAAAAAAACCCCCCTTACATGACTGAAATCTCCCTTACATGACTTGTTTTTTAGATGCTGGGAGGGTTTGCCTTGGGAAACAGGAACTGTTCTACAGGAGCAGAACTCCCTGCTGAGCCTGGTGCTGCAGCGGGAACTACCTTGGGGTACATCAGAAAGCGAGAGAAGAGCAAAGACTTCCAGACGTGGGGGATGTCTGCTGAAAAGGAGCATGCTTAAAAAGTAACTGCACTGAACAAGTTTCCAGCTTTTCTAGGAGCACTTTCTATAACGAACATGTGTCAATTACAAGTATCAGATCATTCCGTTGTTTTGAAATATATGAGATTTAAATAAACAAAACACTATTTTTACTGGTAGAGAATCTGTCTCCCTCTCCCAAAGGAAGAGGCCATTTTTCCATTTATGTTTAGCACTAAACATAAAACCCCAAACCCTTAAAGGCCGGTAGATACTAAACCAAACAAAAGCATAGGAGCTGACTCCAAGCCAAAGTGAACGTCCTGAGGTCTACTTTCCCCTAAGCCCTTTGCACACCGTCCTGGCTACACTTCTGATGCCAATAACTTAACACAGGCAAGTGTTCCCCTTCGCTTTACTCTTCCGAGCAAGATGCTGCCAAGCATGCAAAGGACACATTTCCATGGTAACACGCTTCTGGAAATTAGCAGCGTCTTGGTGCTTTTGGCTGATAACCCAAATTGCTGCATGTATTGTGATTACCTGAGTACCTTTTTGGCCCACAAAAACTACCGTGGGACCATGATAAGGAAGGAAAGATCCAATTCCGAACACCCTTGTCATTAACCAGAAACTCAGCTGTCCCGGAAAAACCTGGAACCAATTTCTGCACTGATATCATCAGAGTTATGGCTGCAGAAAACTTCGGAATCTAGTTTCCCTTTTATTCCCCTCACTAAAAAGTTTGTATTATCCACACAACAAAAAGTGTCAAATCAGCATTGAAGATCCCTCTTCTTTCTGCCCTGACACTCTTCTCTTTCCATTGCCTTGGAGGAAAACTATGTCACCGTTGGTGTTAAAGGACTGCGATCCAACTTAAGCAAAGGTTACACAAGCTAGTACAATTACTAGAGTCTCCATATTTTCCCAATAACGAATCTCGCTCTAATTCAGAAGATATGCCCTGCCTGGGAAACAATGCGAGGTTGAATGAGGACAGAGCAAAGAATGACATGTCATAAAAGCCTGATGTTCTTGAGTGCCAGCAGAACTGTTCCCTTCTGATGGGTGCTCTTGGGTAGCTAATTTAAGGCATTTGGAGCATTTGGTAGACAGCTGTTCTGCTCAGAGTGCAATGGCAAGCGTTTTCAAGCTCAAACCACAAGAATGAACCGATGATGCCATTTGGAAGCCATGTTCAGAGAACTTACCTCCTCTGACTACGTTGCTGGTTTTTAGGAACAGAACGCAGCTTTTTACCCTCTCCCTTCCCTGCTGCTTTCCCTTTTGTACTTCTCTAAGCAACCAAACCTTGCCAGAGCTGCAGACACCAGAGGCGATGCAGGCTGGCTCTGAAGGAAGACGGGAAGCAGAGCAGCTTCAGCCATCTTGGGTGGTGCCAGTGGTGGGACAGATGGAGGGAAAAGAGGTCTCGTTTTGTAAGCACCTCCTTCTTCTTCGTTAGAGAATCTACACCTAGGAGCAATTAAAAAGGATCTTCTTTTTCTTCCCCAAGGCACATGCAGTACGCAGCATACTTTGTCGGCATGTTATAGTGCCAGGCACTGGCTCCGGTGAGAATTGTCCAACCAAAGGGGGTAAGGATCAGCAAAGGTTTTCCCAAGGTCGACTGCTCTTGTTAACTGTTAACTTGTCTATTGTTGACTGTTTACTGATCTTCTCCTGACAGTGGGTGCAAAGCTACCTGAACTGCCACGTGCAAAGGTATTCATTAAACTAAAGAAGATGAAGACTAGTGAAAGAGATGGAAGGAGAGGGTGATTCGTTCAAAGGGTAGCACATGAGACAGGAAGGCAACTATGAGGTTTTTTGGGATCAGTCTTTGAACTCATTTGATTTTAAAATTTTCATCAATGATCTTGGGCATATTAAAAAGTGTGGATGCTGGAGGAGGGAAAAACCAAAAGGGAAGACCCAAGCAGTCCCAAGGGACTGAGTAATGGCAATGAGATGGAAATTTAGTAATATGTAGTGTCAAAGTATAAATGGTAATAGCAAGAATTTTTGCTACGTATTCAGAATATAACACAGACAAAAGGCAAAAGAGGAAGATGTGGTTATGAACAGAGGAAAAAGATTAATCCAGCCCTACATCAGAGGAGACATTCACAGACAGGAAAGTATTACTGTTGTACTACTGTAGATCCCTTTTTTTATCTGGAAGACTATGTCTTGGGGTTTTTTTAAACTTCATTATTTTCTTTGATATTGTGCACATTTCTCTATTTGGTGGAACAGAGAAACAAATATTAAATTTGCACCAAAAAGGGGATGCACCATGAGTTTGTTAACTAACTACAGAAATCTTTGAAATGCTTCATTGGGAAGTGTAAGAATGCACAACTGACTTCCAAAGAAGAACACGTTACTTCCTTTTCTTCTTTTTTTCTGGTATTCTAGAATATCTTATAATTGACTTTTACATCATTAGGATACTGAAACTCATTTTACATCTTAACTTTCTTGATTTTTGTCTCTAAATACTTGTGCTGCTTTTCTGTAGTGATTCTCAGTAATTAAACTACTTTTAGAAGCATACCAAGTTCTTCCAAAAATTAACATTTTTTGAAGACAGAAAGGGGAGAACAATTCACTAGAACGATCTGATTCTGTTCCAGACTTAGCAGTCATCTAGTCTGCTTACTGTTTAAAAACTGCACTTTGCATGCTCCTTGAGAGCTGGTATTAGTGCAGCTCTTTAGATCTCATTCTACAAATTTTTCACTCCCTTATTAAAAATAGAAGAAAACATTAGATGTGTTACGTCTTTCAACAAAAGTCTTTGAATATTGTGCTTGATGTTCTAAGTCACTCTGAATGACAATACTCACAGACAGGATGGCATGGCCACGCAGACTGCACGTAACGGGACCACTAGCCTTCTTCCTCCATGCCCCCCAAACTATGCCTGCATTCAGTGCCCATTATTCTGTTTAATTGTCTCTGAAAGCACGCATATCCAACTTCATTACGATTACTACGTTCCTTTATGCTGTCGATGTTTCCATCCACTCCTGCACTTGAGAACAAATCCAAATTAAAGTGATGTTTAGCATGTGCATGCTGTGCATAGCACACTTGCTTGCCTGTTTTTCACTTCCGTTTCACATCATTCTTAATGGGCCTTTAAGGACATCTCTGTATTCCCGCAGCGTTATTTATGGTTCTGACATCATCCTTCAAGGTGAACGGTACTTTGCTGTAGAGTATTTACTCTTTTACAGTAAATCTGCCTGCTGCTTTCTATAAAAACAGGAAAACAGCTGCAACTTTTATAGGTGAGAATGAAGGTTTCTCCCTCTTCTTAACGTACATTTTGTCATGGGGAAGTTAAAAGTGATCTTGGGAGGAGAAACACAAAGCATGAGTGTGGTCTTTCATGGTTGAGTTTTATCTGTATTCCTTCAGCTGACGTTAAACAAAATGCATGAAGCCACACCAGATGTTTTTATTATCATTCATTACTTACATGAATGCAATATGGGCAAGCATGGTACAGAATACAGAAGAAGAAAGTGGCCTTGGCGCACAGCACCACATCTTTCTTTACAAACATCTTGTTAGTTAAGCGTAAGTGGATTAGAAAGTGTTGAGTGAAACAAAATCTATAAAGAAATACAGTCAAAGGAAGAAATAGGCAAGTGGCTGCTATTATCCAAAGTTCAGGAAGATCTGTTCTCATTTATATTTATACTAAATTTCCTAATGAGCTTTAAATCACACTCAACTTGGCCAAAACATAGGGACCAATATTTTCAAGGGCAAACCAGGTACCTAACACGGTCTCATTTTGAAAGGAGGCAGTGCTAGGTTAACAGTTGGACTTGATGATCTTAAAAGTCATTTCCAACCTAAACTATTCTATAAATCCAGGGCCAACCCAAGAATCAACACTGTTTTGAGGCAAAATATCCGTTTGCTTAAAGCTTCAGGGTTCCTAAATGAAGCACTGAAACCAAATTATCTTTACGTATAGACTGCAATCTGCGCAGGTGCTTCTGCCTCCTTGAAACTGATGCAAAACCTCACAATTCTAGTCCCAAATGCTGGGTATGGTGTTTGCCACATCACATACGGCTCTACATGTTATGTTGCAGGACTTGAACCTTTAGGCCCTTGAGTTTTTCTGACTCAAATTTCTCTTCTTAACATAGATAACCCATACTATTACAGCTGTACCAAAGCAGTGCTGAACTCTGCTAGGCTTCAATAGCAACTAGAGGCTTTATTCTGTCAATTGACTGGTCAAACGTTATTTCTGGATCTTCAAGTTGCTTTTTCTCTGAGCGTTCCCCACCAAGCTAATGGGGATGTGTGACCACAAATGCGTTTAAATAAAGACAACTGGTGGAAAACTTTCCTGAGGACAATGGTGCCTCTCTTGAGCAGTGGATCTTGCTGATGTGTGCAGACTGGATACTGCCACCACAGCTTCCTAAGAACTTTAGAATTTGCTCTCTCCTTTTTTCCACTGTCAACTGGCCAAATATTTCAAACATTTTCCTTTAACAAATGTGTCCTTGTGGGGGAAAAGTCCATTAGTAACAGAGTAGTTGCATCTTGTCAGGACCAGACTTTAATGGCTGTTTGAATTTTAACTATTATTTGCTAACTATTCCTGTTCAAGCCAACTAAGACCATAATAAAAGCCTTTAAATACCAAGTAACTGGCCTCAGTGTAGCTGCAGGGTATAACACTGAGTATGATCTGAATTTATCCACTGCAAAGCAAAGACTTTGACCCTCACAGACTTTTTGGAAATGGAAACTTTTTTTTTTTCAGAGAAGATTGCCTAGAAGAATAAAAGTACTCTTCTTTGCCCCAGGGAAGGCCAAGCATAGTCTGAAGGTAACATGACACACTGGAATCCACTTTCCTATTTACAGGAGGAATGAAGACACTGTAAAATACCTGGCACTGATTTGCTAAAATATATGGGACAATGCAACCCGGTGTTTGAATCAGTGGAAAAGTACACTGTGTAGGACAGAAAATGCAAAGCTTTGTCTCACTGCAAGTAGGGGAACTGCCAGCGCTCCTGGATGAACAGGGCAGGTGAGTCAGACTGAGCTCTGCCTTCTTTTGTCCTTTTCCTCCCATTGCTCCTCTCTGAGCACCAGAAAGCCCTCATGTCACATAAAGCATCATTCTCGTGACTGCTGCCCAGTGCAACAGCAGGGAACGAGCAGAGGAACCATAGATAAAACAGGGAGAAGTGATAGGAATGGAAGTGGTTACCCACGGCCAGATGAAGCCCTGACAGTGTAACGTCAAAGGACATACCAGCAAAAGGCCTCCAGAACATCTTCCATGGGTCAAAGGAGGTGTCCGCTGCTCTCCTACCTCCTCAGTAAGGAGATCACAGACCCTCCTCAACCACAGCCTTCTCCTGCTGTAGCCTGAGACAGGAGGCTGGGGTAAGAGGGGGGACATGTTGTGCACCTCCTGAGCCAGCGTCTGAGTGAAAGCACTGCACCACAAATCAAGGGAAAATATAACACAAGCTCCCAAGAGATGGATCCTCTACATGCTTAATGTGTTTTCTGCAAGAACCTGGGGACAAAAATACTAGCAGCATTTTCAATTACACAACAAATCTGATTCTAAGCCATTTAAGGTGGCTGGAACCAATAAATCAAAATCTGTAAAAGCTGAAGAGAGAAAAGTTGAAGACATGAATCTTAATCTGAAGAATTTGTATCTTTATATGTAGATGTGAGGTAACAAATGCATATAAGATAGTCAGTGCAAGAAAAGAGCAAGGTAGGACAAAGGTTAAAATAATTTTCTGGTTATTTACTTATGGCCCAATCAAAGTCTACTGAAGAAAACAGAAAGCCTCAGTGGGCTTTGGAATAGGCTGTTAAGACATTTGCACATCTTAAATGATGGCTGGATGTAACTGAGTGCACCGAGACTGGAGTACAGAATGGAGAATTAAAAACAAGCAACACATTAGCTCAAATGGGAGCAGAACAGAGATCTCACAAAGCAATTTTCCATGCAAAGCCCTTAACTCACAAAAAACAACAACAAAAAAAGACCAGTCCAAAACAAAACCCAGCCCTCACAAGTGATGTTCAAAACAATGCTTGGCTAGAAAGATGAGCTTTACACCATGTTCCAAATGTGAGCAAACTCCACAGCTGGAGACACTAATCTGAAAATGTTCACTGCATGAACTGATCACTGCAGGGATCAGGAAGAAATTTATTTCCCTGAAGAACAATAACATATTGGCAAGGTGTATCACAGAAATGTTTCACCTTTTTGAACCAGCAAGTGTTGCTGGTGGCTGGATAGCAGACTTGACAGACAACGAGGTATCATCTGTTGAGGCAGTATCAAGGCAATATTGAAGGCGGCCCAGGAAAAATGTAATTTAGCTGAAAGGGCTTTCTATGTCATCCTGTAGAAATAGCTTAGTGGGGCTTCACTGACAAGCAACCCAAAGCTGAGAGTGTTACTCGCAACGTTTTGCTCACTATCCTCAGTAAATCACAGCACACGCTTTGATCTAAGGTGCTTAATTACAACCTAGCAGCGCATGGGGGAGCAAGGTAGAGCTCCCTTCTTCGGATTAGCTTGCTTGTACAGAATCGGCCCTCCCTTTCACTAAAAAGCATAATGCTCTGCAATTTTCACAGGGCTGAAAAGCCCACACCGACACAGGTTACGACTTAAACTCCTTGCAGAGCGCTTGGATCATCTCTGTGTTTGAGTGAAATGTGCTAGTTGTCACTCAGGCCTGGGAAAGCATTGAGAAAGAAGCTGATCACAGCTGTCCAGCAGTGGTTTTCACAGAATGATATTACAGTGCCTGAGTTACAAGACTAATTTGCTTCTAAATACGTTCTTTTTTTATTAGAATCAGCTCAAGGGTTTGCATGGTTTCAGTGATGTTTAATGGGGATTAGTTTGAAGGGAAAATGTGTTTTCCATTTGTCTGAGAAAGACACAACAGGGAGCAGAGCCCTGGAGATTACTGAGAGCTTTGGGTGGTTCTGGGAGGCCAAAGGCCGAGTGACTTCAGATTTCAGTGGAGTGTAATAATCCCCTAGAAATGCACAGCCTGGTGTGTCTTATTGTGCAATTATTGGATGGAAATTGTGGTGCATTTCTGACCTGTGGATTATTGACTGTGTACCATTAACGCAGGTATGACATTGTCGTTAAGCAGTCAGGCAGCGCCAGCTGCATCTGGAGCTACCTACAGCACAATCCCCACTCCCATTTTCCCTGCTCCGTTAAGACGCAGTACCTCTTACTCGGTTTAACAAGAGATTAACTACAGGGTAGCAAATAATGTATGTAGCTGGTAAAGCTTATTCCCTGATTCACGGATAATGAGTTAGTCATTTTGCCCACCTCAGAATATTTATACAGTTAATTAGTGGCACAAAGAATTGCTATTTCAGGGCTCAGAGAGGCTACACTGTGCATTGTTTTTCTATTCAGTCGTGTCTGTGACATATGGTAGACTTAAATCTTTGTACTTATTAAATGACTTGCCAACATAGGAACATACTGGCTTGCTTCATCTTACTTATTTTATTTATTCACTTATACTTGGTTGCTAAACCAAACATTTTCCTTGGCTGCAGGGCACTGCTCTCTGTGTGTTGCTGGAGGTACATGAAGGATGCTTAGCAGCCCAGTCTTTCTGCCTGCGTCCATCCTGAATACCAGCTCCAGACGTCAGCACCCAGAGTGACATCTCAAACATTTCTAATGTCACAGAGAAATGACCGCATGGCAGACCTGATTTTTTCTGGAGAATCTTCCCACCGTGATTGTGTAACACCTCATTGTCCTGAGAGAAAGGTTTCATATCTACTGGGAATCCAGCATCCCTGTGATCCCTAAAAATCCCTTGGATTTTTGCATTTGCAGAGCCAGGTTACTTTATCCGCGGTGCGAGGTATACAATATTATTGTTTCTATTGGTTTTTTTTCCTTCATTTCAACTATTTGCTAGCTGCATTTCTTGGGACAGATTTGAATGCTGTTAGTGACCTTGTGAAAACACCATCTTCATTATTAAAACCAGGTCATAAATACCCCTGGGCACAATGAAATGCCTCACCTGCAATTCTTCAAATAGTTTCCACTGCTATTAATTCTTTTAGGTGTATGAGGTCTCACACATGTCTATTCACTAAATAGATATCATCTGGAGGTAGCTGAATATAACATTTTGGCATCAAATAGCCTGTATATAGAACACCTAGAAGTATTATTTGTGGATTTATCAATGTACCAAATTCTTGATTTCCTGGGATAGCTCATCTGGAGGGAGGAAATCCAGCTTCAAACAGGAAACTGAACTTTTCCAAAGTTCATTGGTGTTGGAGGTCAAGCTTTAGTTCAGCTCATTACAGAGACAGATGTTAAATTCAGATTAGGAGTTACATTTTGGGAAAGTTTAAGAGGTTTTGGGATCTGTGGTTTTGGCCTAACCCACTCTTTAATCAAAAACGACATCCCTGGGCAACAGTCTTCAGCTCTCTCGTACCTCTCAGAAATATGCATTCAAGACGTACAGAAGCTATTTCAATCTCAATGAGGAAACTCAGGTCATGCTTATTCCCATAATACAGTTGAATAATCTCCTCCAGTTCACAAGAAAACTGTTTTCCCAACATTTCTTTTTTGCCTCTGACTTTTACAACCTTGTGAGTGTGTTCTGTTTTAATAAGAAAAACAGTTGGATTATGATTGTCAAGTCAAACACATTTGGTTCCAAGGAAAAATTTAAATGAGGACTTTTCTAGTTTGTCAGCCGTGACTTTACTAAAGTGGCGGTTACTATAAATGATACTTTATAAATATGCTCTTTTAGACAATACTTTGTTTTCGGTTGGTTTTCATTACTTTTATTAGAAACACAATGACTAATGTGATGTTAAATTTAGAAAACAGCTTCTTGGGTTTTGTATCCCCCACATCAAGGTCTGAAAAAGTCCTAATATACCCTTTATGTGAAACACGTGGGTTATCAAGCTTGGCCTGTAGAAATACTTTGTCAGGTATCCCTGACAAACATGACTCAATGTGCTCGCACCTACTCTAATTTTCTGGTCCGGGAAAGGTGCCTGAACTCCTTGCACAGAGAGCCAGGAATTCACTACAGAGAAAGGCACCAAAGTGGGGCCTGCTGCAGAAAGCCAGCTTATGAAGAGGCGGTAGTGCTGCCTCAGTGCTGTGCTGTCCTCCAGCCACCTGCCAGAGGAAAGTTACTGGGCTGTGCTATATCCTTGTTTAAAAAAAAAATACAACCTTTAGATAACAGTCAATTTACAGGATCGCATTACAGTCACAGCTACAAATCTGATTATCATGATGTATTATGTAAACAGCATTTATGAATACCTATAAAAATGAATTCAGCTACTAAATGTTACCTCTTCAAAGCAGGTAAATATAATTTGCATTTTTATATGTAGGTGAACACCACAGTTGGCCACAGACGTGAAACCTGGAACTGACCCCAGGCTTCAGGGCTGCTTTTTCAGTCTAAGATTACTCTGGACAGAAAAGGAATTTACTAATATATAGCATTTTCCATCCACTATATATGCCAAAGAATAAGAAAAATAAGTTAAAAGAATGCAGGTGAAAGAAAAAGGAAATATCTCAACAACTATTTGTAAAAAGATGAGAGTACTTAGTTCTTGGAAATACCATACAAAAATATCATCAGATTGGACAGCATTCAGAAGTGATCAACAATAATGATTTTGAGCTGGAGACACTGATTCGTAAAATAGTATTATGAGTTTGTACGCCTTGTTTTATCAAATGTAATATTAGCATTGGAAAGGGATAGCTTAGTGTGGTATACGAAACACAGCTGTAACTAATGTGATGAAGTCAAGGAAACGAATGCCCTAGATAGCAGGGAAAACTTTCTGAAACTGCTATTTCTTAGGCTGCAACAGTCTGCAAAGAGAAATGATAGCGGCTACATCTCTCTGAACATTTGAAAGTAGCTTAACCAGAGCACCAGAAACTGCAGCAGAGAGAACAGTCCTGGCTTGGCAGGGGAGCCGACAGGATTAGCAGAGGTCTTTCCTAGGGCTGCCGAGGGGCTGTTGTAGGGGTTCAGAGCTATTTTTGTCTTTTACAACAACTGGTTGATGAACAACTCTATTATTTCCCAGTTGTCAATGAACACAAGGCAAGAGTTTCCTGCGGAGTAATATCTTTCCTCCAAGGTGAAGAATCAATCGGAGACAAATACCAATGTCACATTCCAGCACTTCACTCCTTATTGTGCTTGGCATGTTGCTTCCTCTGTCCTACACTGCAATTGGTCCATACCAGGGCAGAACCAGCCTGTTCTGTCTAATAAAATTTTATTGCGTTGCTTTTCAAAATAACAATTCCTATACTGGCACTTTGAAAGCCAGGAAGGCACACAGGCAAGAAAAAACATGCCTACAACTCATTAAGGCTACTAGAATAGTTGCATAAAGGATTTGACAATGCAGCACAGTTTGTCATTCCAGTTTCATTCCACTAATTGTTCTTTTTTTTTTTTAAATGAAGAACCATCACCCCAAAATAGACTGTTTCCATAAGAAAGCACACAGATGAAATTGGAAATAAAAATCATTAAGTCTTACTATCTATACAGTCATGCCAACTTTTGTTTTTTGTTTCCAATGACTTTCTCAAATTCTTTTTTCTGTCAGTTGTGCTCTCATAAATCCTTCTGGAAAGGAGGGGAAAGGATGAAGAGAAGTGGTCAAACCACCATGTTCTCTGGTGTTACAGTAACGACAAGCTGACTGTATTCTGAGTTGTAATTCCTGCACAGGTTCAGCCCCTGCAAAACCCACTGTCACTGCGCTGTGCTGTCTGCACTGTGCCTCCTCACTTCTTGGCTTCCAAAAAACCTAAAGAAAATCTATCAGAATCTGGGCAGGAATTTGCTTTGTCTTAGGACTCCGGAGCTTCCCACAACGGCTCCCATCTCTGGTTATGGAAGCAAGGTGGTTTCTGAAGAGACTCACTGGCCTCACACTGGTGTCCTACACCTCAGCACACACCGGCAGCCCCCGCCTGGGCACCTGCCAGCGCAACTCTGTCACCTCCCTTCTTTCTTTCTCTAACGAGCAGGCCCTGCCCCGGGAAAAATTAAACTTTGAATAACTCAAAGCTTCCTGCTTTTGGCCCCTGCCTGAACTCTGCATCGCCCTGAACACGGGCAGGAGGGGACCGTGCAGTCCTCTCACTAACGGAGGCGACGACGGGGCCCAGATGGCTCCCAGCTGCTACCTCAGGCCGTGCTTTGAAGCCCCGTCAGGCTGTCTGAGGGCTGCTCTGCCTCTCACACACCCTTCGCCTTCGCCGTTCCTGTGAACTCTTCCCCTGCCCTTCCCCTCGGCGCTGCCGGAGGCCCCCCAAGCCCGCACCGCCCCCTCAGAGGGCGCCCACAGGCCCAGCGCCGGCCACGCCACCGGCCCCGCCATTTACAGCCCCCCGTCACGTGACGGCGGCGCGGCGCGCGCGGCCCCGGGCGGCGTTGCCATGGCGACGCGCGGTGCCGGGGCAGGTGGGCCTGTGAGGCGGAGGGGCTGCGGCGGGCCCCCAGCCCCCCGGCGGCTCGGGGAGGCCCGAAGGGGGGGTTCAGAGATAAGGAGGGGATAAGGAGCCTGTTTGGTGAGGAAGGTAAGTGTTAGTGATGTACTTTAGAACATGAAATCTTCCGCTGAGCAAAAACCAAAAGAGCCATAAAGAGTTACAAAGGTCTGGTGAGGAAGGTAGGCGTTAGGGGCACATGTGGGACCGGTAGTATCGAGGTGGAGAATAACAGGGTGTAAATAGGAAATAACCGAATCCCCCCCGTGGCCCAAGAGGGGGATCAGCGGGGTCTGAGGCTTTCCTGAGGGACACCACTGTGGCCTGCCTGGAAAAGCATCCGACGATAAAGCCTGTGCCTGTGGGCAAGGTCTTCCAGGGCTTACGTAGCCTTAAGGGGTCTGGGTCCCTTTCAGAAAGCATTCACTGAGAACAATTACATTTCTCCTTCTGGTGTTTTATTTATTGTAGTTTTTTGTTTGTCTGACAGGGTTCCCATCACAGCAGTGCTGCCCTGTAAGAGCACCCAGATTTCCAGTTCAGATGCCTACCAGTTGGGCACAATACTGGCCCATTAACACAGAAGGGTATGTGTAAGCTCCCGTGAAACACTGGGACCTGCGGGAGACTGGTACTGTGCATCAGAAAGGTCTGTAATTTTATCCTAGAAATGTTGCAAAGTAAAGGAATTAAGTGATTATATGTTCCAGGCTTATTACTTCACTTAAAAATAATAAAAACCTGCTACATCTTCTTTCTGATCTCCACACTTTCTCTTACAGCCTTGAAAGTGCAAGGAGAGGTCTGTGTTTGAGAAGGACAGAAAATGTTTCTAAAATGGTTGCAAATGAACTCTTTAATATGGAAGAAAAAAAAAAAAAAGGGTGCACATCTCCATTTAATTTCCTCTGTTTGCAGCAAGATAAGTCCATCCTTCTCTTGTTACATCCTGCAACAATGGAAGTGGCAGTCTATAATTTCTTCTTCCGTCCTTTTGCTAGATAAGTAGGAAGGAACCTAATGTGTCCTTGGCTCTTGCACAGGTTGATGAGACAGTCACCCACATAAAGTTAAGAGTAGTTCCAGCCTTTATAAGTCCCTTTAGCACCCACCACCCCAGAAGGGCTTGAAGAAAAGGTGGGTCATTGCCAGGCACAGCCCATTACACACACCTGAAGGTTGGTGCATAGTCAGTGCACATTGATCCTCGAGGCACAAGCTCTTATTTAGGCCATGCATCTCCAGAGCATCTGCACTTGCAGGCGGTAACAGACAGGCACCGTCAGGCTGGTGGTATTGACTGCCTTTCTACTGTCTCATTCTGTGCACACTTTGTTTGCCTGTCTTATCCTGCTAATGCTGAAAAGAATTCAATTTTAAAAGGGAAAAAAAGGAAAAGAAAAGCACAGTGCCATTGAGTCCTAAGAGTCCTATTGAGTCCCTAACTCATTCCCCAGCTGTTTGCTCCAAGGCACTGGGGAGTTATAAATAGCTGGAAGCAAGAGTGCAGAACAGTGGTATATGCATTTTGTAAATGGAGCTCTGAGCAATGTCCTTGTTTCAGGACCAGTGAAGTCAATAATGGCCTAGAATCTACCTCCATGTGCAGGTTATTATAACATGGAATAATAATAAAAATGTTCCTGGATTTTCACAAGTTCAAGCCATAAAGAGGAGGGAAATTATATATTTACTCTGCCTTGCAGTCACTTTTTGTAGTTTTTATTGTAACTTTTCTCAGGGAAGAGAAGGAAGGAGCAATCTTGGCCACCTCTGGCTAAAGAAGAAAAAATGAGAAGGGGTAAAAGAGAGACACAAAAGACTTGAGTCTATCTTCAGTTCTGTTGGCATCTTTCAAGCTTAAAAGTGCTGCAGTCAGTAGTAATAATCATGTAAGCAAGTTGGTATCTGTTGCAGTGGCTTCCAATTATAGACAGCTTTGCAAATAAGGGAATCAGTGACAAAACCACAGTTGATTATCATGCATTATTTGCCAGTGCAAGCAATGTTTCTTTGTTATTACCAAGGAGAATTACTGTTAGTCATTCTATCAGAAAATTGGAAGCGTGCACAATAGTTAGTAGTAAATGTTAGGCATATTATGGTCTAAAAAAAAAAAAAAAAGATGTAATGGGGCCTTATGTAGTATGGCACTGGGTACAAGGATTTATGGATACATCTCCTGCTATTCCATTGAGGACTATCACAATAGCAGTCTACTGAAATCAAGACTTGTGTATATCTGAATGAAAAAATCAGTTAATTGAAATTTCCCTGTTGGATTGTATTTCGCTAGATTTTTTTTGACTGTCTGTAGTGTAGAATTATACTGATTGAAGTAATTTGTTGTCTCTGCACCCCAGTTTGCTATCTGTACAATGGGACTAAGTATTCTTACTACAGGATGGAATACATGGAGTTGTGGGACTGTAAGATATTTTGTTAATCAAGAGCTAAATCCCTCCTAGGGAACAGATACTGTTTGAGCCTACCCTGAAGCAGATGACAGATGACATCTTCCATCTGATGGATGACAGATGCTCTGTCATTGGTGCAGCTAACCCTGTCACTGCCACCGACGAGTGTATTTGACCAGGAGAAGCTGTAAAACGGTCATGGAACCGTTTGAACAGTCAGAGTAATTTCTACCGCAGGCTATTGCCTTCACTCCTATTGACTTCTAAGGAACTTTTTACTGGTAACCTGAAGGTGCGGACGATGCCAGTGGGAACTGAAGTAAAGAAGATAGTAAGTAGAAAAAGAAGGAGCATCTGAACAGTTGAAGGCTAAAAAGAAATGCAGCATGCTGCAATCATCAGGCAGGGCAAACGGCGATTGGTTCAAAGCACGAAGAGCTGAGGCAAAAAAGACGGTACACGTGCAGTTGCTTCAGTTCCAAGTGGTGTGCTTTGCACATGCTACTGAAGCTCCAGCTTGTGTGACGGGAACATTCATCTGCAGGCAAAGGAGATGTCGTATTATCTACTCCAAGATGATCTTGTTTTCATTTTTATCTTGCGTGTGTTGTCATCTCCTGCTTTGTAGTGCTACAGACTTGTCTTTGCTACAAGCATGCGGCTGCATTCAGCAGTGTGTGGTAATTAAGCCCTTTGAGGGTCATGCATATTTTAATTATTACTTGTTTTATTGTCAAAAGCTTGCCCACATGAGATGCCGTCTTGCATTCCATGTGGGACTGAAATAAGGGTCAACACATTCCTTCAGAACCCCAAATATTAAACAGACATTAATTTGTTTTGAGCTTTGCACATTTTAGATGAGCATAAATCAAGATGTATAATGGTGAAAAAATTTCCACCATATGTTGAAAAGTTGAACTGAGACACTAACTCTAAGTGACAAAAAGTGGTGGCTGCAACAGAAAATGATCAAATGATTTGTTTAGCGTTTATGTAATGTATGAATGCACCTTGTGTGTGTTAAAGCAAAGTAATGATTGGTTTTCCACCGGCAAGGGCTGTGAATTTTAGCTGTATTCCCTTTTGGGATTCTGAAGTTCTCAGGTTCCAGCTTACACAACAGCAAAGTCTAAATGCAGACCAGTTTTTCATCCATGAAATGGAAGTTAAATAACGCTTGACCAAAGTAGACAAAACAAGAAGATACCTAGACTAACTGGAAACATCAAGATTTGAAAATTACCTGATAGGAAAAGGGAGGGGAGGGGGATCAAAGACATCCCAGGGAATGAAAAATTCCTTCACAGCGCTTCCTGTTCTCTCTGTTATGCTAACCAAGGTAGGATTAGGTTTCAGCTGCCAAAAGAAATAACATTTGTAGATTTTTTTTGGTCTGGGGAAGTGGGATAGAAAGATTTAAGACAGCTTTTTCCAAACTATTTGCTTTTTGTCAAGCAGTCAAGTCTAGTTATTGTTATTAATTTGTATTACAGAACTACCAAACCGAGACTGGATTTCCATTGTATTAGGTGCTGTACAAATATCCAGTCAGAGACTGGTCTTACCTCAAAGAGCCCGTAGTCTAAATAGACCAGACAGACAAAGGGCATTTTGCCCTAAGTTGTATAGCTGCTCAGCAGTTGAGCGAGGAATTACACTCATCTCTCCTGAGTCATAGCCTAGTACCTCAGCTACTGGAGTACAGTTCTGGAGAACAGAGCTGACATTAAAAGAAATGAGCCTGCCTTCTTGTATCCAAACATAAGATAGGGTGAGATTGATTCAGCAAAACCAAGATCAATGTGAGTTAGCATAACTTGACTCCCATTGATGGCTGGCTGTATGAGCTGGAGAAACCTCATACCACCTTGCACCAAGTCATTCCTCTGTTCAGTCTTTATGGTTTGCTGTTGGTTTGGTTTTGTAACAGGTTCATTTCGTATATAAGGTTCAGAAATGGACAGGGTCTCTTTGCAGGGATTGCTGTCTGGTCTGCTCCTGACCTTGCATGGTATGAAACCATACCTAGAAATTCAAGTGGCCTAAATTCATCTTCAAGTGCCTAAATGAACAGCCTGAACATAATGTTGTGAAAAGTGAAAAGCAGTAGCTCATATGCTTTCTGAAAGGTCCTGAAGCAGCAGAGCTTCTGAGTAGGGATGAAGGCTGCACTCCACCCTCACCTTTTTCCAGGTATCTGCCTAGCAGGAATGACACGTAATGCTACCTGCTCTGTGACTCCGATAGAAAAGGAGATTGCACATCTTGTATAGACTGGAAGTCTTTACCTTAGCCTCATGCTAATAGAGAAACAAAAGACTTTCTGTAGAAAAAAATTCTGAATAAATAAAATAGAATGTAAGTATAAAATTGAACCTGTTTATTCTAAAGTGGTATATCAGTGGGTAATTCCAAATCCAATCCTATGTGTAAATATTTGAAGCACTATTTGAATTGTGAAGAGCTTTTCGTACATGGGAGAATTTCCTGCTTCTTGTTTTTAAAATCCTAGCCTAGATGTGCACAGGTGACTTCAGCTTTCTGCTGTGTGTGTCTGAGCTGCAGGCAGGGAAGTAGCTGGGCAAGCAGATCTTGGTTGTCACCTGTTTCTCAAGATGCCAGCAGATAGCAAAGCAGACCCTCTGAGTTTGCTTACAAGAACAAACTGGAGTAAATGTTTAACTTGAGTCTTTGGAGTCTAGGGCTTGTACCTTTCTTTATTATTAACCCAACCCCTGTTTTTCTTTACAGTTGCAGAGCTGCTGGCACACAAGAAACAAAGGACCCTTGAAATAACTTCCTCATGGAGGCATGAACAAAGGTAAAGTACCTTTTGTGTTATTTCCATACCTGTACATGGGAAAGCAGTTGCACATTTCTGTGTTCTGCATTTCTGCTAGGGCAGAACAACCTGTCAATAGCAAGCATTGTTTAATTCTGTCTTTTTTAAACTAAATCACTAGATAGATCCAGCTAATTTCATCGTAATGGGACACAAACTGAAAAAAGTATCTATATGCATAGTATAAGAGTATATGGTGAATTTGTTCAGACATTCACATACTCACCGGTACACGCACTCTGCTTTCCATTGCTCTTTTCTTCACACCAATAGCCTTATCTTTGTAACTATTGTTTTCCTCTTAATTATTTTCTGTACTGCTCAAGTCTGAAAAGGTCTGCCTCTTCTCCCTGTGGAGAGGCATGACTGCGCTATGAAGATCTGAATTTACCTCAGTCCTTTCACTGAGCTCCCACTAACAAGCTGTACCATTTGTTTTGCATTCATCCTGCACCCTTGATTTTTTTCTCTGCACTTGGGTAAGCTGTGAATTCTAGAAGAAAGCTTCTTGGTGAGGCAGGCATCCATCAGCACAATACAGAAATGACTAGGACACTCGTCTCACAGTTTTTCTGGTTACTATGTCACTACAGTGTGAATACTTGTTTTAAAATAATGTTAAATATCTGTGTATGCTATCTGGTGGCTCAAAATTGGTTTGCAGGGAGAAGGATTCACTTGTTCAAATCTTTTTTTTATTTGCTGTGACATAAAATTACATGGAAAATTATATACTTGAACTTTAGCCAAAGTAATGCATCAAAGGAAATTTGAATGAAGATCAAGAGTGGAAATTAAAACAAGTACTTAAAGACATTCAAAAAGTAGCTGTTCATTGTATTGTATAATTACATATTAGATAAATATTATACATTTTTAGAAACAGTATCATTTTAATAGAAATGGGTTTTACAAACTTCAGTAAAAGAAGAACGAAATTGTTCCTGTTTCCAGCTGGTCAGAATACCATTTTAATTCATGAGTAAATCCTGTAAGTCAGGTGTGATCTCCATCTAAGCAGACAACATCTCAGCCCCAATACATTATTTAAGAAGACCCAGCTGCAATGTCCTCTCAGTACTTTTGCGTGTGTACTGCCTTGTGAGGATGAGGATGAGGATGTCCAAACTATTGAGTGCCACTGCAGAGGAGATTTCTAAAGGCACTGCAGCTACACTGATTGCGTTTTAATTTATATTACAGCAGCATTTGCAACATGGTGTGTGCTGATCTCAGAGTGAAACAGTTCTTTTACATTATCTTTAAGCTGTATGGGCAATCAAAGTATTTCACCTGTAAATGCTTAGGAATCTGTGAGCAAAGGTTTGCAGGCACATAATGAAATGTGAAAGTGGCATGGTCACTAAGCGCTGTGAAGACACACCATCTTCATAGTTCCTGAAAAGAAACTATAAATAGCTGTTTGGGAGTAGTTCACACATCTCTGTTTCTTTTAAGCCTATTAGATTAGGAGGAAGACTCTGCTATTCCATGTTTTGATCAGATCCAGCTGTTTATTTAGCCCTGAAGATCACTGGCACCATAAGCAAGGGATGATGCAGGGATGATAATGTGGCTAACAGATATTTCCAAAACATCTATCACATATCGCTAGATTCTGTCACTTTACTCCCACTAAAGAATACTGAAATGAATGAGAGTATTGGTGGAATAAATTAGTATGTATTGGAAGGATGTCAGAATACAGGCCCAAGTGACTATGAAATTCTGAATCATAAGACAGAAAAAGTAAATGAGGAGTTGCATGAATTTCAAGAGATTGGCACCTTGGTTGTGAAGTAATTGGGAAGTCAATTGTGAAGCTTTGAACCTGTTTCTACAATGGCCAAATTCAGATTTTGCAATTTACTCAAAGATTAAGAGATAAATAAGCAAAGGAAACACAACAAAACACAAACCCGTTCTCTAAAAGAATGGGAGAATTGGCAAGTTGATAAAGAACCTTGTGTCTGTTCAAAGGTGACCTAGGTCAGCAGAGGATGAATTTGCCTTCTTTTTTTTTGTCAGGAGTTTAATGTTTGTTAAGGGTCCATGGATTTCTCCATTTCCTGAGCATTTTTTTTCCAATCTGGCAATTCTACAAAGCATATGTTGGACTTTAAACGTATTTGCCTAGCTTGTTCTGGGTGCTACGAAATGCAAATAAAGACGCTGGCATCAAAAGGGGATGGAGTGCTTTGAAGATGAAGGGCTTGACAAGGAGCCAAGGAGCCAATGGACCAGTGAGAACTGGAATTCTCATAGGACTTAAAGGACACTATGCCTGTTGGTGAAAGCACACATTCTGGTGATACTAAAGGACAGGATACGTAGGATACCACCTTACCCTGCTTCAGAAACATACAAACAAGAAGCAGAAAAGCATCATTTTCCAGCACCACTGCCCCATCCAGGCTCAATGGTGTTATTCTGACAATAAATAGATTAGGCTTTCTTGGGGAAAAAAGTGCTAAGCAGTAACTGCTTTTTGTGCCTCACTCCAACATCCTTCTCATCTCCTGTGTAACTCCACAGCAAAAGACTCAATTGGCTACCAGCAATGTGTGGTGTCAAGTGTTAAAATGCAGTGGTAATCATAGAAATAACAATAACAATATCCCATGGTTTCTTTTTCAGAATCTAATGATGTTAAAATAAATGGAATTATGTTGCTTTTCGGGTTTTTAAGTCAGTAAATTCCAAAAGAGGATTTGCCCCATTTCTACAATGTGCTTAAGGACTTAGAGTGCGTGATCAAATACAGATTTATTAGGGGCATGAGGGGTTGGCATACGGCATTCTCTGCTTAAAGCTGCTCAGTGCCTTTTCGTTCTGGTCAAGGAGGATTTTTTTTCATCTTAATCATTATTCGTGAGACCATATGTGGCCTTGCATTTTCCAAAGCTTTTTTTAATTGCACAGAAAAAGTGGTGAATACTCTTTACTATAAACAGCAAGGAAAACTGGTGTCATGGATAGCACCTAGAGAACGTGAATTGGAGAAAATATCACACAAATGTCTGTAGTGGAAGGGGTTTCCTTCTTTTTATTGACACAGTCAGTGAGAATACTTCCACTGACTTCAGTGGACGTTGGATCAAATCACAATGTCTCTCTAACTCTCCCCCTCTGCTGGCAATTCAGTTCTTGCTGTGCTGTCAGAGCTGCGCAGGATCTCTGAGCTTTGCAAAAAAAGCTTTTAAGAAGTCCTATAGTAGCATTCCTCATTTGACTCAAAGGATGAAGCACCTAAGAAAACTCTGGGACAGTGGATAGCAGGAAAAGTCATAGATGTTAGGGAAGGACAGGTAGATTCTGCAGTCTGAACTGTATCTGTTCACTCTTTATAGCAATTGGAACCAAGCACACAGGCTGTGATTGATAACACCTGGTCAAGAAGATAGTGTTTCTGGTTCAAACACAGGGAGCAAGCATTCAGTAAGGGCACCTTAGACTTTTACCATACTTCATTCGATAACCCAAATCAAGTTCCACCACTAAGCCAACAAAGCATCATATTATTCTTATATTTTGAAACACAAAATAAATAACATGCAAACTGGTGACTGCAGATAAGATTATTTCACATGCTTTTGAAAGCCACTGGAATTTACAGAATATACAACAGTGGTGCAGTCCATGCTCTGCAGTATCGTACATTATAGATCTTCAAAATTATGCTTTATAATGTGCAGGAAGATTGGATGGTTGTATCTGAAATGTTTAGCTTGTATTGTCTGACAAGAATGTTTTCCTACTCCTGTTTCACAGCCCTTCTTGATGCAGATTTTTTTTTCATTCTTAATCTGCTCTGCACAATTCTTTGCTTTGTTCAGCACAAAGGCATGAAAGTTGCCAAATGTAAATGACAAACTCTATTGGAGGAAGAGAAATCCAGTCCTCTAAGTAAACTTTTCCACCAGTGTTTAGAAATTTCCTCTCTCAATAGAAGCAGAGGCATTTCTTTTCAATGTTTCTTCTGGCCAGCTATGAATATGTTTTAAATGTATAACACAGAAAACTGGGATACTATGGAGGTCCTGGTTTTGAACAGAAACTTGAAATTTTCTGTCTTTGATGGAAAAATTCTCACCTGAAAATAAGTTTACCAAATATTTTTGGAGGCTAATAAATTCCCAGGTATTTGCTGAATTCTAAAGACAGCTGCTTCCTTCCTCCAGACTCAACTTGAAGGTATGAACAAGCATGCAATGGACTACGTTTATTTAGTTTGTAGGCAGATTATTTTACAACACTGGAGTGTGAAACAGTCTCAGCCGAAAATGAAATTACTAATGTTCAAGAGAATGACAGAGATGTATGGCTTAGACAAATGAAGTTCTAACCTTCATTAACCCAAATGATAGTTTTATCTAAATTGCCAGATCACATCCACAGATCACACGGTTTCTTAGTTTTCTTCTGGCATAATTCTATGTACAGAAACATTTTTTGAGGAGAAAGCACAATCTGTCTTTTGCTGAAAATAGTTCTTAGATGACCTTTTCTGTTAACTCAGGAAAAAAGCCACCTTTTCTTTTAGTGCTGATGAAAGGTCTTAGTAAGACAACATTCAGAAAAAAGATTTGCTAGTTTTGGACTTTGGCACCTTTTCAAAATTCAGACACTTTCACCTTGTCTTTTGTTCCTAGCTCAAATTCAGAAAATCCTCTTAGGTTAATTTGTTTTCCAGCACAAAATCGTATGAAACCTAAAACGAGAAAAAGGCATTTTCTTCTTTTCTTTCCTCTCCACCGCAGAAGGATGAGATAATCCCGCTCAGGATGAGCGGGCAGTGTACGGCAGATCCCAGCTTCGGGGAGCGTTCTCAGATTGAAGGTTTGAGCTGTTAAAGCTGGTAACTAATACCGTCCAGGAGGCCGGGATGTTTGCTGAGTGCCCTTCTCGGTAGTTTCCCATCCGTCCCGCTCCAGGCTGCGCTCTTCCCGGCTGGAGGGAGACCCCCCCCCCCCGGCGGGGTGCCGGTGC
>VFFE01007135.1:1292191-1335328 GCA_008921705.1 Burhinus oedicnemus | reverse complement strand
CCCCTCGCTCCCCTGCCAAGGCGCTCCCTTCCCTCTCGGGACCGCTCCTCATGTTTTCGAGTCCTTTTGCAAACAGGGAGGCGGTGTCAAAGCGCTTCTACAGCACTTTCTGGAAGAAAAGTTGTTCAAAACAGTGTTCCTGCCCCAAAGCTTGCTTTACTATGGAATCGTAGATCATCGAGTCCAGCCATAAACCTAACGCTGCCAAGTCCACCACTAAACCATGTCCCTAAGTACCACATTTACACTTCTTTTTAAAATCTTTTAAATACCTCCAGGGATGGTGACTTCCCTGGGCAGCCTGTTCCAATGCTTGATAACCCTTTCAGTGAAGAATTTTTTCCTAATATCCAGATTAAACCTCCCCTGGTGCAACTTGAGGCCGTTTCCTCCTGTTATTTGGGAAAAGAGACTGACCTCCCCTCGCTGCAACCTCCTTTCAGGTAGCTGTAGAGAGCAATAAGGTCTCCCCTCAGCCTCCTTTTCTCCAGATCAAACAATCCCAGTTCCCTCAGCCACTCCTCAGAAGACTTGTGCTCTAGACCACCAGCTTTGTTGCTGTTCTTTGGACACGCTCCAGCACCTCAGTGTCTATGGACAATGTCCATTATGCTCCGTGGAACTTAACTTCTCCTTACTAGTAACAATTACTGAGATTTTAAATATTACAGTAGTACCTAATGCCCCCAGTAATGGTTTGTTGTGCTGCTTTACCAACACAGCAAAGAATTGGTCTCCAGCCTGAATTGCCTACAGCTTAATTAGGTATGACACACATTACTGCTTGTGCTAAACTGCTGCAGGGGATGTTGTATGCTGTTAAACAGCTGCTGGATTCTGCCCGAGAGGGAAATGTATTTATGGGTTGTATTTTGGGTTGTAAAGTTTGCAACGATGCTTAGGAAACAGCAAAGCTATAGAACCGTGCTGAATTATTAAGAATGTTCAGTCACACAGAACAATAACCATAAAACAAGGGGTCAGACACTGGCTGGCCCCATGTGGGTGGTGTACAGGGACGGAAAGCACAGGTCATCCTGAGTGCAAGGGCTACTGCTGAGCAGCAATACCTAAGCGGTCAGAGACCATTAACAATTACCCTCTGGCCTGTGGAACTGGCTGGATCCAGACAGCTCAAAAATAATGTAACCCCACTGGACAGACTGTACTTATGCAATGGGAAGTTCTGGGGGAGATTTCCTGACTCGCTAAGGAATCTGGAACCTGGAAGTACAAATGTTAGTGAAAATTAAGACTTTTTCTTCCTCCCTCAAGTATTTTGGAAAAATTATTTCCCAATTCTCAGTAACATCTTAAGACCAAGGGGTTAGCTATGCGGTTGGCAAGGGCTGGACTATTTCTATTTATCAAGTATCCCATTTGAATTCCACTGCCAAGAACTGAATATTTAGGATTTCCAGGGCAACATATTTCTGAACCCATATTACAGTCAGACTGACGCATGTCAACTGATACAGGGGTGCAGGAGGCAGTGGCTGAATTTATTCAAGCAATCACATTCTCTTTTCCAAGGCTAATGCACATGGATACTGAGTTAGCAAACTGAATTGACAGGGATTCCATCTCAATGAACATGTATAATGTTCCAGCCCAGGAAAGTAGCATTTAATTGATGAGTGGGATTATATTTACATAGCAATTATAACAAAGTCAAGGTTGGCTTTATGTGAAAGACTATTTGCTGTAATGTCTTGCTGCTTGGTTGTCCAGGAAAGCGGTTTGTTTATGGGCAAGAAAAAAAAAAAAACAAAACAACCAGAACAGATGCACTCAGCTTTTACATGTGCTTCTTTTCATATTCTGCAAATACTCACTTCGTGAAGCCAACTCAGTAGTCACACTGTGGTTGCCTTAGATACATACATTAATTTACTCCATTATAACTTAGATGCTGATTGTTTAACTGCACAAGTATTAATAGTTATTCACTGCTATCCTCAAATGGCTGTTCGGTGGCTAATGTAAAATGAATAAGGGCTCATTCTAAATCCCATATAAGTCAATGGGCATCTTTCTCCTCATTTCATTCAGAGCTGGAATTAGCTATCCCCATTGCAGGGCCCCCAAATATTAATTTTTTGTCCTCAAGACACCTCTGCAAGGTAAGGTAATGCTACTGACTCAGTTTCACAGGTGGGAAGCTGGGGCCAGAAAGGTTACTTTAGAATCATCCAGCAAATACACAGAGGTCCTGGCCCTCATCATCCCTTCAGTCTGGATTTCTTTCCATGGATAGTGGGATGTGGAGAGAGGAAAGGTGAATGCCTGAGTTTTGCTCCAACATGGCGTTGGATTCAGGGGGAGGGAAGCAGCTTGACCTCAAAGCTAGCAGGCAGTTTCACATCTTGTAGTTCTGTGTAGTTCTGTGCAGAGAGACCAACAGCTATATTCAGATGTCTTCTTATGGGGCCTAGCATGGAGTTAAGTTCTACTGATGGCTCTGGAAACAATAGGGTGGTGAGGAGCTCAAACCATCTATTATCTATGGCATGGCAAGGAGAAAGATGCATGACAGCTATGTTGAGTGATCTGAATGCCTCTAGACACTGAGAAGAAGGAAGGGCTGTACTCAGAAGCCTAACACAAATGCCACACTCATCTTTCTTCGTGGACTCATAGAGCCAGGTCCTGGCATCCTTGAATTCCCAAATGGTCAGAAGTGATCATCCTTCTCTTGAACTTTGACAATAGACAGTGTGTTTTAGGTCCATCTTTGTTACTACACTAGGAGGATATCCCTAAGTGGCTTACCTAAGGATATACTGTGCTAGAGACAGGGAAATAAACTTAAGTCTCTTGAGGCTTTTACCACAAAAAGAGTTTTCTTCTCTTAATCTAAGCTTTCACTGCTCTCAGTCTTATTGCCATGGAAATTGTCTCCATAGTTGGTATTAGAATTGCCTTGTTGACATCATTAGTAAAGCATATAATAGATAGCTGAACTGCTCTGCTATTTATCTTTAGGTCAACAGCTATTGAGACTCCAGAGGCAAATTAGAAAAAAGCATAGACTCTTTATTAGTAGAACTTAATTTAACTGTATTTAAACTTCATTAAGGAGTAAAAAAAAATGACCTTTCTTAATGCACTCTTTCTTTATAAAGTATGAAATAAGGATATTAGATTAGTTTGATCCTGGTTCTTATTATGCACACACAGTAGATGAGAATGCAAAAATTCCCTCATTCAGTTAGGTACTCTTGGATGTCAAATGAAAGACCAGGTGCTCCACAAGCCCATTTCCTTTCTTCAGTGTTTTATGTTTCCTAGGCCTGTAATTCCCCCCAGGAAACGAGAAGAAATCTTAATTTCTTACCCCCCTCCCCCCTATTAAAGTAACAGCTCTGGTCATTTAAACAATCAAGCACATGTTCTTACACTGTCTGCACCTCATGCTATCCATAAATGGTGATGTGGTAAGAAAAACCATGGAGGAAAGGAAAGGAAATGACATTAACCTTTTCCATCTGATAAATAAGGGCTCTATTCAGCTGCAATAATCCACATCCTTCCCTAGAGATCCAGTTAATGTAATACCTAAGGGCTCAGTTCATTTAAAATTATTTCCACACTGGCCAGCTGATTTCTTGGTGAATTATTCAGTCCCGAGTCTGAAATATTCTCCCTGTGCAACAGCACATGTAGAAGGGCTAGAGCCCTTCTGTAGCTCCCAATAGTCTGAATGTCCTCTCAGAGGTGCCAGAGGGTCTGTGACATCCACATGGTTTATCTGTGTCCTCTAAATTAACAGGAAGTATTGTGCTGATTTTCATGGGACCACCAATCTGTAAGCACCGAAGATAGGATGCCTTGTCCCATTTGCTGCTCTTCTCTGCAGGGGGCTTCTCACTTCCCTATCAAACTTTAAGCATCTGCAGTTTACAGGTAGTAAAAAGAGAGTTTGAACTCTTTTTTGGATGGAAATTTAGAGCAATAGACTCAGTTCAAAAAAGGCAGCCTGGATTATACACAGTGTCGCTGGGGTTTGAGGTAATGGATGTTGACAGGCTGAGAGAGTTGGGATTGTTCAGCCTGGAGAAGAGAAGGCTCCGGGGAGACCTTAGAGCCCTTTCCAGTATCTGAAGGGGCCTACAAGAAAGCTGGAGAGGGACTTTTTACAAGGGCATGCAGTGATAGGACGAGGGGTAATGGCTTCAAACTGGAAGAGGGTAGATTTAGATTAGATCTCAGGAAGAAATTTTTCACTATGAGGGTAGTGAGACACTGGCCCAGGTTGCCCAGAGAAGCTGTGGCTGCCCCATCCCTGGAGGTGTTCAAGGCCAGGTTGGACGGGGCTTTGAGCAACCTGGTCTAGCGGGAGGTGTCCCTGCCCATGGCAGGGGGTTTGGAACTAGATGATCTTTAAGGTCCCTTCCAACCCAAACCATTTTATGATTCTGTGTGGATCAGTGGCCACTGCAAGGTTGTTTGAGTGATCCACACTCTCAAAGGCTAAAAGCTGAGAATTGAAAATGTGGGGTGGGGTTTTTCCCTTTGCAATACTTAAATGGCTCCAGTGTGGTTGGTATCTGCTCAGATATACCTGCCCTTGCAAAGGCAAGGGACTGTTTGTATGCATTGAGGCAGATGTTTTCAAAGCAGGACAGGGGAGCAGGGCCTACAGAATCCAATTGCAAATCAATGGGAAACACTAGTCAGTAGCAACATGTGAGAATCTCAGATTAATTGTATTGATCCATAGTTGATTGAGAGCCATGGGAATCTTGTCATTGGCATCAAGACATTTTGGATTAAGTTCCTGCATTATGAGACATGTTCCTTCCTCTTTTTTTTAAAGGGAGTGTAACTAATTGAGTATAATAAACCAAAGTTGTATGCAATTTTGCAACCTTTCTGATGCTGTAATAAGCTGTGCTCTGAGGGTTCATTATTAGACGGTCTTGAAACTTGCTAGTTAAACAGGAAAAACAAGAAATCTGACCTCACTGTAGTGCTTAATTGAAGTGCATTTATTTACTGATTTAAAGCTCTTATAGCAACTCTGTTCCTAATAACTATGGGCCAGCTCTTGGCTTGTATGGACCCTTAGCTCCTGGGGTGGACACAGTCTAGCCACACAAACACATGTCATGCTCCAGGCTTGCATCACTGGGTTGGACTGGGACTGAGCAGGAAGCTATAGCTGGAGATTGGCACATTCTCCCTTGTTGCAACGCTGCTCAGGTTCTCTCCTCCTCCAGGAGCCCACAGGCTGGCCAGCCCATGTGGGGTCAATATGCCAGAGGTAAAGCAGGAGTGTTGTACTGGGCATGTTTTAGTTCCTGGGTCTTTGGTGTGTTGGGTCAGTAGAAAGAATAAACCCCTTTGGATCTACCCTGCCTCCTTAAGGATTCTGCAAGTTGCAAATCTTTAGAGGGATCTGGATCTCCAGCCTCATAATGCTGAGGAGGGAGGACTGAGAAGACTGTTATGTATCAGTGCCAAAGCAAGCTACAGCTGGATCTCTCTGCTAGTAAATCTACCTTTGATACTGTAATGCTGAGACTGGCATGCACTTAATGCTAATGCATTCTTATCCCTATCCCATCTGTATTAGAAATTAAGGCAGAAACATGAAGACTGTTACCATGCTGTAACCTTAAGAACAGTTTCTCACTTCATAGAGGCATTCAGCAGGCACTGGTGCATTCAGCCATGATTCATTATCACTGAACTTTGGTGCTGGCCTTGGCCAGTTTTGTCTGGATTCAGTTAACTTGTTCCACTGGCAGGAAAGATTTCTGAGCATTTTGTTATCTCTCTGGAAATCTTAAGTAGGGATTGAGACCAGTTGCCGGATAGAAGAGACAGAAAGAAAATGCATTCTGCAGGAGACTAGGGAGGAATGGAAGTTGGTCCTGGAGTAGACAGACATGGCCCTCCCCTGGTATAAGAGAAAAAGCTGAGCTAGCAAGAGGTAGAACTGGACATTATTGTACATGATGTCATACTGACTTTGTGTGGTGCCCACTGAATTCACCTCTAACGTAGTTCACCATAATGTTAAATTAAACTGGCTGGGTTTTTTTCCAAATGTTTCGGAACAGTTATGGCTTTGCGGAGCTGTTGCTTATCAGCATACCGAATACTGTAATGCCAGCTGTAGTGACGCAGGTAAATGAAATCTCTGAAACTTCATTGTTACAAACCAGCTGCAAATCTGACCCAGAGGAGATATGGATTCTATTCAAGGAGTCTGTGATGCAAATTTATGCAGATGACTGTCATTAGTCTACTGTATGTTTGCTTGAAATGGCGGGGTAAGGAAGAGGCAGCTACTCTGCAGAGAACAGGCAACAGAAATTGCGGATTTGTGCCCAAACTGCCATCTGAGAAAAGTGTTAGAGCACAAAAGAGACTTGCCTCTCAATTCTTTTGATAGATTGCAGGAAAGTGGGAGTGTAGAAGCTATTTCATCACCAGCCACCAGCCTCTTGGCTCTTCTTTCTTGGCATTTATTAACAAATATTTCTGTCCATGAGTCTCCAGAAGCAAAGCTCTGTGGCCAGGTGGGCACAGACACGAGCAGCATCAGTGCACAGAAGTAGGAGCAGGCGGAGGCCATTTGACACAGCCCTAATCTGAAGACCCTATTGATAGGCTCAGCGTAAGATCACTGTCTGCATCTTGTGTGTAACACTCTCTAATGGGCTGAGTTAAAAAACTTTGTAGTAGCAGGAGTTTCCAGGGATGTATTTTGTCTAGGTGAGCCAGAACACCTGGGAAGGCCTGGGGAAGCACTGATAGCATTGCTCTGTACTGCATATGCCTCTTTTTACACTGACCTCATTTTTGTGGCCAGTGTGGCCTGCTAAAGATCTCTCCCAGCTCTCTGGGATTACTATCACATTTCAGGTGACAGTGACAGAAGGTGAGCTGGTGTCTATGCACCCAAGTCAGAGGATGGAGTAGAACAGGAGTTTAAAATAACCTGCTTCCTGCTGCCAGTGCAGGCAGGTTAGGTACCAGCAGAGGGTTTGGGGGGAAAAATGAGGACTTCGGACATCTGCTGGTGACTTTTATTATACATAGTGGTGGTGGGATGCAAGGATAAAATCCAAGGCCCAAAGATATTTGTGCTGCGTACAAAAAGCTCTTTCCAGTTTTACAAAAATGCTCTTGTCAAGGCTGCCTTAAAGGGGCTATAATTATCTGTTGGATCAGTTATCAGAGAAATGGGAAAGGTTTGGGGTCAAATTAGTTCCTGGTGTAAATCCTCTGGTTGCTTCATGCTTATTGCAAAGTAGACCGTGAGCCTTTTTGAGGAAAAAATCAGAAAACTGCTGGGCTCCCAAATGTGGCATATTTCTCGTCAGTTCTAATGTGCTGAAAGGATGGGATTTTCTGTGAACTTTTCCCAAACAGTCTTGCATTTTTTTCTCTCTTTGAGAGGGGGAGGAGTTGTGCCTAAAAAAACAAACCCAACCTGTCGTTCTCAGCTCTGCCAACCTGTCAGTCCAGCCATGCAAGAGAGAGGGAGAGAGACAGAGAAAAAGAAGGGAGGGAGTGAAGCAGAGATTCTTTCAGATCTCAGCAGACATTAAGGTAAAGCCCATTTCTCACTTCCTTAATTATGCTTGTCTCTGTGTGTGTACATGTAAACAGAAATTGTGTTACCTTAGAGAGTTTTAAACTAACTAAACAACTTGTATGGGAATAAACTGTTTATCTTGTTCAACTGGAAGTGTGTTTTGCATGTAACCTGGCAGCTTGTTAGTTGTTGTTTGGAAACACAGTTTCTCTCTCTGAAATTCAGAAGGAGAGTTCGTGTTCATTTGAATATTAAAAAGAGGCAGAGCTTGTGTGCTTGTGTGAATACATGTTTGGGAAGGATATTAAGCTGTGTAATTTCAGGGCTGAAGCCAGCCTCTAATTACTGAAGATCAGGATAAGAACTTGTTAGAGGAGGGAAATTCTTCCAAAGCTGCCTATTGCAGGGCTCTTACACCTTCTCCTGGAGCATTTGGTATTAGCCACTGGTGGAGACAGGATACAAGACTAGACAGACTGTGGGTCTGATCCAGTTTGGCAGTTCCTCCATTCCTCCATTCCTGTCTGTCCATTTCTGGTGGGGTTTATCCAACTTGTCATTACCAAAGCAGGAACAAAGCTAAGGTGCAGCAGAACTGCCCGCATGAATTCTTGAGTTAGGAGGGCAGACCAGCAGAGACACTTTCAGCTCATACCAGAGGAAATTGAAGGTTGCAGACTGTGAGAAATGTTGGCTGAAATGCGTGTGAGTCAGAAGAATCATTCTGCCCCAGAGCTCATCTTATGAGTCTGGTTTGGGCAACCAGCTTATTGGAACGATTGTAGTAGAGGGGGCCTGGTACTGAAGGCCTGAAATACAAGAATGGACACAATTTTATTAGATCTGAGTGTCTGTGTGTGAGGACCCGTGTGAATGTGCACTTGTGCACAAATGTATATGTGTAAGGAGTCTGTTGAGAGATTCTGACCCCTAGTATGCCATGAAAATCCACCAGCAAAGGTAAGAAAGGAAGAATTATGTTCATCCACATTAGGGGTACCCCTATTTCTGTATTTCTAAATCCTGAACAAACATTTTAAACTGTATTGAAAACTCTGTAATATCTTTCTAAGTAGGCGGAGGCTCTGGGAAGGTCATATAGAAGGCAAACTGGTGGACAGGATTTCATTTCCTTGCTGTATATTTAAGGTTTTCACTCCTACTGCCAAGGTGTGCCTGCTGAAGATAACCTGGCTAATAATACTAATCCAACAGACAGAACAAGTTGAAAGATGGCAAAGAAAGACAATACAATCGTCATGTTGCTCACTGCATGGGTTGCAATGTCCTTGTCAGGGCTTTGGCTACATAATACTGGCTTCCGCATCTTCCTTGTTGTTAAACTTCCTCAAATAGTTGCTCCTGTGCTGTAGTTTCAGATTGAAGCTCTCCTCCCATGGCAGTGGCCACAACTGAGCTGTGAGCCTGAGAAGAAGACAGAGGTGGTCCAGATTAGAGAGGGGTGGTCTGTGAGGTGGTCTGTGAGGTGGTCTGTCCATATGACCGTTCCTATAGAAAAGCGTGCAATATCCTTGCATTACATCACTTTTCTTTCTTCTGGTAGCGTGGTCTCCTGGGAACTTTGAGCTGGTGTTTCTTATTACCCCTGACTCATTCCCTGTGGGGATGGTGATACAGAGTGAGACTATAAGCTTTTAATACGCAAAAGAAATTCTTTTATAGATAGTGTTTTTTGTAGTATTATTACAAGGTTTCCTGCCAGAGCCAGAACGGAGAGGGAAGTGCTTTTTCAAGTGGCTGTTGGAGATGGAGAAGAGGAAGCGAATGCTTCAGTTTTGGTGGGGATAAACATTCCTACTGCTAGTTACAGTAACAGAAATTAGTCACTGAAAGAAGGAAAGGAGGAAAATTCTTTAGCTTTCATGATCTGCAAAGACTTCACTAATTAGCCTCCCAGCACTTTTTCATCTTCTTTTTGCCTTCTCTTCTCTTCTCTTCTCTTCTCTTCTCTTCTCTTCTCTTCTCTTCTCTTCTCTTCTCTTCTCTTCTCTTCTCTTCTCTTCTTCTCTTCACTTGTTTCCTTTTGATTACATGATTTAAAGCAGTGCAAAGAAGGCTTGGGACATCTACATAACACATTCTACAATGCTCATGGGCATTTTTGAAATGGGGGCAAAGATTCTGATGCATTTGTTTCATTACCACTTTTGAAAGGGTGTGAATGTACTGATTTAACACAATTGCTGCTACTAAGTCAGCCAAGCTCCCTAAAGATCAGACAATTAATCTATGTACTGTCAAATGCAAGATTATAGTACATGTTGATAAATGGTTTAGCACCACTTAGCAAATGTCAGTTGATCAATCAGTTAACCAGCTGCAAACTCACTAAATTCAGGCAAGGTCCAGGCAATCCATATTTTAGTTGGGCTTCATTAGTGTAGCTGTAACAACTCAGCACTACGACAGAAAGGAAGAAATGTCAGAAATACAAGTCAAGTGCTTACCAAGATTTCTGTATCTGTCATTCTGGAGGCAGAAAGAGCAGGTACTGATGTATCGGTCATTTGTTCAGGAAACTGTTTCTAAAGAAACAAACTTTTGCAAAGGAAGTGTTACCAGACAAAAAAGTTGAAATCTGAGAAACCTTTCTGCCAGAAGAGGTTCTGAATAGCTCTTGGAAAGATCAGTTGGAAAACACTTCATACTGAGAAAGTTTCTGCCTTTCAACAGGACACTGCTAATTGACCTTGCTCAGTATTCTCCAGCGTGACTAAGATTCTCTAGATTGGCTGATGCCTTGCTCTTCTTCTTTTATTAGTTACCTTTCTTGCCCAATATTCTCACCATGAGCTTTTGGTGAGAATGTTTGGTAACAGAACATCCGTTTCCAGTAACCTATTGTGCAATTAAAATGCCATATGATAAATACAAGGAAGCCAAACAAACAAAAACAACCTCAGATTTCTTTTCTGTTTGCTTTTTAAACTGGGATAAGAGCTTGATTTGAATCTTCATCTTTTCATCTTGTATTGTAAAAGCAGACTAGTTGTCCGTCCTGTCTGGCAGGAAGCAATGCTGTAACCCAAGAAGCCATTGTGTTCCTTTTCACAAGGAACTGTTCATTTTTTGTAATTTGCAGTCATGATAGTAGCACTGTTTTCTTTTTTTAAAGCAGTTAAATTCATGTTTTGAGAGTGCAGACAGGGGAGAATATGCTTCAACTACTCAAATGTTATTTGTGGTGACACACTGGATTGGAGAACTGGAAGAGTGGAGAGTGTTTTAGCCCTTAATTTCCTGTGGAAAGATTCAGCTGAGGAAGCATTGGATTTTTGGTTTCTCTTTGCTGGCAACATGGTAGGAGATCGTAGGTCAATACTAGCCTGAGATGATCTAAGATTTGACGTTTGATAAAAATCAACAGTCTGGGAAACAAACGAATAGAGGCAATTTCAGTGAACAACCATTTGTCAGACAAGTTTTTCTGCACCCCAAAGGAAAACCAAGACAGGGATTCACTAGGCAGTGTGAAATGAAGACTTATCTGGATAAAAGAGTAAAACTAACTGGAAATTTTCCGTGTATAAGAACTAAAGGCATCTCCATTCCTGAGCCAACTTCAAACACAAAGGATCTCCAGTTCTTTTTAAAATGTTCTCTCTCAAACTGTTTTCAAATTGGCACCTAATTTTGTGTACATCAATGTCAAGACATTGATTCTGTGTTGCAGTACCAGCATCACCTTGTCGTTTCTTTGCAAGCCTGCATCCTGGCAGTGGTCAGACCTGAACTAACTTTACTGACCTGATTTCTGACACGGCCAGATGGCCCATTTTGCTGTCCAAGAAATGCTGATCCTTAGCAGCTATGGGAGAACATGCACATTTTCTAACTGGCATTCTCCCACTCAAAGATAGCTCAAATGAAGACAAATCTGAACAACTGAGATATTTACTTAATACGTTTAAAAGTAGATGCCATAAAACACAGCCTACTTTCCACCAGAAATCTCAGTGGGGAAATTCAAACATTTCTATTTCCACTCACAAGCCTTAACCAGCTGTTTGACTGTTAATGAAAATCCTTCTAGTTTTCCAAAACTGAGTGAGAACTCTTTCCAGGAGTGGCCTGTGTTGAGGTATCTAGTGCACTTTTGCTTTGAATAGACTAAGAATCTTAATCTTTTCATGGCATTTTGTCACCACAGCTAGCTATTCCCCAAAGAAATGAGGCAATTGGTGCCTCATGCAAAAAACCAAGTAAACCTCAAATAACTTCTATAAGTTTCTGTTATTCAGGTCTCAGAAAGATTTGATTTAGAATTTTTCAATGGGAATAAGTAATTAGTGCTTTGCTTTATCTACATGAGTCTGTTCAAATTGAGTTAAATGATTGGTGCAGCAGAGTTTTGGATTGAGGTGCAGTTTCCCTGGTAACAATCGAGAGTGAAATCAGAACCTTTTGAAGAGCCAGTGGAATGTGGTTCTACTTGGATGACAATAGGTCAAAGCATTTTAATGGGTAAAAACGTAATCCAGTACAATAGGATTTATTGCCACTATGTCATCAGATTGACACTATTCCTGCAAATTCTTTAGCTTGTGACAGGCTTCAACTGAAATCTGTTTAGTGGAAAAACTTGTAAAATGACATTAATCATTTTGTTTTCCAAATCAACCAAAGAGTCTGTGTGTCTCAGGGGATTAGAAAGAATATCTTCCAAGTGAGTGAAATTCAACCTCTCTGCACAAAGCCCTAATGAATGGCTGTTCTGGACACAATAAATGGTTCTAGGAACTAAAGGCTCATTTCTGCAGGGTGCTGAGTACTCTGGTCCAAGTCTATTGGAGAACTTCCGTAGTTGCTTAATTTTACACTAGCAAAATAGTTTCCAGTGATTTCTAGGATAGTTATTCATGCTCTTAAACCTGATTGTATTTGCTGACAGACAAGACCTTGCAGGATTAAGTCCTAAACCAACACTGGAAGAAAAGATTCCCTGTTCAGTATGGCAAGGGCATGGGGCAATATTTCATCCCTTCAGCTGACATTTTTCCAACTTCTGCAATAACGATCTTTTTATTCTGAAAGATCCCAGAGTGCCGTCTAAACTAATAAAATGCAGCCACAGCTAGGAGCAACAATGCATGAGATCAGGACAGGAGAATATATTGCCTGCAGCTTTAAGGAAATGTCAGGTTAGGGTGCCAAAGTCTGCCCCTCTACCCTGAAGCCAAAAGCATAAAAGGCTTGGCTTGGCATCCTTTGGGATGTCAGTAGGGGACCTCTGTCACTCATAGACATCTAGAGCTATTTATTTTGGTGACAAGATAGCAGAAATGGCCCTTAACACTCACTGCAGGTGGGTACCCCATTGAACCTTCTACCAGTTTTCCTTTCAAATAGATGGATGTCGTTCTCATTCATTTTCCTTTAATATGAAAAGCAGATTCTCCTCCATTATGTGTCTGGTACCATGCATATCCTTTCATTGTTGATACGAGGCTTTTACAACAATAAAACTTCAAGCTAGTAAGTATTCCTCTCTTTGGAATTATTTTGTAGTTATGAAGAACAATTGAGCCAGACAATGACACAACCTGTTTCTTGTCTTCCTCAATGGGAAATGGGCTTTGAGTTTTGTGAGGATGTTCATAAACAGCCAAGGGTGTGTAAGGCGAAGAATGACCTCAAAGCTGAGTTTTACACAGGAGAACAAAGAGATCTCAAGTCCTGATTTGAAAAACACCCGAAGACCAAATCAATGGCATAATATCATAATTATCAACACGCGTCATAATGTTGCTGGAACCCACTTGCCGCTTCTGCCTTTAAACACAAGTAAACACAAGCTCCTCTCCTAATTGCTATGCAGCTGTCAGGCTTCGTAAATGATGTTTGTGCTGGCAGTAGCTGGGAGATAACTTCATCTATCTAGCATTCATATGGACTGGAGATTCATCCTTGCTTCTTTCCGCGGGATGTTTTGTGACATTATTGTTTTCAGATTGCTTTCCCTTTGTTACAGTACTTCTGGCTTCCTTCCAGAACTTTTAGGTTACTTTTTAGTCTCCTTAATCTGCACTTTCTCTCCTGAGCATAATCAGCATTGCAGTTGCTCCCAGACTAAGACACCCAAGTGGTGTGGCTTGCTTTTTCTGTGGGAAACACCACTTTATGTTTTTCACAGACTTCGTTCCCTGAAGACCTTTTCATTATGAAGTGAATACAGCTTAGCACTATACAAAATGTTCCTGAGGAAGAATGCCACCAATCCAAGCTCATGTGATTTGGAGCTTGTCAGGCCTTGATAGCGATTTGAGGTTTAATTAATTACCTACGGATTTGTGTGACTTTTGACTGACTCTGGCTTTGTGGCAGGAGAAAGTGATGCTTTTACTCAGTTTTACTCAGTGAAAACATGAATAAAAACGACCTAGGGAGAATATAGGGTAAAGCATCTCCCACTTAGGCTGGGTATATCAATCTCAAATTTAGTTTTGTTCACCAATTTATCTAACTGCCAACTAATTTGGAGTGGATCGGGGGACAGTGAAAATAAATTTCAAACCGGAGACTGGAATTCTGTTTCGGCATGCTGCTGCATCTGATGACAGCACCCCTGTAAAGTTAATGTGTAATAAACAAGAGAGACATTTGTTTCACAGGTCCACAGCACCTATAAGGAAAACCAGAAAAGTTGTTTCTCGGAGCAATCTTTGGGAATTGCTTTGGCAATAAAATCAACTCTACTGTAGTTTAGATATCTTTTTTCGTGAGTGTTGACATTTGTAATATAACAGATTTTTATTTGATGTATTTTTGTTAACATCGTCTTGATAAGATCTGCTCGCTTGTTCACAGTGTTTGCCTTTGAGAAGTAAAACAGGAAAAACACACGGCTGACTGAACAGGTTCCTGACAAATATCTTCAAGTGAGCTGAACCTCCCATAAGTAGCTCATGCAGTCAGTAGTGCTGCTGAGTGAAACTCTTCAGTGCAGAGATCAGCCATAGAGGCACAGACCACGGGCACTGAGGAAGGCATAGTCAGCCTCTGTGCAAATCACCGGAGGACAAAAATCCTATCAAAAAAAACCCTAAATTCACTTTTTGAATTATTTTATTTTTTAAATAAACACTTTTGGAAACAATTTTATATTTTTAACAGAAAATGATGTATTTCCCTGAGACAGCTGAGGGATTTGCTGATTCATTATGGTGGGACCAAGAAACCAGTTTGTTGCATTCCTCCACTGGTTTGTTGTAAAGCCTTCAACAAGTATTTTACGTCTCTGGCTCCAGTCTCAGGAAGATTTGAAGCAGGCTTACGTTCATTCTTATTATGAGCTTATAGTTAAGCATATGCTTGAATGGTTTTTTTTAGATTTAAAACCAATGCCTTAGCTCTTAGATTGTCCTTCTCCCACATGCCTGGCCTGGGATTCCTCTCAAGCCCTTCAAGAGCTGAAGAAACTGACTGCCTACGATTCAACGTTCCATTCCTTGGGGAGCCCATGAAGAAGTCACTGGGATTTACTCACAACCCAGTTTGCCAAGTGCAGGTTTCACATACAGTGGCTGAAACACGGGTACAAAAATAAAGAAGAAAATATTTAGGAAATTATGTTAAAAATATTAGTAGTAATCAACACAAATCAAGTAAAGAATAAAACAATGTCAAGATTTAAGGTTTTCACCATCACAAAAAGTATCTTTTTAAACTGTGTGCGGCAGATTGTGAAAGCCATTTTCAGTGCCTGTTGCAATGCATGCCACATGCAGTAAGGCAAGAAGAGCGCAGCAAGGAAAAAAAGCTGTCTTCACTCGACAACCTTTGAGAACTCAGAATATGCCCAAAAGACAACTCTAAGAAGCAGGACAGTGAGAAGGCATGAAAAAGAGGAGGATTAGATCTGGGAAACACTGATACAGAGGTGATAGATTAATCTAAAAGAATGCGATACTATACGGGTAATGACTCTTCAGGATGTCACAGTATTGGTACAATTACTGAAAGGGATCTTAAGAATTAAGCACTAAATTTGTCTGGTACACATGCGTTTGGATGAACTGGAGAGGGGAAACTTTATATATAGAGTCATAAATGATGAATAAAGTTTGCCCCATTAAATATTTGATGTGGACCACCATTAAATAGTGGGCACTGGCATAAATGAAACTCAACTCTGATTCAGGGTGAATGTTCTCGTCTTTAGAGGAATGAGTAACGTATCTAATGATGTGTCAAAGGCGGGGGAGAAGAGGTAGGCTTTGAGAGAAGATTCTGCTTTGCTTCGTATTTCTTAAAATACTTATCACTGTGCCCAGAAACTCACTCAGGTGGTCAGGAATAAGCTGTGGGATAGCTTCGAGAGACCGAAAAGGAAGTTATGCAACCCACAGACTGAAGTTAAAATAAAATTCTTAAATGTACGGTCCAAACACACACACATGTGATTTTCCAGTTCCACGTTATTTTAATTATCTGACTTGCAAAACACCAACATACTGTAAATGAGACCGCTGAACTTGGGAAGAGAATGACAGTTGAAAACAAGGGTGGCCAACATCATGCTGAGTATAAGCTTTGAAATAACAACTACTGAGTTTCAGAGTAACTTGCCTTTCCAGGTCACATGCAGCCATGCTGAGACTGAGGCTCATGAGGATGTATACACAGAGGTTCAGCCATCTGCTCTACAAGGTGTTGAAAGTCATCTCTGAAAGAAGCATCCCATTCCCAAATTTCCTATAGACCCCAGTGGAGTTAAGTAACCATATGGAAAGTCAACATTCTGCCAAAGTCTGTGAACCAAAGAAAATGAAGTTTTAAAAAAGCCCTTGTTCCTTAGAAAGTAGTGCTGTAATTCCAGAAAGCCAAGCCAATTCTGAAGAGCAACGATGGATACTGCCTGTGGTGATACTAAGAAACCCAACGGCTAGATCTGATCCAAAAGAAGAAATCAAAGACAAGCCCTTTGCTGACTTCAGTAGGGTTTGGATCAGGCCTCTGATCTCTGAAACCATTTAATATATTTCACAGGCTTTTAAAAAGTGGTGACATATATAGCCTGACAAATGTGGAAGCGTGTTTTGGTTTGGATGAAGAACCTGAAACTCGGGATACCACGTAGGAGGACTGTGGGCCTTGGCTGAGCAGCTCCAGTCATAGGAGCTACATGATATCTTCTGCCAGACTCGAGAGAAAATCATATTTAGGAATATCAGAGGTGGACTTCTGCTGTATCGATATTCACAAATGAAAGGGGAATCATACAAAGCTCCTCAGAAAAGCAAGTAGTCATTCTTGACCCTAGTAATGATTGATAAATTGACTTCTTGAAGCATGGTATTTGATTGCCCAGTTTATCTGACTGCATATGTTAATGTCAGTCATGGAATTTTCTGCTGCTTTTACTGAAAAAAAAGAAGAAAAAAGCACTGTTACGTTGTTTGACTTGATCCTTAGCTAATACTTATCCCAGCCTCTTTGATACAAGAATCAGTCTGGAAAGCTGAGACAACAGTGGTTTTTGGTGGTATTTCCTAAAATATTAGGTCACAGTGGATGTGATTCGTTTTATTTATGTTTTATTTTTATTTTTTTTCCTTCTCCCTTCCATTTCCTCAAAGAAGTAACGCAGAATATTTTCACTCTTAGACCCTACTTTAGTTTTGAAAATATAAAGGCATTGGTGATTTAATGGGCATTTGAGATATTAGGTGGGATGAGACAGCTTCTGAGTATTATAGTGGAATTCCTGCTGAAGTCAGCAGCCCAAAGATGAGATCAGTAGAAACTTGCAAGTGTTCCCATCTGCCCCGGATAGCCCTCAGAAGTTAATAACTGGTGTCAAGCGACATCTTAGGGAACTTTCTACTAGGGTTTGGGGAAAAAATATATATATTCAAAGATCCTCAGGCTTCCTACTCACATCTTGCTTCTCTCGTCTGTTGAACAGAGCTCACTCATGCTGTTAACTTGGGATTCTGTTTTATTCTATTCTGTTGCTTATGTGAAATACAATAGCAAGGCATCTGATCCAGACTCCAGTGACACCAGCACAAGGCTTTCCATTGTCAAAGCTGCAGCCTTTTGAATTGGCAGGATTAAAACTTGCACAGGCAATATAAGGGGTTCTCTGATCTTCACATAACCCTTTGGTTAAAGCCACATAACCTTTTCTTCTCTCAGTCGTTTTGCTACGTGTGCACACACAGCGAGCTGCAGGACCAGGGAGCACCGAAGTACATAGGACTGCAAGAGCTAACTGTAGTGCCACAAGAAATGCAGCCATGTATCTTCTTATCTTTCTTATTCTGCAGACATACTTGAATAAAAAGCACAACTGGAAAGCCTGTGACTCCACGTTCTTAATGTCACATGGATATTTGGTTTACAATTTACTGCAGAAAACAGGAAAAAAAGGAGTACGCTTTCTGCCTCAGGAAGCAGAACTGCAGAGTGTGACGTAAAGGAAATGGCCTGTGAGACTGGAAGAACCCTTTTAGAATATCAGCTCTTGCCTGCCCCCAAAATCCTACATTATTAATAACCTGATGTGTTTTGAGAAGAGATATAACAGCATTGAATTGCGGCAAATAACAGAGCCGAGGGTGTTGGTTCCGTTAAAAGAAAGTGGTCAGCATTATCTAATCTGATTCTATCATTGTTCATGACCTGCCACTTACCTATTGTTGAATACATTATTATATTACATCATGTCTATTAAGAGCTGCAACAAACTGTTCTACTGTTCCCTGCCAACAAGATCTGGTGGAAAAGTTCCTCGAAGAATTTTTCTGTGCCTCCAGGCTGAATATAATCCATAAGGTTCAATGTGTGGAGAAATCCCACTGCACGCGTCTGCAGAACTATTGAAATTAACCTTCACTGTGCGTCGGCGCAGACTTCAGTGTGTCAGGGGAGGAGGGAGGAGGAAATGATAATTAGCGCTAACACTTGTGTTTGATTGCCTCACAGCTAACTTGCATGAAGGCCCAGGGGATTCTGCCTGCTGAAGTAAGGAATAGGTTGGCTACTGATTTCCAAAGGAAGAAGACTAGATATAAAATATATCTTTTCATCTGTTCCATGTCTGCGTCTCTGGTAGATTTTCAGGTCCAGGATGTGTACCAGCTTTACCATTTTTAAGAATGGAGGCGACAGGGGCTTGGCCAGAACGAGAGAATCTTTGGTCCTATCAGCCCAAACTCATAGCTGATGGGAAGAGAACCAGAAGGAGGAATTTTCAGGCAGGAGGAGATGACAGTGGCCCTGTGTGGATCCAGCTGCTCCATGTGGGCCGCACTAGATGCACAGCAGGGTCACCTTTGAGGGTTGGCTCAGGTGCTCCCATTGGCTTTGTTTGCCTGCTGTGGTCGGGGTCTTGGCTTGTGGAGGCAGCCCTGGGCCATCCCGGCTCAGCCCCAGCACTGCTGCAGGTGCCCTGGGGCTGCTCACCAGCTGCACCCGTGCACCCGCTCACATCTGCACGAGGGGAGGCTGGTGTGGGTATCGTGCTGTCGAGTGCACGCTGTGTGCGGTCACCCTGGTACAGGAGCTGCTGAGAACTGAGGGTTAAAAAGAGGAAGAGAGTCCTGAGAGTCAACAGTTTTAGGTTTCACCCCTGCCAAATTGTCTGAGACAAAGAATGGCAGTGAGGCCCGAAATCAAGAGTTTCAAGTTGCCAGCACTTTCCATTTCTCATGGTATTTCAGTGTTTCCACTGCTTGTTCCTGGCTAAAACCATGCAGTGCATACAGTGCGAATAAATTAAAATAGACATTTTCAGCTCTCTACAGATTTTGGGAATTGCTCAAAGTGGTAAGCAGGGGCTGGTTCACTTTTAACCTGTCCTGTGGCTCTGAAACAGGCAACCAGCCTTCATCAAGGGGCAACTTTCAGGCTTTGTCTTCTCAAACTTCAGGGGCCAAATGTCTTTCCTTTTTTTTTTTTTTTTTTTTTTTGTTTTGTTTTGTTTTGTTCAAGGAGATCTGGTTTCACTTAGATGAATTCAATGTCAATATATCTGTTACTGTGAGTTGTTCCAGTGTAGATTACAGCACTATTGCATGACTTTAAAATCTGTGCAAAGGTCTGCTGCTCTGTGCTATTTATGTCTTTTAAAATGTTCAATAAAACAGACACTTTCATATTGATACTTTAGGTCTTGTCTCTGTATGGAGGTATTGAATAAGAAGTCTAAGAAATATCCTTTTTCTCCAGCTCCGAGCTTAGCCTATTCAAAATTTTCTTTTATTTCTTTATTTGCAATCTTCTTTTCTGCTGTTGAGAGACCTTTACACACAAAATGATGGAGAGGAAAGGTGTTACTTGTAAGGTAATGCTTGCAGAACTATGTGGTACAACTTGACGGAGTCCCATTGCCGGTTGGTGAACTGCAGCCCTACCAACCTCCGCTGCACTCAGTCATCTACGCTGAAGTGATCTGAAAAACTAAACTTTTATTTTAAAGGGAAAGTTGAGCCATTTAAAAGCTTTGCTTCAGTGGCTTCAAAGACATTACTGTGGATATAAGAAAGATCCGTGATTGAAGCTCCTGGCTGAGGTGTGCTCCACTCCTGCAAAGTCAGCACAAAAGCACGTACTGATCTGAAAGTGCTCTGGGTCACACTCTGCAGTGGGAACCCCTCTCCTACATCCCTGCTCCCTAGAGGTCTGGCTCTGGGTTCAGTTTAGGGGATTTTGCATTCCCCCTCCCCTCGTGGAGATGCCCTTTAGTCATTTGTGGGGATCTGAGCTGGGATGAGGAACATTAAATATAAAAAACCCACTTGTAACACAAAATAGTGCTTATCAGGCTCTCAGGCCTGACCTGTTAGAGGCCAAGAATATCAGACACTTTCTGAAACTGTGAACATCATTGAGCTTTTAGAGGAGGCCAGTGAAAGCTTTCGCACCATAAAGATAAGTCTATCTTGTGGGCTAAGGGTAATCAGACTTAGAAGCCAAGCAGGCAACAGATTTACAAGCCCAGTCTCATGTGTCCTGAAGCATTCCTGTTGGAGACTGCTAGCCAACACCTCCGTGGCGCAGTCGTGTGGTACGCGTGACAGGAGATACAGAAATGGTGAATCATGACGTGTGCCAGCCCAGCTCTGGGGATTGCATATCAGAAGCAGAGACTGGCTGTAAGTATTAGAAGAAGTTAGGTCCCTTTGCAAAGAAGAAGAGTGGAAGGAAGGAAGGAAGGAAGGAAGGAAGGAAGGAAGGAAGGAAGGAAGGAAGGAAGGAAGGAAGGAAGAGTCTCAATGTTGTCCTGTAATAGATTTATTTAGGTTTTCTGGGTGGTGTTTTTTTTTTAAAGGAACAAGTATTTGAGTCAATTCCAAAGCAGCTCAAAAGGTTCCTACTTGTCACATTTCTGGTCTGTGAGCTGAAAGTCTTCCAGGGTTACACAACAATGACTAAAACTGGAAACCTTTCAGACCATTTCCAAAATGAAGCAGGAAACTGAGGTGATTGCTAAACCACCGCTAGAGAGAGAGAGATCCACTTCCATCTGTGTGGGGTTAGAGTGAGAGTACCCAATTTCATTTGGAGGTTTCAAGTTGTTTTCTTTTTGATTTAATCTCAGAACAGAATTATTCTGGAACCAAGACCTTCACATTGTTTTGCTTAATGTTTTACAAACAAGCTGTTGACTGAAGTTGTCACTGAACAAAAATTCACCCCCACTTGTTTACATAATGGGAAAATATAGTCATAAAATGGGTGTAGCAACAACTCGTTAGGTATTAGGTTAAGGTGCAATATAGGGATTACCCTCATAAAACACTGAGCCCTAAACTCAAAATATCAAGATTAAATTGACAATTATATTTAGTGGAAGCCCTTAAAAGGCTAAACTCGATGCTTAAGGCTTTTAAGTTGCTGTTGTTCTGAGCGAGTTGATGAAAATGAAGAGTTCAAGTTCTTCTAGTACTGCTGCACTATTCTAGAGGAACTACATGAAGATGATACGATAAAAAGACTTGCTTCTGCTAGTGTTGGCTTTGTGGTAGCTCCTCACTGAGTGTAAGCAGGTGTTGGGTTTGTTCCTATTTCTGCCACTGTACTGCTTTATGACCTTTGAAATATAGGAATTTACTTACCCATATCTAATTGGGGTGAAATTTTCAAAGATACCAGTTTGGGGGGGTCAATAGGCAGACCCCATGAACACGGGTCTCTACAGCAGTTCTGTATCTCCCTGAGCCTGTTTCAGTATCCAACACAGTAAGATCCTAGTCTGGGCTTAGATACTTAAGAATATATGCTGATTTTCCAAACTCTGAGTCTGATACATATATGCCTTAGAAGAACTTCTAAACCCTGCCATTTACCCTAATGAATCTTTGTGATTTCTCTATTTCTGTCTTTCTGCTACCCTGCCTAGCTTCACTGCTCCGTTTTTATCTCTGGTAAGTTTTTATTTTGTGGGGAAATATGTTTATAAGAATGGTTAGCAAAAGTACTACAAATTTCAGCACGCTTCCTCCTCTGAAGAGCAGAACAGTATGCAAGAGGAGGCTCATGATGTGTACAAACATGCCCAGAAATAAAAGAAAAAAAAAAAAACAAACCACAGAAAGTAAAAGCAAAACAAAAAAGGGCGAGGGTTTGTGTGCTAGTGTTAGAGGAAGGTGAAAACGCTTCCTGGCAACATCTGAGAATCATTTGCAGCAACCGATTCATGAGCTTTAGTGAGTAGAGAATGCTTTTAAATCCTCCCCCACCCCCTTTGTTAATCTTTACCAGGTAGTAGGACCTTTAATGTAATTCGTATGGCTTTCTTAGGGATGTGTGAAATATTTCTATTTTGAAAACTAAGTTTTTTGAAATGGCTGTAAGATTTAAGTTCATAAGTCTGGTTGTAAGCCTGTGATCTTCTCCCCGTTAAAATTTGGTAATAAGAATAGTCTTCAGACTGTTCCGCAAAAGGCAGCCTGTCTCAGTAGAGTGAGCGATGAACATCTGGCTTCACAGCCTCACTGCCTCTCATTTGGAATAGAAAAATCACGTGCCTGTTTAAAAGTGTCCCTATGAATGAAGTACAGATCGTAATACTGACTTACATAACTCAGAAACATTGAAGGACGGTTTTTTAGGCTTAAATGTTCTGAGCAACAGCAGACAATGTAAAAGAGTTATTAATTATGATGCATGATTATTATTGCACTCGAGAGACTTTAAGAGGTAGCCTGGAAAAGTTCAGATTTGGCTTACCTTTAAGCACACCCAAAATACTGGGCAACGTTTTTAGACGTTTTTGAGTGGCTGAGGAGGCTATTTCCTAAGACTTTCAAGCACATTTGGGATTTTAGGTCATCTGGGGCACGTCTCCACTGTGCAATGCCAAATGGCTCTGAGCAATCCAATTTTCAGCACGATGGAGAAAGATTAACTCAGATCCTGAGAGCAATATATGTCTGTTAGTGTTGCTCTGCACTGGTTCTTTTTTACTCCATCCAGCTTCAGGGCCAGATTATTTGGTTCTGGTTTAGGAAGCTCTGCATCATGTTCCCTTTCTTATTACAGACATACTTGTGATAGTTTTGCAAAATCCAATCTGGCATCTTACTACGTGGCTTCATTTGCACCAGTCAAAAACCCATCGCAGACATCCATGAGCGTGTATGTATCGCTACAACCTCTACTTAGGAGAGACCCAAAGCAGAGTCAGAGTTCCTAATGCAAGATGCCTCACAATCAGAGTTGACTCCTGTGTGTGACAGACTACCGTAAAATCAGAGTGGACGTTGCCACATAGCTGCATGCATGACAGTCCATGATTCTTGCCAGCACCAACAAAATCTAAAGATGGTGCCAGCAAAACACCATTTTTGAAATATGATGATTTGCTGATGGCAATAGCAGAGAGTGGAATCAACTCAGTAGTCTTTGATTCATGAACTGTTTAGTCCCTTTTAGAGTCCCAGGATGTTTGTGAGTATTTTCAAGGAACTCTAGTTTGAATCAGTCAATAAGAAAAACAGTATAAGCCTAAGTATGGTTTTTATTTAAGATTATATTGGGTCCTGATTACAATTTGCTTCATTTTCACACCTCATATTATGAGGTTCTTAAAAAAATAACTCAACAGTTTCCAGTTTTTGTTTATTGTTAAATATGACTTATAAAATGTTAGGTCAAGAGTCTTCAATAGACTAGGCTGCACTGTTTGTTTAAAGCTATGAGTAAAGCAAGTCATATGAATGTTTCCAAAGACTGTATTCCAAGAAGTATTTTTGGAAACATTAATGTTGTGTTTTCTAATGAAGGCCACATTCTGAAGCTACACCACCATATGTCACATTCATTTCTGTAATGAAAAAAAAAAAAAAAGAAAAGAAAAAAGAAATGGAAACTATGTTTGGCTTTTAAGTGTTTTTGGAATAGCGTCTGTGCATGCTTGTCATTGTTCCTTGGATGGGAGAAGAGTTCTCAGTCGGTTAATCTAGTCCATCCAATATATATTACACTCTATGGGCCTGCCTCTCTTCTGCCTTGAAGTGTGCGCAGTCATTTATACTCAGGCAAAGTGAATGAAGAGCTGAGGAAAAAGACTACCACTAGGAAACTTTTTTTTAAATTCATTTTCCATGAATATGTTGGCTTCATTGTAAACCTACATCTGAACTTTTGTCAGCTGAAACCAACTTAAAAATGGGAAAAGTACTTGTCATTTTTCCATTGAAAACTTACAATTTTTTGAATAATAATGACAGTTTCTCCCCCAAAATATTAGCTTTTTTTCTTCAGAAATGTCAGTTAGAAGCATGGCATTTGGCAAAAATTTTGAAATGTTCTAGCTGTGTACCCTATCACTTCTGACTTGTCAATGTTTTTGCGTGTTAGCGGTTGGGATATGGTAGAACGAGCTGGAGACCTGCAGGAAAAGGCATTTGCTTTTTTCAGTGCTGTATCCTATAAGTAATTCATAAGCATCCTGTAACTGATTATTTCAGCTAAGTCTTTCCTTTTTTTATTGGATTCCAGTTGATGAGGTCTCAGTTTCTAACATAAGTTCTCGTTATTAGTGACTAAATGTATAGCCTAGCACTTCGTACTGCTGAAGTTCATATGGTTGCAATCTGCAAAGACATCCGTTTTTTCTCTGATCTGACAGAGGAATCTCCTAATTCACATCACTTCCTAAATTTATGTCATCCACAAATTTTATTAACATACTTCATGTTTATTTCAAACTCATTAATAAAAATTTAAATACTTTTTGGCAGCCGGATTTTTTTTTTGTTTTAAGGAATGATTTGTGAGGGTTTCCAGGACCTCAGAGAGGTTTCTTTTTCATTTGAAATGTAAATACTTTTCTACAAATTGAACAAATATGTCTCTGTAGCACTAGCCCAGTAAAGTTCAATTCCATGACCAGCTTTTTCTGGGCAACACTGAAACACATACGACCATGAATGATTGTGTGTTTGATACATTTTCTGGTTAAAACATATTAGCACTGAACTTGCCTGCCCATGCTACTGGAGTCTTCTAGCTAAAGGAGGGTGTTTTCCTGGGCATTTCTTCTAATGGAGGAAAACAAACAGACACGCAACAAACAAATAATTACCTACTTCAAATATCTGGCTGACTTTAAGAGGGTTCATGTCATTCCTGTGACTGTTCATGAGAGCCCATCCTGATTTGAATGTTACTTCACCAGAACATTAGAAGAGATATAGCGTGGTCACCACAAAGGTTTTTGACCTGTTTTCTTCTACATACCAAATTTTAAGATTGATCTGGACATTCCTAACTAGTTCAATTTCTAGCTGCCTCATATTTCCAGGCCGAAGTTTTTGAGCTGTGTTGTGTAATAAATGTCAGAGTCTGTGCTCTTCAGAAAATTGCTCATGATGGCCACAGAATGAATGTATTTAGATTTGGTGTTACACAGTTCTGGCATAGGAAATTGAAACAAAAATAAACTTTTTCTTTTATTTCATAGATTTCCAATGAACAAAGAAAACAATAGCCCTTGGGACCACGTGTGTTCTGTAAACTGATGCCACGAGGCAGATATGAGAAAGATGACTGAACAGAGTGGTTGCTATAGGCCTGTAAACATACAGGGAAATAAGATCAGTTACCAAGGCGCTTGTCAAGAAAGCCCTAAAATGGGGATGAAAAAATTGCAGAAGCGATTTCTCCACAAGGATGGCAGCTGCAATGTGTACTTCAAACACATCTTTGGGGAATGGGAGAGCTACGTAGTGGACATATTTACCACACTGGTGGACATCAAGTGGCGACATATGTTTGTGATTTTCTCATTGTCGTATGTTCTTTCATGGTTGTTCTTTGGACTAGTCTTCTGGCTGATAGCAATCCAACACGGAGATTTATTCAATGATGAAGAAATAACCCCCTGTGTTGCAAATGTCCATAGCTTCACAGGAGCATTCCTATTCTCCCTTGAAACCCAGACGACCATCGGTTATGGTTACCGCTGTGTTACAGAAGAGTGCTCTGTTGCAATCCTTATGGTTATCCTACAGTCAGTATTAAGCTGCATTATCGACACCTTCATAATTGGAGCAGCCTTGGCTAAAATGGCTACAGCTCGAAAAAGAGCTCAAACCATTCGTTTTAGCTACTATGCTGTAGTAGGCTTAAGGGATGATAAATTTTGCCTCATGTGGCGCATTGGTGATTTCCGGCCAAATCACATGGTTGAGGGCTCTGTACGAGCTCAGCTTCTGCGCTACAAGGAAGACAAGGAGGGGAGAATGACAATGGAATACAAGGACTTGAAGTTGCTAAATGATCAGATCATACTTGTTACACCAGTGACAGTTGTACATGAAATTGATAGTGAGAGCCCCTTGTATGGTCTGGACCGGAAAGCTCTGGCCAAGGACAATTTTGAAATCTTGGTCACATTTGTCTACACGGGTGATTCAACAGGAACTTCCCATCAGTCAAGAAGCTCATACGTCCCTAGAGAGATTCTTTGGGGCCATAGATTTAACGATGTCTTACATGTAAAGAAAAAATACTATAAGGTGGATTGCTTACAGTTTGAAGAAACCACGGAAGTTTATGCTCCTCACTGCAGTGCCATGCAACTGGATCGGAAGGAGCAAGAATGGAACCGAACCGAGAAGACACGGGAAAAAAAAGCAGAGACCTCGGCGCTGGATATCAAGTCATTTAATACTAACCAAAAGTCATTTAGTGCTGTTGCCCTCATCACTAGTTGTGAAGATCCAGAAGACCCAGTGACAGCTGTCAATCAGCCTTCTGGAGAAGTTTCTTATCAGAAAGCAGCTGTGACCTTAAGTAGGCTATCAGTAGAGTCCCAAATCTAGCTTTTTACTGCAATTAAAATCACTTCCAACAAATTCTCCCATCATAGCTTTTCGAATATAAACAATGAACTCATATGCGCAAGTATTTATATTATAAACCTCGCTGACAGCATGCCTACATTGTAATACATTGCTGAGCTGCTAGAAGGAGCTTCATACTGGTTAGCGTGGGTATCAGTAACAGATTAGCATTGGCACAAGAAGACAACTTACATTTGGGTTGACTAGACAGCTACTGTGCTTGAGCAAACGTATTGTAAACTTTATTACCCTGCAGGGACTGATGTTGGACATACCCAGAGATAGATAATAATCTAGACAGGGAACAAAAACAATGTAGTGTGCCCTCTAGGTCAGATTTTTCAAAGCTGCCTAATTTACTTGGAAAGCCAGTTCCCAGTCTCTCTAGGAGGCTCTGAAACTTCCCCACCATCACAGCAAACAGTTACCATTTCATTGCACCCCTCTACCAGTTCAAATGAAGCTCCCAACCTGGGGTTACGTGTGTGAATCTATGGGACTCTTCCATGTAGGAGGGAGGAAAGAGTAACTGAACCCAGGATTACTGGGTAACTTTGGAAACCCGCTTACACCCTGCCTTGTCCTGTGGGATCCATGGTGGGATCCTGGAGAGCTTTTCTCATTTCCTAGTCATGAGCCGTTCCCAGAATGGCCACTGCCTCAGCAGCCTGAGGTATGCAGTACGTCAGCTGGCTTAGGGCTGCATGAAGATTTTGTTACGTGGCTCTGACGGCTAGAAGGGCTGGCCAAACTGGCTCATTTGCTCTATTCAGGAATCAAAATGAGACCTTGAGTTTGAAATCGAAATCAGCAAAATCAGGTTGAGCTTCAGAAAGAAGATCATGTTTTTAGACTGAGCTGTGCAATATTTAAATCAAAATGGCTTTCATTTCAGAATGTCAGCCTTACTTTTCTTTTTAGTGTATTATGCTTCTTTAAAAAGACAAAGATCGATCTGAAGACCAAACAGTCTGATTTTGTCAAAATGAAATATTTTTATTCATCTGAAATGACTGTGTAAAAATGATCCTTCACAGAGGAACTCAATATACTCAGCTGTCAGCTCAATTTGGAAAAAAGGAAAATGTTAATGTTTTGAAGTTGTCTGTGACATGGAAGTTCCATGCTCTGTACATCTCTGTAATTACTCAATAAGCAATATCTCATCATGCTTTTTTCCCCTGATGATTACAGTTGATTTGCATTGTGTTTAATTATCATGCTAGCGTAAAAATAATTATCTCTGAATTTGTGGTTGCCTAAAATGGGATTTATCTCACCTGACCTCAGCCACCAAGAAATTAAGTGTTTGCCTACTGGTTGAGGCTCTGTGTGGTTATTGGAACTCTTCTTCTGTCTTCACGGGGGAGTTCATCCCATCTTATGCTGGCTTTTTAGGGAGCTGAAGGCAATAAGGTGTTTTGATCCTGAAAATGTTCATCCCTCTCCATTTATTGTTGAAGGAGATGAGATGACTGTTGTGGAAATGCTGGCTAACTTTAGGCTGCTAAAATTAGGTCTGACGAGTCATTCACATCATCCTGACTAAATAAAAGTTTTTATGAGCTCATCACATTTAACGAGGAAAAATAGCATGCTGAATCTTTTTTTCCTGAAATTTACTCCATATAGTAGTATAGCTGCATTATTTTAATGTATCTTGCATTTCTTTTCTGCTCGCACTTGTCTTTGGATATACGCGATCCCTTTAGGTAAAAGCAAGCATATTAACAAGCTGGGGAGAGGTGGTTATTCCGAAGCTCATTAATTAACCTATTTTATGTGCTGAATCATCATCAGCATCCATCTATAAGTGCAGTAGAAAACATCTTATTGTGTCCTGGATTTGAGCACTGGCAGGCATTGGGGAAATAGTCTTAAAAAATGGGAAAGGAATGTAGGAAACTGTATAAGGGTCTCAGTACTTATGTGATGGTGGAAAAAACACTATCCAGATTGTATAAAATAGAATATAACCTTCAAGACATGCGAAGTAATCCTTCCACACTCCTCTGTCTTTGAAAGATCTTGGCTGGATTACTTTATTCAGTGTTGGGCACCTCACTTTGGGAAAGACGTGGAACAATTTGAAGAGAATCCGGAGATCTAGAAAACATGTCGGTGAGGAAGCAGGGAAATAACTTAAGGTGTTTCAGTCCAAAAAGGGGTTAGGAAACAAAGAAACAGTTCTCAAACACAAAAATCACAGTTCAGGAGAGGGGGATAATCTGTTGCCTGTATCTGGTGGGTAGGACAGGAAAACATGGCCTTAAACTGAAGCCAAAGAGATTGACATTAATGAGGAAACACTGTCCAAAGGACGGCAAAGCACGGACAGATCTGTGGGGTGTGTGATCTCTGTGGTGGTGGCTCTCGGGAGCCTGTTGGAGAAAACAGCTGTCAGGAGTGATATGGAATGGTCAACCTTGCCTTCAACTTTCCAACCCTGTTTTTCTGTGATCCTATGATTTTCAGGAAAAGGGAATGTCTAACATGAAATCTGCTTAACTGATCACTTAGTACTTACACACCTGTGACTATTTGCTTGATTACTTAGGTAAAGCTACTCAGAGAGATGAGATACTACTGAGATATGTAATCAAGATCCCCAAAATATCTTCAAAAGGTGCATATTTCAGGTGCTGTTTGTAAAAGTAGTTTCCCTTATTAAGCTGCGAATCTCAGCTGCCTTTCCCTCTCCCGGTTATGTACTGTGTGAGCCTCTCGCGGTGAAGAAAATTCTTTCCTCGGAATAACTTTCCTGTAAGTGAAAGTACCAGGAGTCTGATTTAGCGTTTTGTCACGTGCTTCTTGGTATAGATAGATATAAATACATGAGCATGTATAGTAATGTATGCTTTGGCATATAAGTCAACCACTAACTGATGAGGGTCAGGAAGAAACTTCTCTCCTGGGCATGTTAATTCGTAACAGGCTACTATACAGTTTCTTCTACTTTTATCTACAGCATCTGATACCAGCCAGTGCTGGAGACAGGATACTGGTTGAACCACTGGTCTCAACCAGTCTGGCTTTTTCTGGGTTTCTCTGTTTGATATTTTAATTTCATTTATCACAGGATAAAAACTATGTATAATAATGTATAGTAAAGCATGCATTGCATTTTTACGAATACAGACACAGAAATAAAGAACATGCCTCTACCACACACCTTGTGAGAGTGCGTTTCACTTTTCTTCCCTTCAGTCACAGTTTTAAGCTTCCATATCTCAGGCGCTAAGAGGTCATGGAAAGACGTATAAGGTGCAGAGTAGTCTTTTGACTTTAAAAGATGCCAAATCACAAGCAAACCCACAAAGTTATAAATACATTCTGTGAAAGCTTCTTAGCATGAGCTCCATTTGTTTGGAGCAACGAGCCAAACAAAGCCACACTCACAGATGTGTTCGCACACGCTTCTGCATGGCAGTTGCATCCAGAGCTTGCATACTGAACCTGCATCCTCCTCGCCTGATGAAGGGTCTTTGATAGCACCAGGGATGGGCAGAGGTGTGGAAGGGATACACAACCACACAAAATGTGCAGGATCCTTCCATATCTGTTATTTAGGTGAGGCCTGACTGTGCTCTTGGTAGAGCCAGTTCTTACATCCTTCTTGCCTAGGAGAGGACCTGGGAAAGACTCTTGCAGTACACTGGTGTACAGCAGCTTTGGGTGAGTAGGAGGGAGAATCTTTTTCACCCATCTGCTCTTTCTGGATGAGGTTGTTTCCCAAGGATTTCCATCTGGCTTTTTTTTAATTCATCCCCATTGCAGAGCTGAGCAAAGCAAAAGCGAGCAAAGCAAAAGCAAGCAAAGACTCGCAAAAACCCAACGAAAGTAAAAACGCGTGCATCCTTACAGCAGAAACGCAGACCCAACCCTTGAGTCGTCCCTAACGAACGGATGAAGGTGCCCACCAGTTCAAAAGTAAGTGTCTGGCTGCATTCCGGGCTGTTCAGTGAGTTGGGAGCTGAAGTGGAACACAAGTACCCTCCCGCTCTTCCGAGCACTGCACGTGCTCCTGGGGTCTGCAGCAGAAAGCCGGTACGTTGGGGTGAAGTTCAGCAGCTTCTTCTCAGCCCCCAAGAGGCAGCAGTTGGCATTTCTTTCTGCCTCAGCTGGAAGTTGCTCACCCTGTTTCTGTCTTTTCCACAAAATTTACCAGATGAAGCAAAATTTTAACAACAAAGAGAAAGTACAAACCACTTTGCATTGGACTCCTCTATCATGATTATAGCTGCATCTCGGTTATTTTCCCTTGGAAAGTAGCACTATTGTTCTGGGTCAAGATTAGTTTATGTCAGAGGGAATGTAACAAGAGATTATGATATAATTTATTTTTCCAGCTTTGCCTACCACCGTTCATTAGGGCAGCTGGCATTTCCTTCCCCATTATCATGTATCATTTAGTGCATATTTTCTGTGAAGCTGATTTTCAGATGTGGGACATAATATATATCCCTTTGTTTATCCCTTGTTTCTGCCACACTGTGCAGGAGGTCTGACTTCAGCTGCCTACCTAACCTGAAGCGTTACGGTTACACTCACCTCAGGAAATAGCAGGTACCTTTCAGGGTATCAAAAGTGTTTGTGTGGGAAGAAAAAATTGCTTGTAAGCTTTTTTTTTTAGCTCTTAAACCTTTGCTGGTTTTGAGCTGGGAACCTGCAAACAAAAAGTTGGTGTCTCTGTGGTGGGGCTAAGAGGCCCATTTGGGGAAGCATCTGACAACAAATTCGCTTCCAAGCAGACAAGAAGAAGCAGGACAGAAATGAACCACGAATGAAACAAGGAGCGGTTACAGCTTTAGTCTGGGCTGAAAAACGTGGATCGATGTTTTCATGGGGCTTAAAACCACAATGCAGGAGCTCCTTCCAGAATGCGGAGCTTTTCTTGGGGTCAGTCCCCGTGGCTGAGGACACGATGGGGCAGTCAGATAAGCATCAGGCAAAAACACGCTGAAGTTGGCTAATTCCGTTTCGGGCTCGCGTTGCTCCCTAGGAGTTTTTGCAGCTGTGATATTGCCACCTGTCAGCCCACGTTCGCTTCCTGCTCCACAGCCCACAGTTACCTCGGACTGTCAGAAAACGCCCGAGAACTTCCCACCCAGCTGCGTCCCCGGAACCCTGGATCTTTCCGGCCCCACCTGGGATGCTCCCGGCCGCGCTTCCCGGGTACCCACCGCCGCGTCCCCCCCGCCCCACGCCGCGGGGCCGCGCCGCCGCGGGCACTTGGGCGCCACCTGCCGTCAGCCCGCGGAGCGGCCGCGCTGCCCCGGCGCCCCCCCGGCCCCGGCCCCGCTTCTCCCCGCTGGGGCCGGCGGAGCTCGCCCTCTTCTCACTCGCAGGGCGCTGAGCGGCGTCCCGAGAGCATCTGTAAGGAGAACAGCGCCATCGATGCCGCTGAACGCCTTGTGCCGAGCCCCCCGCCTCTGCTTGGCTGTTCCCGGGGCTCCTTCGGGGGTCAGCTTTGCCGTGTCACGCAATCATCGTGGTTTGGGGGGCACGGCGTGCTCTCCCCGCCGGTGCATTCCCCGGCCGCTCTTAAATGGCACGTAGAAAGGCGGTGTTATAACCACGGCATAAGCGGAGAACCTGTTGTCAGCAAATTCCGGGTATTGCCTGAGCGTCCTAGGCAAACTTGGGACCAGAGGTGAGGGCTTCCTCCAGCTGCCTTCTCGGGCTCCGTGGAATAAATCAAACTCAGAAAGAAAATGATTTCGGGGTAAAAATTGATTTGACATGTGCTCCGTCCAGCTGATTTATTCTATATCATTCCTCTTTATATATAGAAGCAAAAGCTGAGAGGTTGCTTGATTTGCCAGCTTAGGTATATATAGCCAGTCAAAACTGGCTACACTCCACTAGGAACTTTTCAAATAGGGCAATGATCTATTTGTGGCCAAAGATACTTACTTCGAGAGGTATCAGTGACAAGAAGCAAAAAGCTGCTTGTTTGTTTGGACCAGGGAACGTGTGTGCGTGTAGAAAGGCAATGCTAACGTTTATTATGTAAAACTACACACAGAAGGGCTCCAAAATAGAAATGCCTTAATAATTATCTCATATTCAGTGCCATGTCCACTTCTGAACGCACATTTTCCATTGAACAGCTTCGTGCGTTCTCTCACGCATGGGAGTAGCTCCAATTAAACATCTGCTGAACCATCTATATCATCATCCTTCTTCACATCCTTTCTTCAGACCCTCCTTCGCAGCGGCGTGTGTAGGAAGCTCCACAACTGTCAGGCAGCTGGTCCGCTGCGACTACTGGGCATTGTATTTGTTCCTCGTGTTTCCCCATCTTTGATCATGGGGTGTCTCTCCGACTTGCCTGACAGGGGAGGGACTATTTTTGGTCTGGTGTTCGTTCGGCACGATTCCTGCTTACTCCAGGGGCCAAAATGATCTGACAGCCTATATGGGGCCATTGTACAGAAGAGCAATAACGAGGAGACAGTCCAAAGCCTCCCCGATGCCGCTGCTCTGTACTGTGGCTCGGTGAAACGTCTGTCTTGGGTGTCTCTAGCACGCTGTCCTGGTAGAGTCGCCTTTTGGGTGTGTCGTAAATTTTCAAATTTTGACTGATAAATGTTTAAGTGTGATAGGCATGCCCTAAATAGGGCATAAAAAGAGGAATTACACAGAAATGGGTAGGTCTCATTTCAGATCTCCAAGTGGAAATCAAAAAAAGACCCTGGTGAGTGTACCCAAGGGAAAACCTTCCCTGCCCGCCCAGGTCAAGGGCCTTACTCACGTTAAGTAAATGTGACCCCACCAATTTCAATGGGACAGTTTCCAGAGTGACCTATGGTAGGATGTGAGTCGGGAAACAGAATTTGGTTAAGTACTTTATTGCAGGTCATGGAATTACTCACTGTATATACCGATTAAAACCTCTTCTCTTCACTGATCACTTTTTCCATAGGCAAAAAATGCACCTTTCTTTTGTCACTTGTTTCATTTGAGGGGGTACAGCAGAATGCCACTCCGGAGTTGGCAGCCACTCCATTAGAGGGCCTGTAACGCCTTGCCTCACTGGGTCTTCTTTCTCTTTCCTCCCATTTTGTCCTTCCTTTTGGAGAAGTACCAGGTAAACCCATCAAATGTAGTTCCTCACAATCACGCAAAACATCAACCCTGCACACCTTTACACACCACCAGCCACAAGCCATTTCCCAACACCCTCCGGCAAACCTAAGGCTGGTAATACAGAAGACCAGAAACCACGGACCTCCCTTGATATTGTCTGTCCCAAAGATGTGGAGGGAATGATTTGGAAAACCTTGGCTGGGAAGTTCTAGCTGGGAAAATCACAGCAGAGTGGAAGCGTCGCATGTGAGTGTACGTCTGCACATGTGGATGTGGGACTGAAATAGCTCCCATCACTTTCCTTATGTTAGCCTTAATAAAATAAAAGGGGACGGTGCCTGCCAATTCCATCTCAAGTTTCATCCCTCTGAAATATGTGCACTTTCACCAGCTGTATATTTGGCCCAGGGTAATTACTGTAGTGCTAATTTTACCTGAGATGATGAAAGCGCTGGAACAGCCTAACCATATAGAGGGAAGAGATACCCACAGCTGATCAGGTCTTCTGGGTCCTTTTTTGAGCAAAGGAAGTCATGACTTTGACTCGTAGATTTGCTCCTTGGGGAGGCTTCTTCTTACAAGAGTTAGCCGAAACACGACTGAGGCTAGAGAAGAGCGAGGTCAAGGATACTTGTGTGCTGGAAAATAAAAGCGCTGAGTATTGAAGTGTTGCCTTGTAGTAAATTACCTTATACAGATTAAATTACTCAAATAGATCTGCTTCTTCTCTTTTCTGGCCTGTGAGAGAAGCCACTTCCAGACACCAAAAGCACAAAGCTGCTTGAAAGTCTTCTATTTCTCTCTGGACCTTCCAAAAGGATTCAAAGTCAATTGACATTTCTAATGAAGATTCAGAACAGACACTTACTCTATCCAAACTGGTTCAGCTTGAAAAAATTACAGTCAAGTATGGTCAGAGGAAAAGCAATTTGCCAGAGCTCGAAGAGTGTGAATAATGCAAAGCAAACAGCTCTCTGCAGCGTTCACTTGTGCATTCAAATATGCTCACCTGAATTGTGCACCATCCTGACTTCACCTGGTGGTTCTGGTGACCAGCATCAGGGATGGTGATTAAGGAAAGACGAGCCGGTTGGTGATTTCTGACTTCTGTAAACTTGGAGGATTTTTTTAATATTTTTTTTTTTTTTTTAACAAAACACCCAGAACGGATCGGTATTGTTGGCACTTGATCCTAAGCACTGGAGTCACCCCATCAGGAAAGATTAACAAAGCCGGCCCGTTCTGCTCTGGTCTGGTCTGTTCTGCAAAGGGTTTTTATGTCACCTTTGCTGTCAGAGAGCACAAGCACCTTCCAGTACTGTAACGAGCGACGTGACGAGCCTCTGTTCATTCTCTCTATCTCTTTTGTCTCTGCCGTTTGCTCTCTCACTCTTTACTCTTTGCCACTGATTGCCTCTACATGTGATCTCTGGCCTTTGTCAAATCAAGATAGTCAGAAGCTGGGTGCTGAACGTTCCCTCTGCCCGAGCCCCTTACCGGTGGCTTCGGTAGGCATTTGGCTCCCAAGTTAAGTGTGTGCTTAGGTTAAAGTGAAATATGTATCGAAGTGCTGCTCTGAATAAAGGTAGTTTTCTGGTCTGAAGCCTCCGAGGAGGAATGTGGACTTCTTGTAATCAGCCTGTCTTCTTCATGAGCTACAGGCCGGCGTCGTGTTTCTGCAAATCGCTTCACGCCAACAACAGGCTGCAGAAGATGCTCACTCCTGCCAGCCCAGGCTGCAGGCAGGGAAGGGACCGGCAGCGAGCCCTGCCCCCTCCCAGGCAACCTGCTCTCCGGAGCACCCATTCGCAGGCGTGAGGAGCAAGCACAGCCCTGGGAAACCTCCGGGGTCCTGGGACCTGCGATGCCACCGGCAGGCCATGATGTCACCGGGACTCACAGTCACTGTGGACTGCGGCAGCTTCGATATTTCACGACTTTCCCTACTGATTTTTCAATACTTGATGGGAAATGGCACAATCCTTTCCCCTCCGGTCTCTGTCACAAGGTTGCTTAATAGGGTTTGGGCACAAGCTCAAATAATATCAGAGGATCAAAGCCAACTTTTGAAGTATTAGGGAGATTACAAAGAAACACATGGCTCATGCCTTCCGAGGTGCGACATTTCCTAGTGCAAAACAGGGGAGAGCCTCCTCCTGCAGCCATCCTTTCCCTCTGTCTGTGCATCTTCATCCGGCCAAAACAGAGCACAGGACATGCAGTTTGGCCCAAGTTTTGGTGCAGGATGCCGAGGGTGGGTGAGGAATCCTTCTTCCCCTGGGCGGTCTGCTTAGAAGTGAAAGGCAGAATTTGGCCTGGGGGCACAAAATGGCATCAGAAAAGCAAATAAGCAGCACAAGATCACGATAGCAGAAGAAAGGAAGCTGTGGCATTTACTTGCTGAAGATTATTTCCTCTCTGACGACAGATTTTTCAAATGACAGAGGTGTTTTAGTGGGTGGGCCTTGGAGGGCTGGTCCAAATAATCAGTCAAAAACAATATCAGGAAGTTTAACCAATGATTTGAGCTTGGTTTGGTTTTACTCATCTGTTCAATTTTAGTTTTGCGGGAAATTTAGAAAGGTGCCAGCTAATTTAATTTGTCTACCTCCTTCCCAGCCACGCAGGAGTTATGAGCGGGGCTGGACTGCCATTTTGTGCCAACGATCTACTTCTCTGATTGCCCGGGCGACGTGTCTCCTGGCCAGGCTCTCCTTGCTCAGCTTGGCTTCCTGACCGGGGAGGCGCAGGCGCGGGGGAGAAGAGATGCTGCAGTGGCTGTGGAAGGTCCCCAGGCTCTCCCAGTCAAGGTGGGACTGCTCGCCACCAGCTCCAGCGGCTCCAGGACCCTCTGTGGTGCACCTACAGACCCGGTACAGGAATTGCTGCGTTCAGTCGGAGCTGACAGGGCTTTGAAACAGCCAGCACAAACACACGTGCCATCACCCGGGCTCCTACCGGGGAGTGCTCTGCACCGCTGCTGTCAAGATGGAACTTCACATCTGATGTAAATAGGCACAGTGCTGGCTCCTCAGGAAACTTAAGCTCGTTTTCTCCTGTGTTTTTCCTCCCACAAAGGCCAATGATCTAACTCCCTGTTTTTAGCAAAGTTTATTTGCTTTCCAGGAGAGAAAATAAACTCTGGTATTGTCATTTACGTTGTGGCCGTGGACTCCAGGCAAATTCTTAGGTTGTGGTACAAACTGATAGAAAACACTGAGGGCATTTGCATCTAAGCTAATGTACCAAAATAAAAAGTGGGAGAAAGTAAGGAGAGCAGTGGTTTATGTGGTGTTAACGCAAATCAGGTGCTTCTGAGTTTATAAATGCAGTTTTCACTGGAGTGGGTGCACTGATAGGTAATAAAGTACAGTGATAACAGATGACCAGCAGCAGAAATGCATATGCACACTGCAGTGCCGCAAAACCAGGTAGGGTTTTAACAGAGGTTCTCTGAGTCACTCCTGGGTATAGCGTTCTGCTGTTGGAAATAGGTTTCATCGTGTACCCACATATTTCACATCATCTTTCTCTCAGAAATGACCAGTCGCCACCGGAGAAAGTGAAGCTGCCCAACTTGAACCGCTTTGGTGAACCAAGTTGTGCGATACAAATGGGTCAGTAGGAGAGTTGCAGAAAAAGCATGTACTTTGCATTATTTTTGCTGAGAAAAGACGAAAGGTTTCTAGCTCTTTCTATTGCAATTGACTTTTTATTCTTTCTTGCCACTCCCTTTCCCATTGGAAATATTCCACATTTCTGCCTGTGGTGGCACACACATGGTGAGAAAGGCCGAAGCAGATCTCTGCCTCATCCCTCCTCTTACAGCCACAGTGAAATTAGAGGAAACACGAGTCCGAAATCATCGTCCCCTCCTCATCCTGCACAGACCACCAGAAGGCAGGTTACCGCTTTTTTTTTTTCGCCAAGCAGAACATTGTTGTGCCAGGAAGGTCGGTGGTAAGATGCTGCAGGGGCAGAGCAGCAGACCAAAAACACATCCTTACCCCTTGCAGCTCTCCCCACCCTCACACCTTGGCTAACAACCATTTAGAAGGATCAACTCATTAAACTCTGATGAGCCCCAAGGAAGGAGGTTGAGGTTTCGTTGCTGGAGGGAACCAGCCGCTGTCTCTGAGCACGGTGGACTCTGCAGACGGGAGCTGGAAAGTTGGCTGGGCACCACGGGGGCTTTTGAGCAAATAGGTGACTGGACTAGTGACAGCCCACAGCAGGGTGCTCATTGAGAAACCTGTGAATATCGACTCCCTTGAGAGCCCTCCTGTCTACCTGCAGTATTTCCATAACCAAAAGTTTGCAAGCCAGAGAAAAACAAAGATGTTCTTACCCTGTTCTGTTCAGCTGAGCGTGAGCCTATCCTGACTTTAGCAAACCTGGCAGGGCAGTAACACTAGCAACCGAAGCTGTGAGGAAGAGAATGAAAGTGTAGTCACACAGTTTTGTATGTGTAAGTTGCTGGCTCTTAACCCTTTTCCTTCCAGGAATTGTCAAGTTCCCTATGTCAGCTCCATGGGCATGTTCTCACCACTCTGGCAAGTTTTATTAACCATTAACTCCCTGCCCCTTGAGATAGCCAAAGAATGGGAACTATGGAAGATCATTAGATAACTTTGAGATTAATGGGAAAATATTAGCCTTATTAATATGTAATTGCTTCGTCAGTTTTATTACTTATACTAACGTCCTTCTTATTAATCCAAACATACATTCCCTCCCCATTGCTGCCTTTGGGGACAAATTGTCACAGCTGACTGAGGGCTGGACGAGGACAAATAAAGAAAATTGCCATGTCACAACCGATGCAAGCTGCTAGCTTACTGCATTTCTGAAAAATTATCCATAACCCTAAATTGTGAAAATAGATCACTAAATGGTAGTACAACTGTCTTGCTACAGCACGGCTTCCAGAAAATAACGAATGGGCAAAGTCTCCATTAAATAACAGATTAACGTATCCTAATCATTTTAAGGCCTGTGACCCTGCAGAGGTAAGCATCTGTTGAGAGCTGAGAGAGCTCACTTTTTCCCAACGGGTATTTATCGTATTTTGTTGGGTCTGAAAGTTTAGCTGGAAATTAAAGATCCTTTAAATTAGGCATCTTAATTTATTGAGAAATGAGCCGCATGGAATATAGAGTTGGAAATAAATTTTCATTGGCAGAATTTCTTGGGCTGCTGTTGGATTGCTACTTATATACAGTTACTGGTAGCTATGGATTACAGTTTGTAATTCATTATTTCAAGATTTCTTCACCTTGCTTCCCACATTCACCATCTGTAGTAGCAAGGACTGAAGGTATATACTTAATTTTTTTTCCAAAATATAGCCACTGGCTGGTGATTTGACTTTAGAATAGGACTAAATAAGCCTGAAATCTTAAGCAAAGATTTTGGACACAAAGTATCTGGGAAAGAAAGAGAGAAAAAAAGTGTGAATGGTGTGTGAGTTCCACTATTCTCAGATATATGAAACAATTCAATTTGCTATGCCATATTTCACCCCTTCTATGAACAAACACATTATTATCCAACATAACTGTGTCACTGGCAGCACATCTGTATATCCTATTTGCTTGCAAAGCACAAAATAGATTTATTTGCTCTCTCAAGTCTTATCAAACGTGTAACCGTCTCTCTGTGGAATTGTCACTGGATTTATCCATCCCTTCTGGTACCAACGTGGCTTCATTTTTCCTTGGAGATCCCAGCATTAGACCTATAAAGGTCCAGCTAATGTCTAATCCCCTGGGGTTTACTGTGAATGGGGAAACCACCTTTTCCTGATGAATTTTTTCCAGTTGACTTAATGGTTAGAGAAGAAAGGCTAACTTATGCCAGTTTACATGCATGGAAATGGCGAGACCAAAAAAAAAAAGCCCAATGCGTTATTTATGGCATTTCTTCCCATCTTGTGGAAACCGACCGCTTTGATTCTACCAGACCATGTTTTCTTTGCAAGTACAATACAATTAAGCTATTTTCAGCTGGCAATAAAATCCTTGAGAACCAAAGCAGATTTGGCCACTTTAAGAGATGAAGACTAATGCAATCTGATAATTAGGTCATTTCACCGCCAAGACAGAAAAAGCAATTTAATAACATCTCCTGAGCAGCAAGACAGGGGCTAAAGCCTCTGGTCCCAGCTGGCAAGGACTGTGCCCGCAATACAACTCTCAGATTTGCTTCCACAGGGCATCTGCAGATCTCTGCAAGGCTGAGAGACAGGCTGGCTCTGATGGGCAAAGGGGAGAACGATGCCAGAAAACAGAAAATGTGGGGAGAAAAAGCCCCTTCTTTCACTGATATGGCCTGGCTGAAATTTGTCTAAGAAAAGCATCCTGCTTTGTTGCTGGCTCCTTTTCTTACACCTCCTACACTGGTATGGAATATGAATGTTCTGCCTTCCCAGAGCCCTTCTTATCCCTTGGTGCCGGTTCTTCTGCAGATAGCAGATCTTGTCTTGAAAGCTCCTCAGACTACAACCGTCTCACGTAACTCTGCCAGTGTTTCGGTAAGGAGGCTCTGTACTGAGGCAGTAAGAGACTTCTGTAGCTAGACTACGTCAAATTAGAAAACCATTCATTGAGAGAAGGAAAACAAACCCTCGCACACACTTGAGGGTTAAGTTTTCAGCTGTCTCTCACCCTCTTTGTCCTGGGCTGTTGCAACAGGAAAGGGTTTTTTAGAAACTTTTCTTGTAACTTCAACTTCCCTGTTTGGGGGGTTTGGATGTACTTCTCTTGCCGAAGTCCATGCAGAGGAGAGACGGCTTTGTTACGGTTCTCATTATCTGTGTAAGAGATCAGAATCGATATTTCATTCTAAGAAGAGCTTTCTGGGCAGAGCTGCTCTGACTTTAAGAAAGCTGTAAACCAGTCGTGATGTATGTGCTCTGCCCTTCTTCAGTACGGAATGCTCAATGGCTTGACCTGCTGTGAATAAGTCTTACTCATATCGGCGGATCTGGGATCTCTGGGTCTAGTAGGTCTGCAGTCTTTATCAGTCGGTTTGCATGAGTAAAGGCTGAGTAAGAGCCTGGAAGGTCAGGCTGTAATCTGTAATATTTTGTGGATATTGTGCAGAGATTTGTCGGACCCACCCCCAGCACACTGCGTGTATTCTCAGCAGAGCATCTCATCACAGCTCTACTTTATTTCACTTACGTATAGAGGAGCACACACTTCTTCAAGGTGGGTCAAATTGGTGCTGTTTTAGCTGTTCATGAGAAGCACACGTACACTCGGAGAAATGAGGGATTTTTTTTCTCTAATATAGGTACATGGACTGTGTATTATCTGTGCCGATGGCTTTCAAATCCTGCAGATTTGATGATCTTGGAATGAATAAATCATTGCAGTCATTCCCTCTTATAGATTTTTTTTCCAGATTCATCATTCATAAGAAACTTCCCTGTGTTATAGAACTTTTCTTCCACTTAAAAATGAACAGAATCACCCAAGAATAACATAAACAATATGATTGCCCAACATGGCAGATTGCTCAATGTACACAAGCACTTGTCTTTTCTTCCCCTCTCCCCATCATGTACATTTTGCATATCCTGCACACGTAGGTAGCACTGGGGACTTTAAAACCAGCTGCATTTGGCCATTGTATTTGTTGCTGCAACAATGCGGCGCTTCCTCATTCGGCGTATGGGGAACTCGGCAAATACTGTAAGTGACAGTGGTGGCAGTCAGTGGACATTGCTCAGCAGCAATATGAGGAGTGTGTTCCTAAAGCCTATACACCAGGAGGAAGCATTTGGGCAAAGCATTTTCACTGAGTCTTTAAAGTGTTGTAAACGTAGGAAACAAATGAGGAGGAGGAGGACGGTTTAAACAACTAGGAGTGACTGCAGGCACTAGCGTTGCTGTGGGAAGTAGGGAATCATATTCCGAGCCTGTTCTGGACATCGTAAGGAAGCTCCCCAGAGGAGAGCGGCCGACCCACTTGGACCAGTCTGTCCCTCAGCAGCTCCAGGCAGAAGACCTGACTGCTGGTCAATGCTGTCACGTCCCAGAAGCCTCCCCAGCACCCGTTCTCCGGCTGTTGCAGAGGTTACCCGTGCAGTCCCGGGTTGCAAATCAAGGTGTTAACGCCGATTTCGAAAGCCTTGTGTGCTCTGCAACCCTTGCGTTCAGCAGTCACCTCCGCTCCTAGTTTTCCAGCACGGCCCGCAGGGCTGCCCGATGCACGTCAGCTGTTAGCACTGGGGAACTCGGCTTTCCGAGGGCAGGAGGGGAGCGCTGCACAGCGGACACCTGCCTCGGAAACCAACACCCCTGCACTGTCCATCAGAGCTGGAGCTTGGCAAACTTCAGAGTGTGCTTACAAGGCTGGTTTTGTTCCCGCAAGGCTCCCAGCCAGACATTTCATCCTTGTTTTCTTTGTCTTAGGCCACGTCCACTGTAGAGAGGACAAGCTATTAAAAACCGTTTTGATTCCTGCGTATTTCAACAACGGCCGGCCGGCCTGCGGATCGAGCTGGCACAGGTGATCTATGAAACAAAGAAACGGATCCTATGTACTGCAGCCAGGCAAATACTTCTCTTGCTTCCAGCCCTGCTCTGAAATATCTTAGTTCAGGGATCAAAACTCTTGTTTCGGAAGGAACGCTCGATTTCAGTGAAAGAGAAGGATGTTAACTTTAATAGCTGTGCTGCGGCAGGCTTGATTTGCTTCTAGTGGGTGTTAGGGTCGGGCCTTTGGGATGGGATACCCTGCACCTTAGCATTCCCCTTCCCTGAAATAAAAGCAAGGAACAAAAGGAACAAAACTGTGCTCGCTCTCTGGCATTTTTCCTTACTACAGGGGGCCTCGGACACTCGCCTGAGACAAGGAAACGGGAGCGGGCGGGCACACGGATCCCACACGGGACCTTCCCGAGTTCTCAGCAAAGTCTTGCAAAAGCTTTTCCAGCCGGGGGGGGGGACGGGGACGGGACACGACGGGACACACACGACACAACGCGGGGACACCGGTGGCAGGTGCCGGGTGCCCGCGGGCGCAGCGGGAAGCGACGGAGCGGAGCGGCGGCCAGCGGGGCGCCGGAGGAGCTCCGGGCGCTGCCTCCCCGCGGGGCCGAGGGGGGCCGCGACCGTCCCCGGCCACCTCGGCTTCCCCCGGGACCCCCCGCACCGGGCACCCCCC
>VFFE01007135.1:1177749-1285353 GCA_008921705.1 Burhinus oedicnemus | reverse complement strand
GCTTTAAACAAAAAAAATTTCAAACCTCAGACACTTTTTTTGGTTTTGATTTTTTTTTTTTCTTCTCTTTTTAAGACCTTTATTTTGCACCTTATTCTCAAAGCTTAAGACTCGGATTTAAAGTGAGCTATGACTCCTCCCCTTCCCCCCTGCTCTTCTATGGGGAAATAAATTCCCTTCCTTTCTTGTAAGGAAACAACGCAGTTGGGGAACGGCAAACAAGCCGACATCTGTCCTCCCCGCTGGCTCGCCGAGCCGGGCTGCAGCAGAAGGTCCAGTGTTGGTGCACACATTCCCAAACCGGCACTGGACCTCGACGCTGGCACCACTCTCCTGAAAACTGAGCCATCGGCCAACCCGAGCCCCTTGGCTGCCCTTCTCTTACCAGTTAAACCATGGCAGAGCCGGGCGAAGCCGCTGGTGGATGGTAGAGGCTATCGCTGCTGGAGCCGGCGTTTGGGCACAGATAAGGCGAGCGATGGGTAAATCCCCAGGAAGAGGTTTTTGAGGAGGAAGGGAGAGGTTAAGGGAGAGGAAAAGAGAAAAGAACTTTTCCAACACAGCACTTGGGAACGGCACGGGGATTTGTGGCGTTTTGTAAAAAAAAATGCTTCTCTTCAGCAGGGTGAGGGTGTCAGAAAAAGTGTATTTCCCAGCTCATTTGGGGAGGATGAGGCTGCAAAGCGAGGTCCATCTCCTGCCTCCTCTCCCCGGCAAACACCAACTGAGTGGTCAGTGGACGAGACAGGTCACCGAGCTCTGAGCAGGTTTTGTGACCTTCCGTGAAGCTCTGGCTCGAGCGGCATTTTGGCTCCTTCCCCCAGAAGGCTTTAAATTCTCTGTGCCTCTAAGATCAAGGAGACAGCGAACCTGCGCTTCACGCCTGCTCCCCGAGGAGCAGGTGGAGAGGGGTGGTGGTGGGGGGGCGATAATCCTAGTCAACTCTTGCAGTATTGGATCACTGTATGCCATTAAAAAACAGCTTGTTCTAGGTCTAATGTCTTCTGCAAACGGATATCTGTGAAGGCCTCCGGCCCCTTCCAGCCCTGCCTGAAAGAAATGCCTGCAATGAACTGGTTTCTGATAAGATGGTATCTACAGTGGGTGGGTTCGAAACTGTGGAAATCCGACATTGTAAACACAGATTTGGCTACTAGAGAGGGCAGACGATTAAGTGCAAGTACTAAGGCTGTTACTGGGGTGGGGGGACGTAAAAGAAAGGAAAGGCTGAGCGCATAAAGGCGATTTGCTTGCATTTTCTGGGTCAACAGTAGTGAAGACAACCGAGTGCTGCTAGTGCTGCTATGGTGATATTCTTGCAAAAGGAAAATAACTAAACCAAAGAGTATTCAGTGAAACAGAGGGTGCGTGAAAACGCGATGGGGAAGGGATGGAAGAGGGAGGCTGACCCGGAGAAAGGGGACCTTTTCTGCAGGTCAGCATCCCCCAGCTGCACAGTGCTCCCACTAAATGATACTTGAGATGTTTGAGGGAGGGGTGAGAGACGGGGGAACGGGGAAATGCAGGATTCAGTTTGTTTCTTTAAAGCAAAAGAAATTCATAGGGAAAAAAAAAAAAATCCCCTCCCCCCCTTAACATTTCTGGTGCAGAGGTTTTGGGGTTTTTTTGTTTTGTTTTGTTTTGTTTTTCAAGTCAGTTTTTCAGAAATATTTTTAAAATGTACATTTTATAAAGTTTATCAAGTATTTTCATATTTAAAGCCAAATGTAAATAGAAGTCTGTAAAGGAGGACAAGGAGAAGAAGAAAAGGAAAGGCCACAAAAAGTATAAATTCTGCTCGGCAGTCTCGGCTAGCTAGTACCTAGATGCTACCGGTTAGCATGATTTTTAGCAAATACTTGCAAGCCTTATAGGATTCCTAATGCTATGAACTTCTCTTTATTTATTTTTAAGCATGGACTGTTAATTTGAAAACATGTTCTAGTTACTGGCATTTTTAAAAGTTACCGGCTTTCCGAGTGCTAGTCTTGTCAAGGGTGTGCATTGAGGTAATCCATTACACTCTCTGCCGCATTCTTTTTCTTTTTTCTTTTTTTTTTAATAACCCTTTGTCTTTGCCGATTGAATCTTACATTGCAGAATTGCACTCAGCCTCTGGCTCCGGGAAGCTGCTAGAAAGAGACCTGCAATGTACACTCCATGGTACCCTTCCCCCTTGCCCATCATTTCTGTATTTCCCAACTCGCCGTGGTAAGCCCGGCGTAGGACGGATTATTGTAGCACACTTCTACAGCAGCAAATTGGGTTAGTCATTTTAAAAAATGTTATTTTTAAGGACTACACAGTGACTGACAGCGTTTCTTAGGTTCCTGATGATCCTGGGCCAAGCTGATGCTTAATTAGGGGCCCTTTAAACTGACTGAGCTCTACCCGCAGACTCCAACGGGGTTTGCTTTGGCCTCTTTATCGAGGATAAAGTTGGCTCAACTGGCTCGCACAGAAGGTTTATACTGTATTTCGCTTAGGGTCTTGGGGGGAATATGTTATTTCTGCCCTTCCCTGAAAATACTTGAATGAGACACATTGTCTAAAACATAATACTGCGTACAGTGATAAAAAGCGTTTCCGAGGCAGGTGGGGATGGATCGCGTCTTTCCTCTGTCTCTTCCGTGCGAGTTGGCCTTGGTTAAGTAGCAAGGGTAGAAATCATTACTTACTAGCTGTGTTTAATGATACTCTCTCCCAGCCGTGATCAACTTCTGCGTTGTTAGTTTAGCACTCGCTCTTCTCGGAAAAGACAAAGGGTCCAGATGTTTTATTTGTTCTCTTAGGTCTTCTTTTTCATAATGGATTACAAGGTAAAACTGAGAAGTACTGTAATGTCTTTAAATTATGGCTGCTCACGACCATTGTAAAGTAGAAGGGTGCTGCATAGTTGCCATCCCACAGCCAACGAGAAACTGATTTTGTAATGACTTTTGGCCTGCAGCTGTTGCAAGGTGAACGATCTAGGCATCTGACAGTTGTCCATTACTATTTTCCTGTTTGCAGCCTTTTTGTATCAAAGTCTTCCTAATGTACTGCACAAATTGTGGATTGTACAGATTTTTATATATTATGTCTTATTTTATTATTTCTAAATAAATAAAAAAAAATTGAGAATGAACTGATGTGTGCAGCGTGTATGTGAATGAACTGGGGAGACGGGGCTGGAGGTGATTATGTGGCTGTTTATGGCTGGCTGAGCAGAGCCGTTGTCTGAAGCACCTCGGGAAGAGACAGGTCGTTCTCTCCCTTGACAAAAGGCAGGAGGAAAGGTGATCCCATCATTATTGCCCAGATGAGAACACAAACCCATGTAGTGTAAGGCAACTTGCACCAAAGGAAGATCTGCCCCCGCGAGGCTGAGGGACTTTCTTAAGGCCACCCCTGGAACTGCAGAGCTCCAGATCATTAGCTACAAGTCATATGAAATGGAAAAAAAGCTCAAAGTCTGCATAAACTACAAAGCCGGGGAAGGACTAGGGGGGGGAGGGAGGGGAGGGATGTGAAAACACAGAGCATGAGCAAGCGCATTGAAAGATTTGGAACGGGATTAAAAAATTAAGCAGGAAACTCATCTTCAAATCCCCATATTTCATGTCTGCCTGGAACATCCCCTTATTGAAGTGATGCTCCTCAACTGAGCTCAGCTCGGTTCCAAACACGCTCGCTGTAATCTTCATCCATGCCGCATTTGTCCGGCGTCCTTAGCCTGGTGTCAGGAGCGCGGAGCTGGGGTTTTGTGTAACGGCGCGGGGAAGCGTAACGGGAACAGTAACCCAAAAGAGACTCTATGCCCTTATTTGTCTGGGTCGGGCAGCTCCTTTCCCACTGTTTGTGTGTGGCCTCCGGGGCAGATATTGAGGCTGCACAACTGTGACTCAGCTCGAAACTGCTGAGCTAACCCGAATCAAACAGGCTGCAACGGCCGAGGGCGGCCGTGAAGCATTTCAATGTGGTTTTGACCCCTCTGCTGATTTTTTTCCAACTTTTTATCAGTCTTTAATGCTATTAAATGATGCCTCGGATGGGGCCCTGACCCTATCTAGAAGGACTCCATTTATAAATTCAAATTTACTTTTCAAATCTAATGGGCTCTTGGAAAGCTTATAATAATAATTACCGGGCTGGATTTAGAGATACAGATTAGCTGTCACAGCCTGGATCTGCTTATTCTCCCTGCTGAGAAGCATCCTCTGCGAGAGCCGCTCACCGCTCCGACCCTGGCTTTCATGTTTCCTGGAGGGGCAGGGGGTCGGGGGCCACTATCTCCATATTCTGCCTGGCTCTGTTGTCTAAATCGTTAGCACCCTCTCCTGTCAGTGCCTTTCCCTTCTCTTGCTGGCCGGTCAGGTGGAGCCGGCACAAATATAGCAACAAAACACAGGCGGCGTATTTTGGTAGCTGGCAAGGTCATAGCTAAACTCTTCTCCTTCCCATACTAGCTGGATGCATCTAGCGAGCATCAAGCATGCGCTGCGGGACACGCGTGTACGCTGCCTGAATCTACACAGCAGGAGTAAAACGACACAGAAGATGTAACGGCACGGGACGCCAGCAACAGCAGGAGATGGGCAAGGCTGCGCGCTGGGTGCACGTGTCCTCAGCAGACAGCACAGGGAGGTGCATGCGAGAACGCTGCGTGAACCAACTGCTTCCCGTTTTCCCATCAGACCAGCACGGCTTGCTGGCTCTTTGGCTGTGCCAAGCTCATTCTGGAGACTGCAGGTTTCATTGCTGTGCAAAAATGTATAATAATGTTTAAAGAAATGTCCATTTAAACTGAAGTCGTGGCTTCAGGGGAGCCTAGTTGATGGTTTTGGATTCTGGCAGGTGGAGATGACCCGGCACGCGCTCTGGGATTCAACACCCACCTTGTCTGGATTAGCTCGTTTGGCCCCACGTGACGGGCTTGGCAGCAGTTTGAGGATGGGGCTGTCAGATTTGGAGGGGGCTTCAGTGCACATACGGGGTCCCCACGGCCTCTTGCACCCCTCAGGCAGCAGCGTAAGGAGTCGTACTTTGGTAAACCTGGGTGAGATAAGACTGGGGGGGGAGTATGCAAATTTTTCAGGCTGATTTTTGCTTCTCTCTCTCCATCTGTGATGCCATCTGTATTCATCTGTTTCATCTGTATTCAGGTAACACGTCCCCCATTGGCTTCCAGACAGGTAGGATCCAAAAGCACTTGCAAACTTTTGTCTAAATTCAATGAACTGGCAATTTTTAGACCCGTTTGCAGCTCAGAAGCCGTGGTGGAAGTCAGAACAGGACTGTTGACGCTGGCAAACACAAAAGCCACGTGTCCTCACGGGGGAAGCCAAAAAGCAGCAGGAGTCCTGCAGCCCCCCGAGCAAAGCCAAACTCTGATCACTGCCTGCGCCAGCTCCAATGGCATTTCATGGAAATGGGAGGATGAGGAAAACCAGCTGAATGATTGTGGAGTCACCTGGTGAAGTCTGAGATGAAAATTCCAAATTTCCAGTGAGGGAACAGGAAGAGGTTTTTGTGAATTGAGCTGCTACATGGGACCAATGGCCACGGAGACATGGGAGGTGGCAGCAGCATGTCACTGCTTACAGCAATCCTGTGTTTTTTCTACTAGGAGAAAGGGAAAGAACGCTGTCCTGGGAGCACACGCTGCCGGGGGAGCACCAGCAGCATCGCATGGACCGTTCGTATCACATCCAGCATGAGGGGCAGAGGCAGACATGGTAACACGGGCTACTGCATCGCATCGAGACCTGCAGCCGGCTGCTCCGTGCTTTGGGCAGTTCTCCAGGTGGAATGGAAATCCATAACTAAATCCTTCCATTTATCTTGTGCTGAGGGTAGACTTTATTTTGTAAGGGGTTAACATCATTTCATAACTCTCGTGGCCACCTGAAACCTTTCCCTCTTTTTTGCTTGATGCATTGCCTTTGCTTTGGCCTCTCCTGCAGATTGCCGAGATGTTTCTGCTGGTTTGCCGGTGTCTGGGGTCAGGACAGAAAAGTGAAAGCAATGAAAATTATAGAGAGTTCAAGAATATAAAAATGAAATATGAGTCTTGAAAATATAATTCTTTTTCTCCTTCCGAAGTTTTCTCTAAAGTTCAGTCTTTATTCTAGCACCAACATTTACAGCTGTTTGAGTGTGCAAATTCAGGTTGTTATACACAAGCCGATGCATTTTATAGTTTTGGGTGGGCAGGACAGGAAGGGGCTACAAGCACACCTGTTTCAGCAATATATGCATTTTATATTATTCTTTACAAAAAAATACTGCTTTTCCTTACCGGCTTGGATTTCGAACCATAGATACTGGAAACAGTTGGGGTTTTCTAAAGCTACATTGAGAGTCATACAAATGACATACGTTAAATTGTGAAAAAGCTCAGAGTGAAAAATCACTCTGGTTGGGACGTTGTACAAAAGGGAGTCAGGAGCTGCGGCACAGTCTCCTGTCCCTGTGGGATACCCTCCTCTGTGCACCTCCCACCTGTAGCAGGTTTCAGGCTAACTCAGGAACCGAGGTCAAAGCCAAGTATTAGGTCTTGTATACCCGAACTTGGCCTTGCTCTGGTGATTCCTCGTAACCAGGCAGCCGGGGGGAGGATTCCTTAGGGAAACCCCACTCCCTCCTGCTTCAAGAGCCACCTTGGCTCCTTGGGGAGACCTTCCCTGCTGCAGCAGGTAGGAAGCCACAGGCTCTTGCTTTCCAGGATTGATATTTTACTAACTTTTTTTTTTTTTTAAAAAAAGGCAAAATGTCTTGCTGTGTATAAACTGCATTTGATATGCAAATTAACCCATTAATTATTTTGCATTACATGGCATGCAAGGTGCCTCGTGGCTATGCCTGTGTTTCATCCCGGCTTGGAGTCGAGGAGCAGCAGGGACACAGCCGCTGTGCTGCCCAAGCCTCCCACGCTGCCGCGGGAACCCGCTGCTCCAGCGCCCGCGCTCAGCTGGAAATAAAGAACAAACCAAACCAGAGCACTTTGAGGTCACTACCTAAGAAATTTCTTGATTATTACGCTTTGAGAAAAACCTGGCTACTAGTGTTGCCTAAGATTAATAAAGTCGGAGATGCTGCTTCCACCGAAATCGTTATTGGAGTTTCCTATAACTGATGTACAACAGGCTGTTAGCAGGAAAGGATAGATTTCTGTAATTTAAGAGCACAGGATCTTTATGAACAGGGATGACTCTCGCCCTGGGGCAGAGAGATTACCCAGAAAAATAATACCGCTTTAGCTCTATTTTTGAAGCCTCCTGATATTCATAAAAGGTGCAGTGGCTGTTAGCTCCCAGGAAGGATGAATGCTTACCTTTAACTAAAACATTTCCATCCTTACCCCTGTATTTATGTGCGAGTCCTTTGCATACACACACAGGATTCAAGACAGACCAGCAAATCTTTTTTTTTTTTTTTTCTTTTTGCCATGCTGATACTTGCACTGACTTCACTTGTGCTGGAAAGGTAGAAGCAGATCAAAAGTTGGTATTTTCTCTGTTTGCACCTTAGGCAAGAGAGCTTTGGCTGTCTGCAGTTGACTCAGGATACCTCTGTGATCTACAGATGGAAACGAAGGGAATTCCATTCTTCCTTCTGCAAGAGAGTGTGGCAAGAGATGTCTACCCTCTAATAAGAATCCCAGCAGCTAATTGAAGGGGGGAGAAAAAAAAAAAAAAAGGCTTTAAAGGAAAATAAATAAAGGTATGGAGGAGCCTAAACGCACACACTGCATTTCAAAGCAAATGGAGTGCAAAACTGCTCCACCTGCTCTTTATAGCAAAGCTCGGTAGCTCCACCCGAAGGACACTTATCTGCAGGGGCTTTGGGCGGCTGTAACAGCAACATCTGGAAAAGGAAAACAATTAATTCAGCTGAGGAAGGCACAGTGTCAGCTGCATCTTGCCTTGCAAAGGCTGTGCTGATGGAGACAGGGGCTCGGGCAGCTCCCGGTGTCCTTGGCCTCCCTCCTGCGCTCTCTACCTGCCCAGCCTGCAAATCTGATCCTGTACAGAGAATTCCCGCTGAAAGCCCCGGTGGGGTCCGGGGGCTGCGGAGCTCCAGCACGGTGCTCTCCTCCACGGGCCACGCGCTGGGCTGCACGCCTCGTGCGTGGTCACTCCTCTTTTCAGAGAAGCCAAGGGGATGAAAAGCAATCAGGGAAGCCCTGATTTATCCTAATTAGAGCCAGTACTGGGGCTATATTAGAGTCGTTATCTCAAATTTTCCAAAGCTGTCTCCCAGCAGGCTCGGGAGTTTATTTCTGCCCTTCTCATCCTTTCCCCCCTTCTTTTCCCTCTCCTCCCAGCAACAGTCTTCACCAGGCTTTGATCTCAAGGACCCTTGTGGATTTGCTATTTACCTTTATAGTTGCAACATTTTAATCTAGATGGAGCGTCTTGGAATTTTCAATATTTATAGCTCATTAACTCCTGCGATGAAATCCTTCTGCAGCTCTTTACGCTGGGTGTTTAATGAGGAGGGGTTGCCAGGATTGCTGTGCCCGTCCCTTGGCGTATTATCTGACAGTTTTTCTATTGAATTAACTCAAGGTATGCATTGACTAAACATCTTTAGAACCATTGGACAAACAGACTATGTAATATTCATAAATTAATGCAAATCAGCTTCAAGTATGTCAGACTAGCTCCCCTAGGAATCTCTGGACCTCAGCATGTTGTGACAGTTCTTGTTTAAGCAAATCTGGATCTTTCAGTGCGAATAATGAGAGTGCTTTCATCCTGAGCGGTATTACCAGTGAGACTAATGTGCCATTCTCCTTCTTAAAACTGTAGTCTCATCAGATATAAATTAAACCACTGGGAGAGCAGGAAAAGAAAATGTGAGTAGCATTTGCATGTATTGTCCCTGCTTTTCATCTGCTGCAAGAATCGCATCGTGGCGCCTTTTTAATGACAATGCTGCTATTACAGTAAATGACTAAACAGTTGCAGTCTTTCATATTCCGGGTTTTCAGACTTGGAGATTTTGTTACACGTGTAAATCCTTTGCATGTAGTTGAGATATAATTAATTATGTATTGCTTGAAAGCCTCATGCCACACACTTCAAATCTTGCAGGTTTCCTTCCACGGGTTATTTCCATGTCCCTGGAAAGATTGCACCAATGATGGTTGTTGCTGATGCCTGTTCAGAAGGAAGCTTCCCAACACGTTTACAGGTAACTTTATCTACTCTAAAGGCTGATGGAGTTTTCCTGGCGCTCGACTCATTTTCCACAGGAGCACGTAAACCCTGGGTGCTCCTGCGACCGTGGCGGTTGGGGTCTGCTTTGCTGCTGACCTGCCCCTGCCCTGCTCGGGCACGCGTCTCCTTCTTCTGCCAGGGTGCAGAGGTGCCATTTGTTATGTCCACCAGTGCTGTGAGAGTCCATCGTGTGCCTGTTAGTCACAAGGGCAGGACCGCGCTGCATTATCTGGGCTGAAAAATGTAAGCATTACCACTCAAACTGCCCCTAACACATCTCCCTAACTCAACACGTTCAGCCCGTTCCAACATGGTAGATTTTGTATCAGATAGGAGATGACCACATTCCTTCCTTGAAGTTTGTCTCCTCCACATATCAAAAAATGTTAACAAATAGGCATAATATATGCCCTGGGGAGCAGAGAAAGCTGCTTTTCTTTTTCTTGGCTGGCTTAATTCGTGCTGGAGTTGTGCGACTTTTCATCTCCGCAGTTGGAGGAAAAGGCTAACTTGCAGTTTAAAAGTATTATGATAAATTGTGGAAAAATAACTTGCTGGCTTTCCTACGAAACTCTCCTCCCAGCTCCTCCTCTCACCGTACTCCTTCCAGCGCCCCAGAATTCATTGCATCAGTGCATGTTATGGCACCTTGGGGATGCGTTAGTCATAAGAATGGAGCTACTGGTGCTTTGCAGGCGTATTTTAACTTTGGCTCTCACACGAGTGCTCTGACACATCCTTGCTGTCTGCACGTCTGGGTAGCGTTTGCTTGCGGGTGCCTCCTGAGATTCCAGACAGCTCAAAAAAGGAAACATCTAATTTATATTTGCTAAGGTATGCGGGAGGTCCTTTTGTTACTCTTTGTTGGTGGTGAGGGCTTTTGGGTACAGAGTGAATGTGGGAGGAAGGCAAGAGTTACGGCTCAAATGGGAACTTTGGGTTCATGCTGTAATGTCCAGCTCCAGTTCGGTCCTTTCCCTTCCGAAAACTGCAGGGTGACCAGTGAGAGAGCGGGGAGACTGCCTTTGCTCAGCCAGTCTCGCTCCTCTGCCCCTGTGGATTATTTTCCACGTTGGGAAAATTCAGGTGTAGTTGCTCAGGCTGGGGCAGCCCCCTGGCTGGGTTGCCCTGGTCCCTGGGCAGCCCGCTTCCCGCAGGGTGCTCCTGGGGATGCTCCCTTCCCCTGCCACCTGCAGCCATCAGGGGCGGAAAAAATCCAGGCTCCGGGGGATTTGCCCCGGCATCAGGAGGACTCGCGCTCGCTGCCTCTGCCTGACTGCTCCCGCCAGGTCCCAAACTGCCTGTGCCATCCTGCCCTTTGTGCAGCAGACGTGAAACGGGCTTGCCCCGATGCTGGGTTTTCTTCCTTCGAATTCATTCGGATCTCCGAATCCATCTGTAATTGCCTGTAATTAACTTCTCCTTACAGGGCGCTTTGGAGATGAGAGCTGATATGTGGGTGCTGTGCGTTACCCCCGTCCCAGACGGTTTCTGCTGGAGGCAGCCCTGGCAGGTCCTCCGCTCTCAAACGGTGTAATATCTGGACTAATTTCAGTGTTTTCAGGTTTATATGCAGAAAAGTGAGATCAAAACTGACTGCCTGACCATTTGCTTTTGCGTGTAAGTGTACAAAAATTCCCAGTTTACTCCTGCAGGTTTAGTACCAGCCTTGGTTTGGAAAACTTGTGCTTTTTAGGCCTAATCTAACGTAACCAGCACAGAGTGGTTGAATATCAAGGCTTATTATCAAGCAGAGTATTTTCCATCAGCAAATATACCAAGGTCAATAAGACTTCCAATACCAAGGTGTTCTAAATTAAAGTACTCAGGCATTACATGTGTATTCGGGCCTTTTGTGCTCCGAGTCATTCGCTAATGTTTTGCCCATAACCACAATCATTTTATGGAGAAGAAGGGACGGGCATGGTCTGAAGGAAAGCTGTTCTGGCCTGTCCACATTAAATGTTCTCAGATTTAAGCAGCTGTAGCTCAGAGAGCAACCTTTTTAAGTTTTCTCTCCCTCAAAATGAATGACCTGATAGAGATCTGGTGCACAAGCAGGAGAAGAAAAATACATTAAAAACAGCGAAGTATTGTGGTTAGTAAAGGTTTTGTTAAATGAAATGCCGTTTTTGTTTTTCCCCTTAGGGAACAATAAGAAAACTTCTCTTTGTACATATCTCTCTCTGAAACAAGCTCCGTGACTGGTCACAACCTGTAATAAAAATGCCATATGCAAGGGAATATATTTAATATTGGGAAGGCAAAATAGAACGATATGATCTGTTTGGGGTTTGAAGGTAAATGTTTAGACATTTTTTCCTTTAAAATAATCTGTGATAGATGCTGGTTAGCTGACTGGGAAATGAAATCACAGAGGATTTATGCCATTAATGACAGGCTATGATGTCAAAGACGTTTGGCCTGTAGCCATAACCTTTTGTGTGGCTCTGGTTGATTCTTATAAATAAACAGGACTGCTCAGCTGCTGCCTGGATAGGAGTCCCCGTCACTTGGGAGCTCTGGAAACTGGGCTAAGGAGGGCACTTAAAAATATCGAGCAAAAAGTTGAGGGGAAGGGATGTCCTGCAAGCAGTGCTTTCTGCCTTTAGTGTCTCCGGTTTTATGCAGTAGGGCTTGGTTAATGTTTAAAGAAGGACCAGATCACTGAAATAGCACCGAAACCAATCTCACTTTCTGATACTCCGCTCTGTCATGTTGATTTGCAATTAGTCAAGAGCCTGGACGTGTTGTCAATAGTCACCACGATTTTTGTTCCTCTCATCCCATTTGTAGTATAAAAGAGCAGCCTGGGTGGGCTTTTACGGCCGTGCCAGTGTGGTGCCCAACCTGCGCACGGGGTGGGAAGCGGTGGGACCGCTCACCCTGCAGCACCCGGCCGGGAGAGGTGCAAACCCCAGGACACCCCATTCCAGTAACCTATGAAAGAAAGCTGCAAACCTGACTGCAGAGAGACAGGGAAACCCTGAAGTACGTATAACTTTCGTATGTGCCGTATCTGTCCCCTGAAGGAGCTTACAGGCATAATTTTAATCATATTTTGCCAGATAATGCACGGTACTTGCCTGCAGCCATTTCAGCCGTTTGATACGTGGGAGGGCTTCGTTATGTTGTTATTGGGGTCATTTTTCTTTTCACTCAGGGCTGTTTTCTCTTTGTGTTTTGTCCTCTGGGGGCTGTGCTGCGAATGCTTCGCCAGGTGCCAGACCCTCAGCGGGCTGAGGCAGCGTCGCTGCTTTGCTTTGGGTTGACTGTCACCCATTTAAAGCCTCTAAGGATCCAGCTCCTGCTATTAACGTAATTACCAGCGCCACACTGGTAAGTGTTGGGGAGGGTCTTTCAAAGTCCGAGCTAAGTAAACTCTGTGTCCTGCAGGCGTTTGGTTCCGAAAGCCCTGGGGACTTCAGCAGACCCTGGAGGTTGCATTCCATGCAGCGCCATCCCAGCCCTGGGATCCGGATGTGGACCTGGCAGGACTGAGCAGCGCACAGGGTCGGAGAGCGTTCCTGAAATCTGGCTCGTGACTATCAAAACAGATCTTCAGAAGCCCAGGTAGCCGGGAACGCATTAGCAGCCTAAAGGTTGTTCTGTTTATGCCAGGGCTGAGCAGCCTGCCAACGGCCACCAGGCTTTAAACCACTTTTGGTTTCCCTTCTCCCCTTTTCTTGCGCTGAACGAAGCAGAGAAAAATCATCAAGAACATGGGAAATGTTTTACGGCAACAGTGATTAGATCCAGCCTGTGATTCAGCGGAGCCGTGCGTGCGCAGGGGCACCCAGAAGTCAATCCCTTCTAACTGCCTCCGAAACCCCCCCAGGGAAACCTCTTTTACCGCAGGGGGCACCGATGTTGGTTATGGACGTTGCTGAGGGTCAAGTCAGCGGCATCCCCAGTGCCAGAGGGGACCAGGACCAGCTCTGCCAAGCTGGAGGAGCTCTGGAGCGGCGTGAGCTCGCTCTGCCCGTCCACCTGCGGCGGCGGCGGGGCGCAGCAGCACCAGCGCAGCGCGGCACCGGCTGGCCGTCCAGCGCCTGTAACTCAGTCCAGATGTCGGAGTGGCTCTACAGTTTGGTGATTGTATTTCCCTATTAACATATTTGTTTTATGACAGAGCAGGATCATTACAATTGTCACATTATTCTCTTCCTTTTCGCCCCCATCTTGTATTAGTACAGACACTTACTATCATTTTAATAGGGAGAAACAAGTTCCCTATGTCTTTTTCCATTCCTAAAAATACAAGATTATATTTTCCAGAGGAACGTATGATTATAGATTTAAATGTTCAACTAGAATACATTAAAATGCCCTAGACGTCAAGGAGAAATAGGGAGTCCTGATACCCAGGGGAAGGTAGGGTGCATAAGCTGAATTACAGCAGCGTATTGTCAGATCTTACAATCTGCGACATTATTTTTAGGCACCCATCCAATTCACAAAAATATCTCTCAAATAATTTCAAAAGAACTTCACTTGAAGACTGTTTGTTTTGGAAAAATATAAATAATTTTTCCATTTAAACATATTTCAGCTGAGCGAGCAATAACATTTTATTTGTCTTGAAAGAAGTCAGGGGCTTAGTAAATATTAATATGTGGTTTACAGCATGGGTTAAAGTTCCTCTCTTAATATATACTATAATTTTGCCCAAGAGACTTCATTCCTGAGGGAGTAAAAGTTTCTGATTAAGGGACTTGAAAATAAAGAAAAAATATATTCACAAGCTATAAAAATGCCAACATATGGGATGCTTTCTGTTCAAAATTCTGCTACGTTTTCAACATTAGTGATAATTAATGGCATAAGCTAATTAATGACAGCATATGACACCTGGCGGGGTGCTTTGCTGAGCACAGGTCGTGTGCTCATGTCCAGGGCAAAAGGACCGGACACGTTTCTGCACCAGGCTCTTACCTTAACCCCCCTGAGCCTGAGACAGACACTAGCAGTTGTGCCAGGGTCAGACCATGACATTAAAGACTGAAACTCCAACTATCTGTGTCAGGGAAAGGAAAGCGATGGAAAATGCCAAGGGGCCGGCACCGGGAGAGGGAGATTTAGCAAAAAGGGAAAAAGCAGATGCCAAGTGAGGGTAGGTGATGTGCGGAAGGGAGTTCTGAAGAAAGGTGAGTGGGAATTGTGTCTTTCAGTCAAAGCCTCTGGAAACCAACCGTAAATTATGAAATTGCAAAGGGATTTCAGCTTTTAAATCATGCAGGGACTTTTGGCAACTCTAACACAGAAGTCCTTGAATGCACAGAGATGAGGGAAAAGCTTCGGGAGGAGATGTTTTCGAAGGCTTCACAGGGAGGTTGGTGTTTATTGAATATTTGCCAAGACTTTTGCTAGCACCAGGACAACTTCCATGCTGGTTCAGTGGCCATGTGCCACCCTTGGGCAGGAGGGGCCCTGTGACCCCACAGTCGATGGCAGTAGTCCCTGGGTTAGATTACACTCGGGTTTGGGCCGTGGGGACCCTGAGCATCCCTCCCTGCCAGCGGCGAGGGACAATCCCGCGGGCTGTGGCACTGAGGAAGCATCAGAGAGGAGCCGAGGCTGTTTGCTGCACCTTTGGTGTCAGTGCAGTATTGCTCCAGAACAAATTAAGATGTTATAATAGGTGTTTCATTAATTTTTAGGGGTGTTTTGAGCCTTATCTAGTTAGAGATTGTGAAACATCCCGAGACAGGAGAGAACGCTCATTTGTGAATGGATGGGAACTTCGTATTATTTGCACTGCTTTATACCACAGATTTGAAGGGAAAAAAATAAAATCTCTTTGAAGATGAGATAATCCTGGTGGAACAATCCTGTAATATCTGCTGAAAACTGCGTGCAAGACTGAATTGTGAACTTTCAAATGGGAACGTTTCAGACATGAGCAGTGTGTTGCCTCCAATTTAAATTCTCCTAATTCTATCCTTAAAGTTTTTGGTCCTTTAGACTTAAAAGGCAGAACTGCTTATTCTTTGTGCTTGGGAAAGGAGACAAGACCTTTATAGTCTCAAAATGGGCCTTTTTTTTTTCCTTAAGGAGAAATGTAATCGCATGCAAACTGCAAACCCCTCTAAACAATTCTCATCAGTTGCCTGAAGAGTCCCTTGGCTGAATTGTAAATCACTATAAAGTGCACCAAAAGAAAAAAAAAACCAAAAGATCAGGGCATAAATGAGTTTTGGAGCTGTCTAGTCTGGGGTTCTGTAAGGTAATTAAATCAAGGAGACTTTCTGATCTATAGAAGGGTCAATGTAACAGGGCAGTGCTTTGAACCATGGTCTCATTAAGACACAATTGCCTTCTTCGCTTCCCAGATTGTTTATAACAGAGGGCTTATTCCTAAGCAGTCAATAACTGGAGAATATAAATCACAGCACAGAAAGAGTTATTCCTGGTTTATGGGCCAGATCCTCAGCTGGTATAAATCACGGTTGCCCCAATGATGTCACCTGAGCCATGCTTTATTTATACAATCCAAGGATCTGTCTCATACTGTTCTCATTTTATTGGCTTTTATTGACTCATTCTGTAGGCACAGATTTTCATATATGAAATGAAGGTGGAGATAATTGAGGTATGTGAAAAGTAATTTTGTAAAATTTTCAAGGGAAAATCTGAATCGTTCTCTTCCTTCCCCCTTCACTTTATTAAAAAATAGTTACCATGTGAATTTTTGTCAGCTCATAACCATTTCCCTAAATACCACCGTGGTGACTTTGCACACTCTCTCTTGCAAAGTGTTCCAGTGGTCTTTGCATGATTTAATGGCGCTGCTTCTAAATTTTAATTAAATTCAGAAAGGCCATCTGCAGGCTCAGCACCGGCAGAGGCAGCGATGGCAGCAGACCCCAGGTCCGTTACTCTGCAGGGGGATGCGCTCAGCGCCTGGGACATGTCTAAGTCTGACTTCCCATGTGTGTGCAACAGCGGGATATGACCATGCTGTTTGGGACCCTTCCTACTAACCTATGCTTAGTGTTGGGCTATAACAGATCACAGAAAGATGAATCTCCAAAAATCCCCTCCAAAGCTGAAGATCAGCTGAAGTCCAGCTTTGGTCCGTTGGCTGAGCCGTGGGGTGGCATAGGGCATGCCCAGCAGACCTCCTCCCGCAGCCAGGGGGCCGAGGGGAGCACAATATCTGCTTTAAATGCCCGCAACACCGATTTCAATTATCCCCCTACCCCAACCACTGAGGCGGTCTAGCTTTGCTCCTCTCAGTCCCACCTCAGCATCACGCCTGACCACCTTAGCGTGGATAGCTGGATAGCCAGCAAGCAATATCCTCCAGCCTACAGAGCTCCTTTAATAAAACATTATTACTAATAACTAATTAAACTTACAAAAGATCCTTTCTGCTTTTGTTCCAGTGGTTGCTGTGAGCAAATCTGGCAGTATGAAGTCATGTCCTGGTTGTATTTCATCATGCTTATGTCAGGACTGATGTCACCAGTGTCAATATGGTATTTGTGAAGCTGGAGATCGATATTAAATACTGGATTTAGGATTCAGTGACAAAGTTGTAGCTCTGACTGCATTCGACCTTCTTTGGCTGACAGGGAGCCAGAGGGGTTTTTCCATGTCATTCAGTTAAAGGAGTTTCCACTTGCTACACCATAGTGCAGTGACAACACTCATTTGGAAAAAAAAAGAAAAAGAAGATCTCTCTGAGGAAACAGTAAAAATTTATGATAGAAATCTCCAGAGAACAAAACATCAGACCAGCAAAGAGACTGAACATGAGAAAACAGTGAAGGAATAATGTGAAAAATTGATGAGTAGAGCTGCAGATGTTTGAAAACAATAAATAAGCAGAATCTACTTAATTAGGGATGATTGTAACATTACTTCTGTGGGTTAAAAATGCTAACTTTTATATCCACTGGGGATTTTGGGACTCAGATAATGGTGTGTCCAGGCATTTCAGTTCTCTGCTGTTCTCTTTGCGACACACAGAGATTACGTCCACTATATTTTCCATGAAAGATTACCAGCATTTATTCCAAGCTGTTTCACAAATCAAAGCTGTCACTACAGCAAGGCTGAAATATTCATCAGATATCCACGCTGCTCTCCTCCTCCTGCTCTCAGAGGGGGATGAACATACGTGTTTAAGAGCAAATAATAATACGTTGTATTTAAATACCTCTATCTGGCGGAATAGGAACGTGCCTATGATGAAAACGGCAGAGGAGATACGATTTACATGAACAGGGGACTAGACAAGGCGGCAAACATTTGCATCCCAGCCCTGCAAGCATCGCTTCCTTTCCCCCTGCCCTGCTTCTCCTCCAGCCCTCTGTCCATCTTCCTTAGCTCTTAAACTGGGCAAGACAGACTTTATTCCCCTCTGTGTTTAAGGTGACACCTATAGCTTCATCTCCCGGGATGCTCCTGGTTGCTGCTATGTAATAAAACCTCCAGAACCACAACCACTGATCTGTTTCTCTAAGCAGACTGAAGCCTATAAATTTTCCTGGTGATGTGTTATATATATATGTATACATACACACACGTATAGGCTGTCTTCACGCTCACCATCTGTAAGTTCATCACCTTCACTAATCCATCCTTTTCCCATCAACTTTCTCCGACTCTCCCAAGTGATTTGGAAGACACAAACCCTCACAAGTGGCAGCATTTCTTCCTGAACTCGTGATGGCACTTTCTCTTAACTTCCTCTTAGCCTGGAGATCTTTCTTATGCTCCTAATCTTCCTGAAACCATCATTTCTTATCCAAAGCTGCTTAAGCAGTTGGAGAGTAATGTTCATTTCCAGTCAATATGTGCGCAAACTTGGATGAGGGCTGGTTTGCAAACGGAGCCGCCTATAATCCGGAATAAAATTAAACCTTAATCACTATGTTCCGAAGGAAAGATTTGTCACTGCCCAGCAAACATGTATCTTAATGAAGACGTTCATTCTTGCGGAGCACAAATCCATTCGTATCCACTGGCTTAAAAGGATGCGCATCTGCGCCCAGGAACTTTGGATTTTCCCCATCTGAAGCAATACGTTGCTGTTAAGAGAGGCTTATATATAAGCGCTGGGGAGCCTTAAAGCAGGACACGTCATTATCGCTGTCTGAGTTACATCAGCATCAGGAGGCCACCAAGGGCTGGCTGCGTAAGTCACCTTAAAGTAGGGAGTTGCTGCCTGTGCCGCTGGCAGCCCAGGCAGCGGGCGGGCAAAGGGCAGCTTCATCCCCCCTGTAGGAAAGGATCCAAGCTGCAGATGAATTAAAGGCTCTTTTTCTTGTGTGACGCTGGACCATGACAGAGGTTAGAAATCAACCTAGGTCTCCTGAGCCACCGCCCTGCGCACTAACCACAAGACTTTTTTCATCCTCTCCCTTTCTCAACTGCTAGTAATTACACTTAGAAATGCTCTGGAAGCCAAAACAAACAAGAGAGATATTTCCAGTGAGCTTTCAGTTTGTTATTAATCCTTCAAAGATGGTTTTGTCCACAAGGCACTACAGAAAGTTATCGTGTTGCTAAGACCGCCTCTCTGCTTCGCGTGTTTGCGGCATCGTTTCTCTCTTATGAGCGAATTTGCGTAGGAGCTGACATCTCCCTTTTTGGACTGGACGTCTTCTCTCTCACATGATGGGAAAAACAAATTCCACGCTGAATCAGAACCCAGCCTGCACAACTAATGTGATCTGGTTTTGTTTCAAAGGACAGGGATTTTGGTCACTCAGGACATACCTCAGAACCGACTGGAAGTAATTTTGTGCATGGTTTTTCTCCCACCGTACTACAAAGTATTACCTCATGAGCAGAGCATCCTGGGATGACAGTAAATATCTGTGCTGGGTATTTGTTTTCTGCCTGAGATTTCTTATTGCTTATCTCTAATTTTAAATAGAATCTGTGGAAAAAACCAAGCATTTACTGGATTTTTCTCTCCTACATTATTTTTACATGGATGTGAAAATTCCAGCACCTACTTATCCTGCACTGAGTCACTGGAATGTGCTTATCGCAGGTGAATCTATTGAAGAAAGTCATCCTTATTGACACTTTGCCTTTTTCCTTGGAGCCTGTTCCTGCATGACCTCATGGAGCTTCATAAGAGTTGGCTGCAGACTGGGCGCAGTGTCCCTCTAATTAGCAATATTATCTCACCTGGCATCGTATTTTATGATCAGCAGACGTTATCTGGGAGATCTAATTCAAGAGAAACCGATGGGAATATTTCAGTTCTGTTATTGACTTTTCTTCTCAAGCTTTGTAATTAATTCCCACTGCCTCAGGCAGGCTGTAGTAGCGGTGACAGATGAGCTGTGCTTCATGACAAGCGCAAGCTAAAGCCCAAGCCGCCGTGTTCAACTGGGTGTCCTGTCCCACCACGGTTGGTGACTCTGCCCCTGCTTCTGCTGTCTCTGGTACAACTGTGGCAATGTAAAGGCAACACATGGTGATACATTTCCCAATGAGTATTAATGACCAAGGAAACTCCAGTCCATAGTAGCATGGCACGTCAGGAGAGACCCCTTTGCTTTTTCTTGCCCTGCCTTCAAGCCTTGCAGATTTCTAGGAATAAAGCACCTCGTGTCATTCTCCAAAGTTGAACATTATAGCATGAAAGACTATTTCCAGACTTTCAGGGCAATCACTGAAGAATTCATTTAATGAAACTTCAAGTTCTAAGGAAGAGATTGTTTACAAGCATTTGGGCCAATGGTGCAGGTAAAACCAGAGGAATTTCTGCTTGGCTTTGAAGCCAGTGAGTTCATTCAAACGATTGGGATTTAGACCTAAAAGTCCTTTTGAAAAGGACTAGTGGCATTGATAGGCCCTTTAACTAAAAATCTGGGTCTCGGGGTTTGATGCTGGTCTGTTCGATGGGTGCCAGGTTATTCCCCTAACTCAAACAAGTACTATAAGTGCAGACCACATTACAAGGCAGAAAATTCATATAAGACTGGATTAGAGCCAAATAAACCTTCTAAGACAAAAATCTAAAGGCAGGATGATGCCCAAATATCTGCACGGTCATTTAAACCCAACCTCCTCTGCATGTTTTACATCAGACATTACGACCTCGTGAAGCGTGGAGGTGACTCAGATGCCAACGTGTGTAAACACTGCTGGTCTGCCTTGCAGATGCACATCCAACAGAGCACACGCCATCCGGCCGAGCCTTCTTGGGTAGTAGGTAGAGCTGGACCTCAGCCAAAGCTTGAAGACACATAGATCAAGATTTCAGACTCCCTCTATAAAGCTCAAGTAAGTTGGCAAATGGTGGTTTAGTGCTGGCCGATTCCTAGTTTTAACTGCTTCCCCGGATAGGTTGGGTACAGCTGCTATAAAGTGAAGACTAACTGGCTCAACTTTATTTCTAAAAAATAAACTAACCAGATGATTTTTTTATCTGACTATAGGCCAGTCCAGCCCACATGAAGAAAAGGCTAGAGCACAGATCAAACATTTCTTGGCCAACATGGCACTGTTATTAGGGGAGATTTCCAGCAACCTCTGTCACAAGTTGCAAGATATTTATCAGAAACAAATGGAGTTTGAAATTTCATGACATTTAATTTTTTAAGACAGTAATTGCCTATTTCCTTACCAAAATTAGAAACAGAGAATGTTTTCAAAAGTCCTCTCTCCAGCAACCTCTATTGTGATTCAGTTTCTTTTCTTTGCAGCTAAGGCATTGATCCTCTTTATAACAGAAGCCCAGTACAGTCTCATCCCTGATGAGCTCAGTTCGAGTGCAGGCATGAGCAGTGCCAGGAGGAGAGCAACGGGGCTCTTCTGCTGCTGCAGGAGCGAGGTGAACCTGCTTTCGAGAGAATGACTAAGGCAGCTGCAAGATATAAGTTTCACTTGATCAATCTCTCAAGGAGCCAACAACTTTGCTTGCCGTTAAAGTCCTTCTGGAAGCTGCAATACTTGTCCTTGCAAGTTAAAGGATGGAAAGGCGTTTTCTGTAAAGTTTGTTCCAGTTCAGCACTCAGAAGCTGAAGAGTAGAAGGTGAAGAATAGCCGTTTGAAACATAAGTGTCTATATATATATTTTTATATATATATATATGTCATGATCTGGACACAACCTTCCACAAAGTGACATGCAGAACCACTTGCAGATTTGGGTTGTCTCTCAGTCCACTACATTAAGAGAGAGCAAGAGAGTGAGAACACGGACAGTTTGCGGGAGGTGAATTTAGGAAAAAACAGATATATTATGCAAGTCAATCATCTTGCTGGTGTTGCTGCTTCCCATCTCCTTACCTTGTTTTGGTGATACACCCTACAAATCTACCACCCCCTGGATGTGCAGGTGGATTGCCGCATGGCAGCGTCCCGATGCATGTGACTCCATCTGCCCGCTTGAGGTTTCTTGACTGTGACTGCAAATTTTTTTATACAGCTGTCAGGTCACCAGTCACTGCTTGCTGCCTCCATTTGTGGTACTGGCATGTCTTATGGGTAAAGTATTAACTAGCACAATCATCTTTTGATGAATTAGTGGTATTAAGCAAACTTACATTTCAATTATATCTACCTTCCACCCCTTTTTGCCACATGCTCCAGCTGTAAACATTTGTAAAATGCCTCAGTAACTCTTAGAAATGATTGTACCACAGTTAACGAGAAATTCCGGAGACCTACATAAAATCGTGCTTGGAATGCAAACTAGAACTACTGGGCAAAGCAGATGAGTTATCATTATTCTTACAAGTACTTCATGGAGCTCTCTGTGCTCCAGGGATCTTGCTGTACCTTCTGAGGCTTCAGAAGGACATGAGATGATACTGCCCCAAGCATGCATTGTATAACCTTCAAGTCCCTGCAGCATAGACGTGGGTAAACACTGGAAGAAATAATTAATTGGCATAATGGCAGGACCTGCAGATCCGACTGACAGGAGTGGACAAAGGAATCATCATGTGTCTTCCTCTGAATGGGATCAGACTCACTCTCCAAAGCAGTTCTTGGAGGATTTAATTTCAGAGGAAAGTGTTTTACTACTGAAAATACTCTGCCTTCAGCACAATACAGCTAATTCAATAGTATTTCTGACCGGTGGTGGCTGAAACCAGTGGCAGTTTTAAGGAGATGAGGTGAAAATTAAAGTAATGCATTGGTTGTGACCATGTCGTTACAGCCTTTTATCCTGCTGATGGGCCATCAGCATCCCACCCTTGAACTCTGGATTTTCTTTTTAACGTTACTCTTTTTCTCTCACATCTCTGTATCCTACTGATCTATTTTCTCCTGTCATTTTAAAGTCTAGATCTTCCCTTTTATATCTTTTGTGGCTCCTCCAAATTTAGAAAATTGTCATCTTCACTGAATTTACAATAAAGAAAATTATTGTAGGGATCTCACAGCTTTGCTAAGGGCTCTGTGCACGTGTGCTCACACAAGACGGGTGTAGTTCTGGGATCTCGCATCACTTCTCGTGGTGGATCCCCATTGACAGGTGCTGGTGGCTTTTAGATATTGCTGTGTATTAGGACTGAAAAGCTGTTTTGAGCAGAGCAGGGGGAAAGAGATGAGCAAAGACCTCACTGTCTTCTCCAGGAGCTGGGCTGCTGACGCTCCCTTCTCCCTCCCATGAAGCCTCACGCCGGACACAGATGGTTTCCGGGCCCCTAATCCACAGACCAGCCCGTGTCTCACGGACGGGGTCACGTAGCGGGAGAAAGAGGCTCAGGCCATGGAGCAATGCATCTCCTGTTACACGACCCAGACACAGGCATGCAGACGCTGACTGACCCCATGTGCAGGAGTGCTCTGGGGACGGGTCCTGATTGTGTCACCAAGGGGACAGAGGTCGCACGTGGCGGGAAAGTTGCCTATTGAGAGGCCTGCTACCACTAAATCTGGTCTAAAATCTGAACCTAGGTTTACAGCGGCTGAATTACCTTCAACCCCTAAAAATCCTTGCAAAGGCTTTTAGATGTAGGAAAACATCCAGTGGCTGCAAGGGTTACATTACACCTTGTGACTGGGCGAACCTCCGGCAGCAGTCAGTTAGTCACGCAGGCTAGAGCGTAATTACAGCTCCGCAGACCCAGAGTATGTTTTGGATTTGCTCCACAGACACCGGGTAATTACTACCCTATAGATCCAAGGCTTTTCAAGGATTTATAGGGCTGGCATGTGGTACACCCCGTGGAAAAACAGCAGATCAGGCATGATATAACAGGTATGATACTGTATATTAATTTCCATGGAAACCCTTGTGGGTAAACTGATGCAAGACCAAACAGAGCATCAACTAGCAATTGTGCCGCGATACGTGAGCACTCGCTGCTGCTCAGTGTTCATGCTTGGGCTAAAGGTTTCTTTGTAGGGTCAGCTAGGATGAGATCATTAGTGCTCTTTGGGGAACGCCTCGTCATACCCACAGGAGTTCTGTGGGAAGAAAAAATGATCACTCATTAAGTAAAAGCGCTAAAAGATTTTTACCAATTGCCTGCTGACAAATCAGTGGAACATCTGAGTTGTTGTCTCTCGGTTCAACTCTATCAAGACCAGCAAAACCACAGCGGAGTTGGACTTAATGTGCCCCGTTGCCTTTTGAGCGATTCAGTGTTTTCTAAATTCTTCCCTCTCTCATTTTTCATTTTTGCTGTGACTTTCCAGCAGGCAGCAGAGACAAGGTACATGCTGAGTGATCATCCTGTTCGGTTTTCCACATCTGACACTAAAAAAAAAAATAATATGCGGAAAGAACAGTTTGCAGTGAGCGATAACAGCTCTGCCTGTTGCTACCACGGGACATGGCTGAGGTGAGGATGTTGGTGGTAAGGCACGCGGGCTGTGTAACGGCGTGCTAGGAGAGTAGGCGAGTTTGGTGGCAATGGACCATCGAAGGCAAAAGGGATGGGACACGCAGAAAGCCGGTGGCAGGGCAGGAATGGAGCACAGGCGAGGTCTGCGCAAGCCTCTGTGCAGCTGTCTGGATCCGTCCCGGGGCTGCTGGGGTGTCATGGCATACCTGGGCTGCGTTTCAAGTCGACCTCGACTGATTTATGGGCTGGATGGAGACCTATAAAACCTGCGGCAATTCTGCATGGGGGTTCTCTGTGAAACTCAGCAAAACTGTGAAACTCCAGCTGAGCTTTGTCCTGATTTTTCTGAAACTCGGGTAAATGTAAACCAAAAGCCTCAACCCAAATACTGCCAAATCGTGGGGAATGTGCCAAAATGGAGAGTATTTTTAAATATCTTCCCCTGTTTTGTGGCTTATGGGATGGGCATAGGGATACTAAGCAATAAATAAAGGAATACAGAGACAGTGTTTTGTGAACCCTGTACATGACCTTTTCCACGAGGTGAAGTTATTGTATAAGACTTTCCTGTCTGAATGGGAAGGGAATGAGCAGGACAACACAATAAACGATCTCTCAGCAAATGCTGATGACTCAATTACAAGGGTATGGCCTAATTTCAAGGTCCCAGCCAAACTGAAACAGCTGCTGAGCCACAGTTGGGTGTAAGGCATCACAGGACTGGTCCCCTTCGGATCGGAAGGGCAGTCGGCAGTCCAGTGTTTTCCAGAAAAAGACAGTCTCTAGAAAAGTCTAAAAAACCTCAGATGCATCTATCTAACATCAGGGGATAAGTAAGATCTAGGTAGAGAGGTAGAGAGTTATTTACTGCCCTTAAAATCTGTTTTCTCTTAAAAGTCTTTTTTCTGAATAAAAATCCTTCTCTAAATAAATAGTACTTGGCTCAGATAGGGCCCTTTCTTTACTGTATCCCAGTGTCATTGCTCCCAGAAAGCAGAGGACCACAGGCAGTGAAAATAGGTCAGGCCTGCTGGGGTAATAGGGATAATTGCCCTCACTCCCAGCCTGCAACTGGGAAAAGAGTACGATATCTCCCCAAAACTCAGGATGCGAAGCTGGAATGATGTGTGCTCAAGAAGCCCGGGCGGTGCTGGGGCTCCTGCAAACCATCAGCAGCTGGATGGTCTGCACCGTCCAGCGCTTGGGTGGAGAGGAAGGGAAGGAGGGAAGGCAATTAACTCTTCCCCATGAGAGGAAGAGCAAGAAAAGCAATGTTTGTCAATAGGAAACGTGAAAAAAAACCCACCCCAGCCCTCAAACGCTACGGTCCTAATTCCACCCATCAGATAAGCTAATGGAGCATTAACACTTCTCCATCTCACCCTTCCTGCCCTGCCCTGCAATTTGCAAATGGAACAGCCGCCTCTGCATCCCTTTGCTCCCGCGAAGCCCATCCCATCCCACGTTTATCTGCTGGGATCACAGCACAGCGCACGTATCAGTTCCTGTTATTAAATCAACAAAAATGGTGATGTTGACAAATGACAGCAGCTTTCTCCATCCTGGACTGCTGATGGTGTGACGGTGACCTGTCCTCCCTGGGGAGCAGGGACAGTGTCCAAAGCTCTGGAAGTTTTGAAGGGTATGGTGATGGGGCAAAGGGGCTATTGCCAAGGCTTCCTCCACCTGCCCAGTGGGGTTTATAGCCCACATCCTTTCCCATTTGATTGCACGGGACAGGGAAGGAGGCATGACTTTCTAAGAACTGCTGAATGAAACAACGCAGCACCTTCTCCTTTGCAGGGATAGGGATATTAACAGAGATGTTTCCCGGAGCGCACACGTTGCTCAGTGAGTTCTCACATCCTTTCACCGGGAGCAAATATTGTGATTGCATTACGCCTGCCCTGCAGTCTTCACAGGTCTATAAAACCCTGTCATGGCTTGAAGTTCTTTCATTCAAAAGGAATAAGTCTATTTTTCACTGAATCATGAAAGTTTAAGGTGAGAGGTGAAGTGTCACTTAGCCTCTGTCTAGCTTCCTTCCCCCAGTTCACAGCCCACTGAAGTCCAGGCTTTTAGCCTGGTAGATCTTCTAGAAAGGCATCCAGCCTTGCTGTGAAGTGATAAAAAGGCCCACTGCCTCCTGCAGCCATTTTTTTCCCAGGATTATGTCACTCTGCTGTTAAACGTGTTCATCTAATTTCTTGTTATAATTTCATAATCAGTAGCTTCCAGCTACTGACTCTTGCTGCAGCCATCAAAACGGAGCACAGTATTCCAGGATCAGCCTCTCCTGCCACTTTTGTCCCTGTATACTCCAATATCTGTGCATTATTCTGCACTTTCCTTGTTTTGTGATTATTTTTTTAATGCAGAATGTATTGGACAAACGTCGTAAGCTGGAACAAAGTGATTGTGCATTAGTGCCCCTAGGTTATGAATTCCCCTTCATGTTCGAAGAACATCAGAATGTGATGAGAACAAGTCCAGTAAAGCCCTGATGGATGCTGCACGAGTCGCTCGCACTGGGCACAGAGTTCCCTTACGCAAAACACTCCATCTTCCCCCTTAGAAATACAACGGATGTAAAGAAAAGGACCCAACTGTGCTTGAAAGAGAAGTGTTTTAAAGACAGAGGGCTTTGTTCTTATCCTTACTGCTCCAGACATATACCAGAGGGAAATGGAGTAGGGTATGGGGCCAAAATTAATATTATTTTTGGAAAGAGATTGATCTTGGAAAGTAAGTACATGAAAGAGGAAGAGAAACAAGGGATTGTTAGCTAAGGTCACTTGGAGGTCTGGCACACATGACCTGAAAAAGCCCAAAAGCTTTGGATTCAATCACCCCAAACAATGAAGGAATTGACTGTGATTACATAGTTACAAGAGTGCACAGGGTAATTTAACAGTCGGAAATTGAATAAAAAAAGGTAAGGATGTCCACAAACAAGATGTACTCTGCCATGTTATGAAGGGTTTGACAGCAGCCATAAGCACTTTTAGGTAAGCCTGCTGCTAGCAGCAGCCTGCCAAGAATATGACCATCCTTGGGAGTACAGGAATATTGTAAACTGCTGGGACTCTACGGCTGGACACGTAACTCAACTTTCTCACCACTTCCTTCCTTCACAGTAAATGGAACAGTAAAAAAATGAAATTTTTTTTAAAAAGTGGATATCTGGGTAGGCCAAATCTGCATTCAGTTTCCCGAAGCCCTTTATTAGAAAGTGCCTGAGTGTTTGAGCACATAGAGCTGAGGCTATCAGGGAATCGAGGACACTTCCTACTCCTCCACCTGTTAGGACATTGGGAATTTAACTGAGGTTGCGACATTAGGACCTGTGGCTTGATTCACCTCTGCCCACTTTCACCTGACACTGAGTTATTTGCTCTGCTTTGTTGTTGTTTTGTAGTGATATAATAAACCAGTTATCAGAAAGACCCTGGTCCAGGATGGAAGTTTTTCTTAGTTGATCCAAACTAACAAAGACCTGGGAAGTAGAAATATTGCTCTGTCTTCCCCTCTGCTTTGGAGATATTCATAGCATCACAGAATGGTTTGGGTTGGAAGGGACCTCAAAGATCATCTAGTTCCAACCCCCCTGCCATGGGCAGGGACACCTCCCACTAGACCAGGTTGCTCAAAGCCCCGTCCAACCTGGCCTTGAACACTTATTATAGACAGCCCAGGCTACAGAGTGAGGAAAATCAATTTGCTAAAACATCCACTGAAGCAGCAATATATACTTATATTAATAAAGTGCAGAGTCCATCCCTGGAACAACCACAACATGGGAATAAATGTCACAGCAACTTCTAACGACAGACTCCTTTAGGGATTAGTTCTAAAGAGTGGCCAAGAACCCGACCTCCACAGAAATCCTTTGCTGCACTTTCTCCCCTTTCTATAAGGCCCCGAGGCTAATTAGCGCCTAGCAACACCTCGAGAAAGATGGAACTTCATTTAGGGCTCATTGCTTTGATGCACAGTTAAAGGATCAGGGAAAGAGAAGTCTTTTTTGGTATCTTATATTCCACAGACACAGAGTACTTGTAAGATGAGAAGAATATGCTTGGCTTTAATTAGCTTTCTAGAACTTGCAAACACCTTTAAAAGCATAAACCCTGCCTTTGTGGGGTCTGATATGAGACTGCACTAGTCATGAGCTCTCAATCGCTTCTCTCTGTCTTGCTTTGCTGAAGCCTACTCCGATTTGGAGGGGTATGGGAAAGAAACCACTTTGCTATGTACAAAAAAGGTAGGAATTAAACTTCAGGAGAAGCAAAGAAGGGGGAAGAGGTGAAATACTAATAAAGCTAAATTTTATTTCAATGAAAATATTGTTTTAATAATATTATTATCGTTGATATGAATTTGCTTTAAAGTAATCAGCAATACTCCTACTGAGAGGATGAGTGGTGGTAGTCTGTTTTACCTCCACCTGTTCAACTTATTTATTTACATATCAACCTACCTATTTCTCAAGGAAGCCCAGCCGCTGATGCCACTCGCAGGGATGGCAGACCCCGAACGGACATCGAGCTACACAAAGCTGCCGCATGGAGCATCGGATGGAGCCCAGCAAGGTCTTGCACCAAAATCCTGGTAGTGCAGTGGCTTGGGTATCACTTCAACTCCGGCAAACCCTCCCAGGTGCACACAGTGCATCCTTCATTGAGGAAGTCAGGTGGACAGATTTTGGGATGCACACTGCAGTCCTGGGAGCAACTGGACGAATTGGGAGCTGGAGCGATGATTATCGTAACATGATGTTTCAGACAGCCTTTAGACATAATCTGAAACCCTCTGCAATGGAAATTAAGCAATTCTATTTTAACTAGTTCCCTCTGTAAGTTTGAAAGAAAATAAGTTGTCAAGCTGTTGCAAAGTAATACTTTGTGTCAGGGGCAACGCTCTTATAAAAGACCTTGTGTCTCAGATTGAGCAGAATTACCTCTAACCTGAAAATAAAACGTTTACTGCAGTGAAGAATGCTTCAAATTCCCTGGAAGAAAGTTTCTTTTTATCTTCTCTGGCGCTAACTCATTAAGCATTTTATAATCTCGTACAATCCCAGGCACTGAAAAGTGCAGTATTTCTGCATATGGAATTGGCAAACGCTCAACAAGAGAGAGAGAAAATGCTTTCTCCCTTTTTCCCCTTCAAACTTGTTTTTGTCATTAAAGTGAGCTGACAATGAGCTGAATTTTATTTACTTCCTACATTTAAGTAGAAAGACATACAACAACACAAAACATCTGATACAATTGACATTTAATACCGTTCATCTGTAATGAAGATCTCCTGTGACTACTTTTCTAATTCCTGTTAACACAACTTCCTAATGCTAATTACTTTCACACTTGGCTTATGAGTTTTTTATAGTATGTGTGCAGACAACAAACAGCTAATAGTAACAATAGTCATAAAACCACAGTCACCCACACCATCGAAATACTTAGCATCGTACTTTCTAACCTAGGGTAGTTTTCCAAACCTTAAATAATCAGCTGAGCTGATTTGCACATTTTGCAAACTTAATTAGACCTAAATATGAATGAAGATCATGAAGATTTTTGTTCTGGCTAAAAATAGTTGTACTTTATCTTGCTTTGCCTTTTAACTAAATATGCCCTAATTGTGTATTTACATTTGCCAGCATGTGCAAAATGTTAGAAGTAGATGGGCAAAGCAGCTAATTAGTATTGTACATTCTGTACTTGCATGGTACACCAGAAAATTGTTCAGTGGGGGCAGGTTATCAAGCACATTATTCATTAATTCAAAAATAGGAGTCATATACGAGGACCCCACATTAGTGCTCTGAAACTTGTATCCAATAGCATGGGATTTCTTATCAAAACCTTTTATGAAATCATGCGCAGAGTCTTGCCGGTTAACAATTTGGAAAAATATGGGTCTATGCTGTAGGTCGTATTTCTACATAAGGTTTTATCTCCTGCTTGCTCAGTCCCCAGTCCCAACCAGAATCAGCAATTCTCCACTCAGACTGTTTGTGTTCTTGTTCCTTTGCTCGTTCTTCTTTCTCCTGTGGAAGACATAATTTGTAGCATCAAATAAAGTGTAGCAAAAAATCGATAAACAAATGTTCTGTGTTGAAAACGAGTGGATTTCTTGTTTAAGCATATTAGTTTGATTTCTGCATAAAATACAAGGAACATATGTGGGCTTTAATGCAATGCTTTTAAAATACTAGTTAGAAGCAGTCTAAGATTCAAGGGTTTCTCTCTAGAGACTACAGCAGATTGTTCACAATTATGCGGGAGTGTAATGGGGATTATAAGGAGCTATATTTCTTCGTAATGGGGATGAGGATACTGTAGTTTAAAACCCCGGGCTGTACTTCGCTATGCTTTGATATGCAGTCATCTGCCAGCTGGTTGCTTTATCACGAAGGAAGCTTAAGGCAGCAAACACGAGAAGGGGTTGGTTCTGTACCCGAGATCTCATGGGTCGTTAATGCACTTCTTCTGGTAGCAGTGATCCTAGGACATGTGATTACCACTTAATTTCTATCATGAGAAACATGATTTCAGGCATTGGTTTGTGCGGTATGCAGAATGGTCCAGGATTTACCTCCACAGCAGAGCCTGGTGAGTGTGGGGGAGGGTGGAGAAACTTCAGAAATTTCACAGCTGGAAATATTTTATTATCCTTTTATCTCCTTTTTAATTTTCTCTTTTTTCTTCCCATATTCTGTATTAGAAGATCTGTTCCAAATTGACTGCTGGCTTTATTTAATTAAATTGACCTTGACTTGCGCCTCTGATGAACACTAAGGCTAAAAGCATAACAAGAAGCAAAATAGGCCTCGGGTTGCTGTAGGTCTGGCAACTCCACTAATAAGAAAATCTAGCAGGTCCATTAATAAGAACACTAATAGCTCCTCTAATAAACCTGCCAATGAGACATTATGTGGGTTTCACTCGGCCTTCTGGCTTTTCCTGCACATGGAAACAGGTACTCATGAGATGAGAAGTGAGGAGCTTTATTATCAGTGCCATGTTTGGGGTTTTTTTCCTTGGTGGTGGACTCAAACTTAACCAATCTACTAGAAATCAAGAAGTGCTACTTCTCAAGAGCTTGCGAGCAATTACTGATACTTTTATAGAGGACATACATATATATATATTTTTCATACTTACCTCCTCAATGCACAGAAGAGGCTGGGGCATGGACTATCCATCCCAGGCATGGAGGAAATCAGTAGAGTTGCCTGTCTTCAAACCATCAAATTCCCTTTTTATATATATATATATATATACTTGCAAAGCTTTTCCTGACAGCCGAGGTTCAGGCTGGTGATACAGACAAAATTAGGCAGAGACCTGCGCGATGTGATCTTCCAGGCATCCCTGACAAAGGTTTTGCCAAACAAGTGTGTTTAATGTGCTGGAGAGTGCACATATTTCTGGAGCAGAATTTCTGTCTTTGCATCAGCATAATGTGTTTACCGAGGATCAAAGCTTTAGTGCTACTCAATTTTAAATGCATTGCGTGGACTTGCAGAAGAAGCAATTATCTTACAAATGTCTTCATTTGTATATGATGATCAATACTCAGTGTGTAAAAAAAAACCCTTTCTAAACAACTGAAATCAATGCATAATGGTTTATAACAGTCACTACTATCACAATCGCTCTAATCAGCTCTTTTCCTGTCCTAACTGGTCATGTGTAGCAAAGCACAAGTTTAGATAAGTCTTTCCCAGAAGAGACTACTGTAATATTAGATGCAGTCTAAGTTACAAGGAAATGTAGAAGTTGTATTTCAGAAAAGAAGCCTGGCAGGTGGTGGGATGTTCAACTGGAAGAGGTCAGGAGTCAGACTTTATTTCAAACTGAGATTAAATCTGAGATAAGGCTCAAGTTCAGAGGTTTGGTGAACAGGGGGTTTTTATGAGATTTTTACACAAACCAAGTTTTACACAAGAGCCAAGTTAGGCATGTTTTCTGAAAAATAAAATAGCCATTAGCTGCAAGAAACCAAAGCCAATAAATAAATGTGTTGTCTCTCCAAGCTAATGCTCCTTCAATGCTTCCAAAACCAAAAAGAAATAAAGCTTGAAAAGATAAGTTATCCCCTCCGAAAAATTATCTCCAAAGAACCTGGCAACTTTCATGAGCTATAAAATTCAATTAACATTTTTTGCTTTGTGTGTCACACTTCAATTAAGTAGAAAGCATATTAATCATATAGAACAGGAGTGTATTTAACATGAGATAATGTGTTGGATTTGAGGACTTTGCTACTCTGGTTGTGATTCAAACCCAGAATGGTCTGTAGCTTGTTTATGTCTTTGGAAATGGAAGGGATGGGAGTCATCCGTGGTGCATTTATCAGTTGGAAAAATTACTAGAACTGCACTTGAAGAGCTTGGAACAGTCTTTCCCTGCAAACTGCTGAATCCTTGCCTGGCACCAAAAACATTTGAGCAAGAGGGTAAAAATGACAATTGGCTCTCTGAGAGGGCTCTAAAATCCTCACAGTACAGACTATGGAATGCTCTATGCCTAGGAGAAAGGTCAGGTTTTTGAGATGCAGAAGGATTTGTTTGGAAAAGCGTGTGCATGCTTCCCGCCTAGGTACCAAACTCCCCCACAACTGCGTAGTTTTACAAATCCCAGTAGTCGCTGCCTTTGAAAATCTGCCCCAGGAGATGTGAACCAGCAGCTTTTTCCTTGCAAAGGGAAGAGAATGATGCTCTGGTGGTTTTGGCACTAGAGGAGACGTCAAGAGCTCCGTGTTTTCATTTTGATTTTGCCATTGTTTTTGACAAATCATTTACACTTGTGAGCTTCGATTTCCCATCTTTAAATCAAGACTGATCCCACTTTGTGAAAATAAGAGGACCTGTAATAAAGAATGCCATTAAAATGCAAGTTCTTCCAGGCAAAGGAGCATCTCTTCGTTCGACATCTCTACAGCGCCCAGTGGGGCCAGCTCCCCAGCAATAATGAAGGAATGCTACAACACAAAAAATTGCTCTGGGCAATGCCTTCTCGAATGATAAAGCTTAATAGCTAGTCCATCCACACTGATGAAAGACGTAGGTATGAAAAGATTAATTTAGATACCTTTCCAAAATATCCAGAGCTTTGCCTTCCGGGCTGCCAAAATTTTACTGGAAATCTCATGAGAGTTACAATACCGACTACTTCTGCCATTTCAGCACTTCCAGCTTGAGCTAAGAATTGGAACCTCAGCGTGTAATAGGAGAAAAATAATGGGATTTGTCAGAAACTTCAAAGAAGTTTGGCTCTATAAGTAATAAAGGATCCAAGATTGGCAAGATATATATATATTTTTTCTCTCATTCAAGTAGTTTCTTAATTACAAAACAAACAGAAGCAGAAAACAGAAAAAAAAAAACCTTTAACGTGCCATATGGTCAGGAGTAGTTGGAAAGAAAAAAGTTTCCTTCTCATGTTTCAACTGAAAGTTTTTATTTATTAGAGATGATTTAAACCCTAAAAATTTGAAAAGATTAGAATAGAAAACAATAGTGGTTATATGTGTCAACTTTTCAGAAGAGACCAAAAAAGATGAAAAAAAAGAAAAAAATCTTTCAAGCATAAACCAAATGCTGTAGTAAATCATTGTATGTGCTAAATAAATCAGCGTGATGCTGATAAAGCTTCTTTGGCTGCTTCAAGTCACATTTCAAAAAGGTTTTTAAACTGGTGGTTACATCCCATCTGTGATATGTAGTTGTGTAACTAATCAGGTGGGCCAAAAAAGTATCAATAAATAAATCTTTAAGAAACATAAAATGGGATTTGGCTCAAAGGACAAAAGGACCTGTGCAAGAAATTTCCACATTAAAAAAACATTGCTCTTTCTGAATCCTGAGGTGAAGAAACAGTTTGAAATGAAACAGACAATTCCATAATTTTAGGGGGAAAATATTTATTATAAAAGAGACAAGTTCACCAAAACATCCAGTCCAAGTTTAATTTAGAAAAAAAATTTCTCAGTCCCCTGCTCAACTTTGCTAGCGGTTGTAAGCTGGAGCGCGAGGGGTTCAAGGGCTCAAGAAAGATTTAAGCTGCCTGTGTGAGCGTTACGATTACCAATTTCATTATCCAAAGTTGTTTTTGTTTTTAATTCTTCTCCAGAAGATCCAAAAGGCTACCTTTGAGCATGGGACCACTTCTTTCAAAGAGCTGTGCAATAGATGGCAAGACATCATTCTCTCCAAACTATTTGTAATTGCAACTGGAAAGACAGTGAGCGGCAGAGATATTTTCCTAAGACCAGAAAAGGCCAACAGAAACATCTCAAAATGGGCAGCTGGGCACTCTGTGTTGGAAAGATTGGACCGTCTTGGTCTGAGATAAAGCAATAGGTGGAGCTCTGGCATGAATTCAGCTCCTCTTAAGAAGACCTCTTTCAGGTCCTCTCACTGCAGGACCACCAAGTATCTCATGCACTTTATTTTAAAAGGTTGACTGGAGGAGAAGGAACCACGTAGCCTTGATGGATGTACTTCCTCCAGTTATCTCTTGAAGCATAAAATGTGAGAGAAGATTTTTTGGGGGAGGGGAAAAAAAAAACGTTCTGGAAGTGGTTGCAGATGTCCAGCACGAGGCATGAGGGCACGGAGAGGGGCTGCCTTCCTGGGCTGCTTCAGGCACAGCCATGGTGCTAAAAGGCTCTGCCCTCCCCACCGGTCTCACAGTGCTGCGGGGTCAGCATGGAAATACCAGTGACTGGTACCTACAGTCAATGGGGACTGGATACAGGGCAACTGGATCCCCTAAACTGGCGATCTCACTCCATTGATTCCTCCATGCCTCACCTGAACTGCTTAATGCCCGTATAAGATAGACACCTCCGTGGAAGACGGTTTGAAGTATGTCCACCTCATTCTGTTGGGTTTTAAAATATCACAGGTGAACCCCTTAGCCCTATCAGAAATGATTGAGTTTTGTCCTGATTTTAATGGGGAATCATTTCCTTTGATTTATTCAACTATTCTTCTTTTCTTCTTTTTTTTTTTTTTTTCCCCAATGGCAGAAAGTTAGATTTTATACAACCTGACTTCTGGCTTTTCCAAAGTTCAAAGTTCTGCTTAAAATGTGGGAGCCAGTGTATACTATAGATAGTAAAAAGAGTTACCCTGTGGTAGTTCTCTGTGTTTCTCTTTCTAGTTCCATTGGTACATTAGAACTGAAAAAAACCACCTGAATAATAAAACAGTAAACAAAAAGAAGGGAATAAAAAAGCTAGAACAAGGCAATTAAAAACACAAACATGGAATTTGTATCCAGGTGTAGTCTTCTGTAAAAATTCAGGTTGGTTTATTGGCTAATCAAGGTCACTACCCCTGGCACCAAAGGCAGTTTTTTCTTGTTTCCCTACTGCCATCATGTTGTTGCATGGTGCATGGCTATTTTTCTGTTGATTAAACTACTGGGGAAAAAAAATACTACAAAAAGCAGTGCTGGATAACTGCATATTACATGCGCATGAAAAATCTGTGCTGGCATGACTGTGCGTAGTGTTTTGCAGGTGAGGTCATTACAACAGCAGAGCACATCTTTTGTTTTTGACTCTTGGAAATACGTCAAGCTTGGAATAGGGAAAGGGGAGAGAGGGAGACCTTTACTGCTTTTGAATATAGTTCTTTCTCACTTCATATTTTTGATACTGCTGATGACCAGTGGTAAGTCAAATCCCGTAAGCTCAGTATTACAGACCAAGTCACCGGGCTAGTGATCCAGCGTGGGTGATTTTGTGACGGGAAGCCCAAGGCTGCTCGCAGGCCTTGCTGACAATTTTCCATTTTCGAGATTTGGATGAAAATTCAAGCTTCATGACAGCGAATAACAAACGGCCTTGGAAAACTATTTGACATAAGGTTTGCGAAGTGCATGCTTTTGTCCCCATTTTATCCTATGAGATATCATTATGACTAACAATGGTCATTTTGTAGAATTGACTGCATAATTTTATGACCTCAATTATACCAAATTGTAGGTATAAGCACATGTTCAGGGATGCAACAAATCTCAGAGCATAAGAGAGTCATTGAGAAAAAAACCTCGTTTCCACTATTTCTGCCCTTGCAGTTTAGGGCAGTGTTACTGTAGAAGAGCCCGAGTCTGCCAGGATGGCTCACCTGCAGAGACAGAAAATGATGACTGAAGGTAATATATCCATCTTCTTGTGCCTTTTTAGATAGCTAATTTCTACCACAGTGGTGATAAAAACAGTCTTTGTTGCACAACTCTGGAAAAAAAAATTCTTGAAAAACAGCCAGGTCTTTATATCTGTATTTTATCTCCTTTTGAGCTAGAGACTGTGACTCTTCTGCAGGTCCTCTTCTCAGTAATTAGAAATACATCAAATCCTGATGAAAATGTCCTTAAAATTTGGGCTTGGGTCATTCAAAAGGTAAACCAGGTAAAAATTCTGGATCCAACCCTGAACTTCCTTTGGTGAGCATGTTGTTTGGGTTCTGGGGCTTGGTTTTGGTCCATCTTAATAAACAGAGCTGACAAGCACAACCTGGTTAATTCATCATGCATCTGAAAATGGAATAAGGAAAAGAGCAGATCTATTTCTATTTCTTCGGAGGACGCAAGTCTGAGATTAAGAATAAAAAAATATCTAGACGCTTACTTTTAAAATAACAGAAGGTTCATCATCTTTCTTTAATCCATACCCAAAAGTGACCTAGACTCGGAGAGAATACAAAGCTTTCAAGACAGTTTCAGAGTTTCTATGAGCTCATGACCCTTTGTGTAATCTGTATTATATGTGAAATTGTTTTGCAGTGAACTAGGAAATGATCGGTATCCAGCATGTCACTAGGGACTCTTTCAAACTGTATAATTAGAATAATTTCACTTGTATTGGGCAGGGCAGGGATTCAAAAAGCAATTCAGAGGCAAAAGGGCAAGCAGCCAGACCATGCTATGTGGAGTTGAGTTATGTACTTCGCATTTTATTACTCTTCCACGTAGAATCTGGCAGTCGTGTATTTAGCAAATGCTGCTATTTGTTGCCTGCAAACTCTTCTGAAATCATGTACCAGTCTGCTCAAGTTCAGTACAACTGGGCTAGGAATGGCTAGGAATAGTTTGCAAGAAATATAATGCAGAAAGTTATGGTTTGGAAACTGTGTGACAGAGGCTCTCAAAAACTAAGACAGCTGGTGCAAAGGGGCCCTTTCTAAGCTGCAATGACAGTAGAGGAAAGCATGTAGACATCATTTCCACTGGCGTAAAAGTGGGAACAGAGGGATGCTCTCTGTCCAGGACATCCATTCCTGGTTCGGTCACCAATTTTCTTGCAACAGTTGCACAGTTATATCACCATTACTAAACATATTTTGCAAAGAGTTTATCTGTCCCAATGCAATCGTATTACCATCATTCACTACTTTTTATAAAGAGAGGAATATTTGTAGTGCAAGGAAGAAGAAATTTTGTGCAGAATTCCCGGAGGCAAAGGTCCATGTTTTTGTGAGATTTCCATAAGTTTTGTGAATAGTTTTCCCCCAACATCTTCTCTGAGTTGTCTCCCTTCATATGCTCCTTTCCTTAGTGCCTTCTGGATCTCAGCGTAGTGTTTGTTCAGCCACACACCTCTCCCTCTCTGGGAATATTTGTCTTTTACTTGTTACAAGGAAGATCTGCAGCCTTGGAGGAGAGATATAAACACATATTAACCCCTCAGGGATTACGTTGACTGCCTTGGAGACACAGTTTGCTTTAGAGTTACAGTTCTTCAGACATCCGACTCCTGATGCCAGAAAAAGAGTCTAGTGTAAACAAAACCCTGTCTTATACCTTATTTCATATTGATACAACTATCTAAGCTAACCTTCCTACAACAATACATGTGGGAGATGGAAACTGGTCCTCTTGAAACCTAGAAATAGTTTAAGACGTAGAGACAAAATCTGACTGTAGACATCTTAGTGTAAGTCTGGATCTTCTCGCTCTCTGTTTTACCAGCAGGAAGGTACCTACTCCTCCTTCCTTGATGTATGCAAATGAACTGGGGCAGAAAGGTAATTTCTGAGATCTACCAGTAAACGTAGCCTGCTTCACTGCACTGGTGTTAAGATGCTGAATGGTTTTCATTCGTTTTTGTGGTCAACCTTTTCCCGCCTTGTTTAAGTCTCGTAGTCCTTGAGGCTACGTCTCCACTGCTGAGTTACTTGAGATGAACAGGACACGAACAGGGAAAGGCAGACAGCGCTTCCAAAAGGTGAAAATGCACAAGATGCTACCAAATTACCAAATCTACCAAAAGCCCAAGTTCAGAAGAGACTTTGGTACTCGAGACCCTAAATGCTTGTAAGGAAAATGTCATCTTAGTCTAACCTGACTATTGCTGTATGTCTGTCCCTCTCTAGGGACAACCCGTCTTTATGCTCCTGTCTTTCTTGGTGTTTTGTCTGGCATTGGATAAACTTTTTGGTAAATGCAGAAAAATGCTGTGTTTAGTCCTGAATAACTGAATCTGAGGATCCCTTTCAAGGTATTCATTCTACGAAGTATTTTTCTCCATTTAAAGATACACTATTCTCCGGTGGTCTGGGCAGGCAGAGTAGGTGCTGAACTGTATCATGCCAGGGAATTTGCTTTAAGGCCTGAGTACAGATGGAGACCTCATAACTCCTACTTTTTCTAACCCCCCCTATGATATTTTGTCCCTGTGTTAACCTGGGATGAGTCACGTCTGGCTTGAGTTTTCAGGTGTGACTCCTAGACCTGAAAAATCAGGCCACCGACCTCTTTGTACACTACAAAGGGAAGAAGGGCAATGCAGAGTTTGCAAGAGCGCTTTCCAAGATAACTGGTGAAGTGCTTTGAAGAGGATCAGCATTATATAAATGCCATCTGACAGTCGAGTCAAAAGATTCCTACAGAGGACGAATTAAAACCAATTAACCTAGCAAGAAGTTAGTCCTTCCATTATGATAGCAGCTCTGCTCTGATAAAAGCAAGAATTCAAACAAGTTGATGATTTCATCTCCTTGGCACGGAGATTACTGCACAGCTGCACAGCCGAGATGTCACAATAAAAGCAAATGCTTACAAAAGGTTGTTCTTTATGTTTTTGGCTTGTAAATGTAAACTGCCTGTGCTATCCATACATGCCAGGAATGTCAACAGTGGCTGGAGCGTACATCTATTCCCCTCTAATCCAGGACAACACAAAATTACAAGTGATAAATCCTCTCACTTTCAGAGCTCAAAGCAGCAAAAGGATCGGCATTTGGACAGAGAAAGCTTTTATGTTGGCTTGGGCAATATATATGCAAAGGAAAACAAACTTACTCTGCCAGAAGAGCAGAACAGGCAAACCGCGTTAGCCTTCCCCTCTCTCCTGTTGCGAAGCCTTAGAAGATGGTGAGTCTTCTCCCTCCAACCCTCCCAGATGGACTGCAGAAAGAAAAGAATACATGGAAGGAGTGGTTTGTGGGGTTGTAGTTTGTAGCGCTGTTCGATTTCAAGTGCTTTCAGTTCAGGAACTTGACAAATGGTCCCATTTTCTAGAAGAGAAAACCTTTTGAAAGGTTTGGAGGGTATGAGCGCAGCTGCGCTTCCCCCACTTGTGCTTCACACATTTGTCAGGGGAGCTCACGCGCTCTGCAAGCTGCTCGTGCTGTTAGAGCGCTGCTCCGACGCGGCACGGGAATTCCCTCTGACATGCAAGAAAATGCATTTTTATTCCAAGCCAAGAGTTTCCACAATATAGGGCAAACATGGAGTTTGGGGCAACTTCCAGTTCTCGGAGTTGAGTTGGAATTTTTTCTTTGGATAGATATCATAACAACCACGTATAGGGTTTTCTCCAACCTTTTCTGAACTAACTTATACAGCTGCTCTTCACTCCAGAATTTAGACTCGCCCCCTATATCCCTTCATCTAGGCATCACCTTTGCGGTTTGTAGGTACCTTTTTTTTGTAACTCCAGTTTTCCACTGCCCTTGGTGTTCTACAGCTGTACCCGATGTGGAAGAGCCCAGCCTGCCCCAGGGTTTGCAGGACAGCTGCCCTTGCGATAGCTAGGTAATATTAGCCTGGAACTATGACTTGTCTCTTGGTTTTCTTTGAAATGTAAGAGTTTGGGTAAGGGAGAGAGAAAAAGGGAATACTTAGATGACCTGAAAAGTATTATTGCCAATTTGTAATATGAACCTGAAGTCTGTAAAATGATGACAAGTATGTGAAATTGTAAGATGCTGGCTGACATTTCAGAGTACAAATATCCACAGCTTCATCCAGATTGCAAAATATTAATGATTTCAAATGGAAAAATCTAATAGGCCAAACATTGGCTTCTCTTTTCTATTTTAGGGACACCTAAAATATGTTTTTTTGTTGTTTTCTAAGAAAAATTAAGCATCTTCTGGAAGTGAAATGACTCAAGTTTAAACACGTCAAGTATTAGGAAAAAAAACCCTGAAACCAAATCTCAACAATATTCACACACACTGTCAATTTTAAGATAAAAATATAGATCGAGATTCTCATCAGGTTGAAATTGTCTTTTTTTAATTAAGAATCTGTTTCTAAGTGCTTAAAATCATAATACTTTAATACTTCCTGGGCACTTTAGATTATTAACCAGTACAGTATGCAGTAGCTTAAAATTTATACTAACTTTTTCCTCAGTGTTTCTATTTCACTTTCTGGTTCTTGAGACTATTCCAGAACAGTTAGGTCGGGTTTAACACCACCAAATGCAATAATGACATTTAAAGTAGCTCTCAGCTGCAACTTCTCTGGACTTCCTTATGAAAATTACTAACTTCCATAATTTTTCTGAACAAATAAGGGTGGATGTCCATTCTTCTTTCCTTCTATACATCCGCACAGATACTAGAATTTCTTTAGACTTTTTGTGAGTCTTATTTTTTTAAGACACAGCAGGCAGTGTGCCAGCCGCGTGGTCAGGTGCAGTAATCCAACGAGTGCATAATTTTCAATTGCACACTCACAAATTAAACTGCAGCTGCTGTCCACAGTTAACCTGATCTGCTCCCTGAGACATCATTAGGGAAAATCAATTAATTTTTCCATTCTCCCAAATGGTGCTGAAGTTGAATAGGAGGAGAAGGAAGAGAAAAGGGGGGAAAAAAAGGGACTTCTGTGTCTATTGTGTTGGAAAGATAAAACCAATGGTATTGAGTAGCCAGGTTAATGCAGGTCAGTTACAGCTAGAAAGAAAGGAGATACAAGTAGTTTGTATTACATTTTATATATGAAAATGAGAGCTGGTCAACCATGAAACAAACCTGCTTGGTACTCAAGCACGACTTCCTTACTTTTTCACCAGATACTTTTTCCATGTACTTCTGCTTCATAATCCTGAGTTGAGATTAGTTAAAGGTGAATGGAAAATGTTATATTAAAAGCTAGAGGAAAGCCTGCCCTGAAAAACATGACACTGGCTTCAAACTCCTGAAGGTTCAGGGGTTTGTTACAATTCATTAAAAATTAGCTGTAAAATAAGTCTTTGGAAAATGGGATATGTTACAGTAGGATTTTTTTGTTTTTTTCTTCTGAAATCATGAGCCAAACATGGAAAAATCCCAACGATGACGCTTAATTGAAACTCATTGCACAGGGCAAAAGATAGACCTCTGAAGAGAAATCCATTAGGATGGCTTTTGTGAAATGAAATGGAGCTGAGCGCATTCCAGTTTTAATGGAAATTAAAAAATATCATTTTTTTTTAAGGAAGGACATTTCAATTTGGGTGTATTAATCAATTTTTAGAAATGCTGTAGTTGATGTTCACTACAAAAAAACTTTTATTTGGTTAAGAAGATTAAATGCTCAACTCAAAACACTATTTTTTGCAAATTCTTGCTTGAAGATGGGCATGTTCTGAAGATAATCTGAAATGAATCATCAAGAACTGAGCTGGCCAGAAAGAATTAATCCTATTCAAACATCCATACTGAAACGTTAATGAACTAAGTGTTTGCTATAATTATATTTTCTTACGGAAATGCTAGCTAAAAGCAAAATAAACCCAAATCAGCTTAGGAGAAAATAACCTCAATACCTATAATTTTTCTAAAAACCTTGCACTGAAGCTTGAATTAATTAGATGTTACTACATACTAAATTTTTTATATAGGTGGTATAAACAAATGTGTCCTAGCCAGAACACAGTTATTAATTAAATATTTCAAGCATCAATCCATACATTTACAGAATTTTTAGACAACTGGTGAAATACCATTCATAGACTACTAAACTTTTTTTTTTTTTTTAAATATTTGGTGGTAGTATAAGAAAACCAAAAAGTTTTCCAAGTGTGGCGTAGATGATGCAACAGGACTGTGCGATCTCAGAGGGCTACGAGCAGCTCGCTACGCCATGGGGACACTGCTCCTAGGTTGTACAAAAGCAAGAGAAAATGAATCCCGGTAACTGAGCGGCATCTCCAGCAGCGTCAGCACCTAGCAATGTCAGATCCAGTAAGCGCACATCCTACTCACAGGAATTTTAGCCACAGAAACATAATAAATCTGAAAGTAGAAGGTTTTGTTAAGAAAATTAAAATTATGAAAATTCAGGGACAGAGGGAGAAGGAGAAGACACACAGGCTATGTGGGTCAATCGTAACTATTTTCTGAGGAAGTTTCTTTATAGCTCTGTCTATGGACAATGCGGAGTTGGCTCCTGTCCTTCCCTGAAAGTGGAGGATGAGCTGCAGTCGATGGAGCCAGAGGGCAGGGAGGGAAACGCTGCAAAACCTGTACTCAAAAGCCGCAGCAAACAGGTATATGCTATATCTTTCCTATTTTACACTATGTTTTCTTTTTTGAATCATAAGTAAAACTTACCAAAAGATTTCAAAACGCAAAATGAAAAGAAGGATCAGACTGGGGCGTGGGAAACTCCTCCCTGCGCCCCCAGTCTCCTTCACATCCAAACAAACGCACACCCCCATGTTTTGAGCAGAGATACCAGCAGGTACAAACCATACACTTAGTCAGAGATCATTATCAACCCTACCAGATGCCATAATACACCTGAGAGATCACATCACTAAGTAATTAACTAAGTAATCAATCAATTAATTATAAGGGAAAGTTACTCTTGTAACACAAATCAGTTTAGGAGCTCTGGTTTCAGAAATAAAGTATTTACTAAAAGCACTAAAGAAACAGAGCCACCATTGTTTGCAGGAGAGACTGTTATTCTTAATTAACTTTTCTGAATGTAGGTAGCACTCAAATGACCAAAGAGTAAATCATCAGCTGGTGTGAACGGGCATACCAGTGGTAAAGGTGAGGAGCAGTACTCCATGTGACAGCGGACAGCCTGGGGCTAGTTTTCAGCTATTAGCAGAATAATCCCAGAAGAGGCAAAGTTTTCATTACTTTTTGGGTAAAAGATATTAAAATAGACTTTTCTTTCCCACTACAATTTTTATGTACCCCTGGTCCTTCTGGAACCTGAACATCACTGAGCTTGACTGCTCTCCACAAGGAGTGAGGTGTATGTTACGGAGCAGTACTTCCAGAAACTGCGATACTTTGGAGAAAGGACTTGTTGACTAATGAACTAAATCAAAAGTTGGTTCAGAAAATGTTTTTGTTTTGCAGAAGACTGTGTCGTGGCTCCCATTTTGTAGCTTAACAGTTCCCAGGATTTAGTTACCCAGAGAGCTGCTCCCTAGGGCTCCTGCAAAGACCATGTTTTAATTCTGCACAGTGAATCTTCCTGAACCCTCAGCCCAGACTGAAAAGCATTACCCACAAAGAGGAATATGAAAGAGCATAGAAAAGAGGATAATTTGTGTCAGGTCATTTAGGACAAACCTATGGTTTTGTTTTCTGGATCTGAACTTGACTTCTACCATTGCTGAAACGTCAGGACTTTTCTTAATCTATCCATCATCTGTAAACTGGGTAACATCCTTTGCCTACCTTTTTCTACCTAAAGTATAGGCTTTGGGGGGGTATACAATGTTCTGCTGAATATTCAGAGAGCCTAGCTGTGATCTGGATTTATTACAGGAAAAATGAAGAACAGAAATCATACTACTTGATTCTACCCTGCAGCAGTTACGCCTGGAAGCAGCAAGCCCTCCTGTGTGGGCTCTGCTGGAGAGGTGCACCATGCACATAAAGAATCTCCTGCAGATGGCTTGAGGGACCAAAATATTCTGCAATTTGGGGGTCAATCTCTTCAATGTACTTTGGTACCTGGGAAGAAGGGGGGAAAGACTGTTTATAATGCAAAGTTTCTGTCATTGCTCCAAAGCAATAAGCACTGCTGCCTGCTGCTAATGTTGCTAAACGCTGGGAATAACCAAGATTTATGCTACAAGCATATATTTTAATGGAGCTCTACTTGAAATAGTTTTCCTTGCTTTTTTCCCTGATAGGGTCACACCTAAATCAACACAGATTCAATGAGGAAAGCAGAGATCTCTGCTCTAGGTAGCCAAGATGGTGTCACCAGGATTCACAAATATTTATTTGCTGAAGCTGCAGTGAAGCTTTAACTAGGATGTGAATTTGCGTAGTGCACGTGTTTTTCTTTGCCTACCCATGTGCCCATTTGCTCATAGAAAAGATTAAGGAGCCTGACTATAAGTTATGTTATTGTATGCAAAATATAAGCCATATATTTGGTCCCCCTGAATATAATTTAAAAATAAATGCAAATTCATATGAAAGAGCAAGCATGAGTTTCTGTTGAGGAATGGGAAATTGACATTGTACTGGGAAGGCAGAATAGAAGGATTTGGATGATTTGCTTCCAAAAACCCATAACAGAGAAGGGAGACAAATTTTCAGTGACTTCTTGAAGCCTGATGTAAAGTTGCTACTTTTCATATTGACATCATTGTTTTGTGTTAGACAATCTGAAAGTTCCTGACTGCGCTGTTACCACAGCTCTGTGAGCACAGAGAGCTATCTCTCTGTATTGCTTAGATATAAAGGCATTTATTAGCATTTAATTAACTGTTCATTCAATTAAATGAAACATATATCTGGGAAAATCTAATAGACTGCAAAAAGTAGACTGTAAATAAATGATAGTGTTTGCTAGTATGCTGGAAAAGGTCTTGGACTAGAAAATATTATCATTAAATACTCTTTTTCTTTAATAAAGTAGTGCTAAAGCATTACTAAAGCTAATGTTTGTATACTGAGTTTTAATGCATCATTCTTATTGACAAGTCCAAGAGCTCTGTGCCCACAGTTCCCCAGGCTGGAGTTTGACGTGTCAGTAAACGCCGTCCGCAGCACAGCGTAGCTGGGCACTTGGAGACGTCCCTCAGCTCTCACTAAACTCACAGCAAGCTAAAAACGTTTCCTATGTCTCCAGCAGCGCAGCGTGCTTTGCAAAATACAACCCAAAGGTCTCCCACTTTAGGAGGATGCAGAAAAAGGGGTGAGACAGAACATTTTTGGAAATTTCCATTTCAAACAAATGGCACTGTCACTTTTTGAAATGCAGTTTATATATATATATGTGCATCATGTGCATGTGAAAATACGCTGCCACACAAATGATAAAAAGCACAGATCTCCTCCCGCAGCCAGATCTCAATCCCCTGCCCCAAAGTCTCACAATATTAAAACTGATCTAGTTTGGGACGGTTTTTTTCTTTTCTTTTTTTCAATTTTAAATGGGAAAATAGGTGAATTGTTTCGGTTTGAGGGGGAAAAAAATAATGAAAAGTTTTCTGAAACCTACACTCCACCACATACAATTTCAGTTCAAACAATTAAAATTTTTCAGTACTCTATGTAAACCAAACCAGGAATTCATAAAAGGGAAATGAGGACAATGCTAACAAAAGCACTATCAAGGCATTTATAAAGTGAATTTATTATCCTTACTATTAACCAAATGGAATGCTGAGAGACAGACTGGGAAATTTTTTGATTAATTTATAGACACACAATTTATAGGTGCCTACAACTGTGTAGAAATTCTTCTTGAAATGGCATCAGTCAGAATAAATCCTATTTATTAGTGTTTTCAGGTTGCCATATCAAAGCAGAACTGAACATCATACATTTCCTGGCAACTCGAGGACTTGGGCAATCAACTCCTTTTGGCAAATTAAGAGTAGAATCTGAAGAAATGCCCGATTTCTTCAACGCTATTGCATAACTGGAGGATCTTACATTGGGTGTGTCTTTCCAACTCCTGTGATTCACGTATAATACAGACATACCCCTCGGAGAATTACACACCAGTTTTCATGTTTTCATGCCATGTTGAAATGGATGCTGGGAATTCTACACTTGCTCCATTTTGCAACGCAAATACTTGAATTTAATGACCAGTGATGACTCCTATGTGAACAGAACAGAGGTAGGAGAAAGGAAAGCAAAGGAGAAAAAGGGAAATCAATATCATTTCTGGGCTATAAAAAAATGTCTGAGAGTTGAGGCTCTAAATGTGGCTTCCTTTCAAGGACATCTATGTAGGCATCTGCGTGACATAATAGTAAACATTTACGCGTCGGACATTGTGTCCAAGGTGGTCTCCCAGGCTCCATCTGGAGCGAGCTAGGAGAGAAAGGGATGATTTCTTCAAGTTGGTGGTACAAATCATTCTCTGAAGATGCCTTTTAACTCTCAAGTGACCAAAGAAGCTGCCTGCATGATTAGCTTAGACCTGATACCCAACTTCTAGATTGTAAGGTTAAAGGGAGAAGAACGTTGCCCTGTATTCTATAGCACTCCACCAGGCTTGGTTTAAGGTAGATCAGAGTATGATGCTTTCACAAGAAGAATATTCAGCAGGCTACTAGATCACATCATCATTTTGGCTACCTTCCTCTTAGCAATCACTCGTCATGAGGCTTGGGTGGTGCCACAGCTCCTCAGGGTTATAAGGCAGGTGCTTTTTGCAGCAGGTAACCCTGCAATAATTTCAAATCAGGGGTTTAGCAGATTGAGGGGAACAATGAAGGTCTAATTCCCTTTCCAGGAAGAGGCTACAGGGAAAAGGTTTGGTAAATATCACTATTTTTTTTCTGTGATGGAAGAAGAGTCTTAATTCCTCAAATATGCCAAGATTACGTTTATACTGAACAATGCTTTAAGTTTCCAAGGAAACATGAATATTTTCTTCCTTAGGAGGAAGAAATTTAGGCTAGCAATTTGTTCTGAGCTGGTAGAGTTGTGCCCTTTCTGCCAAATGGGCAATCCCAATTCAGACCAAGAAGGAGAGTTGAAGCAGAGGGGCACTGGCGTCTGTACAGAGAGATGCAGGAGCTGATCTGGTAGAACAGCTAGATGGGAATGTGAAAAACGGCGTTAGATGAACAAAGACTATTGTCCCTGGAGCAGGGAGATAGTATTGGTCTGGCATTAAGTGACTAAAGGTGTAAAAAACCTCAGGCAAAAATCAGCCATTCTACACCCAGGCTCCTAAGGAGACGGACTGCCCAGAAAAGCGTAGAAATGGAAATGTCCCATAGAGGGAGCGAAGCAGGGGCAGAAAATTCACTCCTTCTGCACGTCCTTTGAGCCGGTTGGGTTTTGTGCACCTGTGGCTTATCAGCAAGGCATTTGCGTGTTGCAAAGCTGGCTCGGGCTCTGTTTCCATGAGAGCTTGCTGGATGGTCTCCCGGTTTGACAGAGCCCTGGAGTACGCGTTCTTGTAATCGTGTGTTTGATCGTACGTTTGACTGCTAGCACCAGTGCGTTTTAACACTTCCATCAGGAAAATTCATCTGTTCAGACCTGAGCAGTGACAAAGCTGTTCTTCTGACAGTAGTAAAAAATACCTATTAAGATTGCTTTACATGGAGATGAGCAAAAGTATATAAAAGCAGATGTCAGTTGTTTAATTGGCTTAGTCTTTTGTTCTCTGCTGAGTCAGACAAAATGCTCAGAAATCTGTCATTATGCCGCTTTTCTTATCTATGAAGTCTGAGTCTATTACACTGAGGTAGCGTGTTTTTAATCCACTCTGTTGGGTATGACCTCATGGCTGTGAGATTGCATTGTCATAGACAAACACTTGGTTGCGTGGGCTTCGTGTGGACACTGGGGGATTAAACACGATGGATTCGCGTGTGAGATAGCTAGGTGCAGGCTATTGGCCTCGTATTTTGCTTTGTTTCTAGGGACAGGACACTTAATACAATGCGCACGTGGCACCAAGCAGCTCCCGTTTTATCTAGCACTGAATCTAATCCTTACAGAGGCAATGGATTTCTTCACAGCTTGTTGCTGTTATAACAAGAATATAATGTTTGCAGAGGTGCAAGAGTTTGCAATTCACATCTACTTTTCTCAACTGACTGGTTACGATGAACAAGCTGAGCTTTGCTCTGTTAGTCTTTCCCCTAAAAGATATGTTTTAGAAATTCCCTGCTTTTTTTTTAACTTCACTGAAAGCGGGTAAGGGATGATACAGCTGAAATGATACTATGGTGACATAACAAAGAACAGTAAAGGTCAGACCAGATTAATTTGCTACAGGATCAGCTGGAGAATATTAAACCTCTTAACTGTAATCCTTTGATAACCAGTCCTATAATGTAATCATCAGTGTACATCCAATAACACACATGTTAATTACTTTAGAATTATATTTTTCATTTTTAATCAAAAGACAAATTTTAAAGGATGCCACCACCACCCCCTCTCCCCCCCACCAGCTAAAATAACTCATTTCAAATAAAAAGAGACTATTTTTATGAGGTGGCTGGGGAAAAGTCAGCCTGGAAAATATCCTTATGAAGGAAGCATCTGTCACAAGTCAAAATGTTATCACTGGTCCCTGGGGAGATCCAGCCTAGGTACAAACAGAAGTGAAATACTTGGTGATGAGTTTTGACACGTGAAGCGTGGAGTTTGTGGTCTGGAGAGTGTGTTATTAAGCTGGGTCTGAGCAGTTCACCCCCCCCTCCCCTGCCCCAACCTTGGGCTAGCATGGGAAACCCTTGAAAATCCAAGTTTGGAGGAGAAGGAGGAGTTTTTTTCCTGTGCACAGAGAATTTAGTATTCCCGGCGAGGGGGCAGCTGCTTTGCATGAGATCCACAGGAGCACTTTCTCACGAAGCGAAGAGCCATGTCCCACACCAGCCACCCTGTGCCGGCTCCCGCTGCCCCTCCTGCCGGCAGCTCTGCTCCGGCAAAGCCCACCCTCCGCAACCCCCTCGAGCCCGGCGGAGGGAGAGCCAGAGCTTTGGGCCAACCGGGCAGGAGTTCATCTGCTACGGGGAGAAATGAGCAGAAAACATCGGGCTGCGACCCACACATTTCTGTAACCGTTTGGGAAATAATTAAGCGCCCTCTAAAAGGAAGAGCACTCGTGGGTGCGCTGCACAGCTTGTGGGCACGCGTGTCTTCCCGAAAGGTGAAAAAATGCCCCAAGTCTTAAAAAGCCAGAAAAAAAATATGTCCGCGAATTGATCGTGACTTCCCTCCAAGCCAAAAAGTGGGCAGGCTGAAACATTTTTACTGAGGGCAGTGAAGTCTTAAACTGTTTTGAAGTCTGTCTGCTACTTTGATGACTAAATAGGCATTTTGAGATGTAATTTTAAGCATTCACAGTGTAACGGTTGATAAAGTCTGAGTAAACAAGTTGGTAAACCCCTCTCTCCTCGGTCCAAGAGAGCAGAGATCAAGCTGGACTGAATCTGGATGGTATGGTCCAACTTTTAACCGAAAGGGCAAACACTGTTTTCCTTAAAGTAGCTTGTAAAGTCTTACAGTCCTTGGGAAAAAAACAGTCCCATGGGCACTCTGAGAAAGAGTATTTATACATAACTTCAGTTCCAAATGTGCTGTAAAAGCCTGGTTGTACCCAATTATAACAATGTCCTTTTTGATCTAACAATGTCACCATTTCACAGTATAATTTCAGATTTCCATAACTCTTTGCTTTCAACATCCTTTCCAGTGAAGTTTGCTAATCAGAGATGGAGGTGGATGAACAAGTTCAACAACAATTGCTGGGCCGAGGTATAATGTTCCTCCAGAACAAAAAAAAACCCACTTAAATTTCTTAAGGTGAGTGTTTGAAGATAATCCAGCGGCACGGTTCTCTGGCAGCCAGCTATGCCACGCAGCGTCCTGGATGGGCGCAGTACTCCTGGGAGGAGGTCAGGTCTTGGGAAACCTGGGTTCAGCTCATTGCACCAGCCTTCCCCTGAGAGCTCAGGTGAGCTGCCTGAAGTACGTTTATGTCTATCACATGGCAAATAACGTGCTGAATCCCTGCTGGGGCCGCAAGAACTGAGTCAGGAGTGAAAATGAGTTGGGAGGTCTCTCTGAACTGACTTGCAGTTTTTGGTATATTCTAATTTTCAGGCCCTTCCTCCTTTGATAAATACTATGTTCCAAGCAAAATGCTTCCGTCAAAACCAAAATCGCTTGGACAAACCCCTGAAGAAGCAACGCATGCGCTTCCCACTGATAACTGATCCCAATATGTTATTGTCCTTAAAAAAAAACCAGAACAAAACAAAACAAAAAGAGAAAGGAAAGTTGACCTCTGGGGCAATTCTTGCTCTGTGTTGTGCCGTAATGCAATAGGATTTATAAATCTTTAATTGCAGTTGGTTTGCTATAAATGCTTAATGAAAACATGATGTCCAAATGGCTGTTGGAGGGTATTAGTGACGAGGCAGAGTTACAAAGCTGCAGTGCTGTAAGTAACCTAGCAATGGGCAGAACCTACAAAGGATTCACATTTATTTCTCTTGCATCTGTTCTAAAAATGTGCCAGGGCTAACAGGGTGTGTGAGGCTTGTGCGTGCGTGCGTGGATACGTGCGCGTGCATGGAATTACACAGCAATAGTTCGATCAGCTCGCCTGGGAAATTCCAGTTTGCGTGGGAAGGCAATTACATCACTTGAAAATCGCTTTTAATTAAACCTTGCAAGGTTTGTTTAGTCAAAGAAGCGCTCAGAGCTCACAACTCCTTCCTCGGCAGAGGACTCGCTGTCGGTGACTCCGCCGGTGCCTTCTGCGGAGAGCTGAGCCGAGGGGGAGGATGGCAGGGGAGAGGTGGGGGCTCTCGTTAGCACCCCCGGCCCCTGCCTCTCGCCAGCCGCCCCATCGGCAGGGCGGGCACGCACAGCCCTGGAATCTCACCCTTCGCGGCAAAGGCTTTGATGATTCACTTGTTCCCATTCTTACCTTGCTTCCCCTCGGAAGTGAAGAGGAGGGTGGGGAGAGAGGAGAGGACCCCAGCAGGTATAAGGTGTCCTTTTGGCCAGGAGCTGACTCCTGGAGGCAGATCAATTAAAAAGAGACTTCACGTAATGATTATTTTTTTTTCTGGGGAAAGGAAGGGAAGGGAAGGGAATGCAGCACCAGACAAGCTCATGGCTGTTCGCACTCGTGTGGCTTCCTGAAGCTTTTACTCTGCACCATTTACCCTGCATAAATCAATTGCCAGAATATTAGTGCTTTGCTTCCTTGTTTACTCTGAAAGATTATGTCCCATTAGCAGATTTGTCTTGTAATTGAACTGAAGTGTAAAATGCCAATGTCCTGACAACCTGAATGGACAGGATTAACTGCTGCAGACATTTCTGTCCTCTTTTGAAACATTTTGATTGAGCATAATTAATCCAACTGAACCGACAGGGTGATGGATGCTTCCAGCCACAGTGGTTTGCAAAGTGAAGCAAGGCTGGCCATATATATCAGCGCAAGATAAAGAGGTAGTGACAGACAACGGTTTCTGTTTTTACAGGGCTTTTTTTTTTTCTCCATGTGACTACATCGCAGTGGCAAAGCACAAACCTCACTTGATGCCCAATTTCAGGAGTACGTACTTGTGTCAATTCAGTTTTGGAGCGCCCTGAAAGCACATGTTGAACTTTGATCATCTGCCTAAGTGTCGGTTCGGAGTCGGGGACTAACCACCTCCCGCGCTGGCAGCACGTGGGCTGCTGCTGACCTCGACACAAGCCTTACGGAATCAGAGATTTTCTCCCACTGCTGCTCTCCCAGGCACATTCTCTCTTCGGGGTCACAGCACATCATTGACCCGGCAGGGAAAAGCTTCAGAAGAGGCAGAACGGGTCTTTCCTACGTCGCATTAATCCAGCAGCAAAAAGGTTTTCTGTCCCAGACTGGATTCTTGAGTCTGCAAAGTATATGAAGTTTCAGTGCTCAGAGGCAAAGCCTCAAGTTGTGTAAAAGTGGGTATGGCAAGTTAAGCACTGACTGTTGTCCTTTAACAATGACAAAAAAGCAGGTTCAGACAATTTCCACACACAGTCCATCACCTGAAGGACACAGAGTGAACCCAAAAGAGGAGTCGCCAGTTGGCAGGGTTGTCTGACGGTTTCAGGACAAACTCCGGGTTCCTGTTCTCCTCCTGGCCAGCCTGGTCTCTGCCACTGCTGGTTACTTGCTATTTTTGTAATGTCGTCCGCCACATCTGCTCTGAAGGCTCAGGGCCAAAGCAGGGACTGAGGGGTAAAGTGGAGTGTTTGTTATTTGTAGGATAATGAAAAAGGAGACACTAGTCCAACAGGTACCGAGAGGCAGGATAAGAACGTGAGAAATGTCCTGGCTTTGCAGTTGGCCTGAGTTATTCTGATGTCTTCACTTTTTTCTGCTGTTGCTTTTAACCCTTGTCTATAAACAAAGATGAAAGGTTTTAAGAAAAAAGGACAAATAGATGCTTTGCAATTCTTCAGGGCACAGCCTTCAAATTCAGTTCACAGAGGCGTCATTGTTCTACTTTACCAGAAATATTTGAGTTTCTTGTCCCTAACCAAAATTAAGTTAGAAATCTTGTAAAAAACAGTATTATTGTGGTTAGTTCCTCTAACTGATCCTGGAATTACAGAAGCATGAAACAACGAATAAAAGGGAAAAAAGGGGAAGATATGTGTCGCCACGTGCCTTTATTTTCAATTCCTATGAAGAGAACATCATTTACCATCTTCTTCACGTGTGAAAACACCACCTACGGCTTGACTCAGCTTCTGGGGCGCCTGCACGTCACACACACCCCGTGTTAGAAATCAAGAGGCAAAAAGAAATTATGGCCAAGGAGATGAAAGAATTCGCCCAGGTCGGGTTTCTGCGCCCAGCACCGCCGGTGGGGAAGGTCAGTGAGCGTTTCGCTTGGGGAGTCCTATTCCGCTTTCTTATATAACTCCTATCTCCGGAATTAAAGCTTAATCCCAAACTGTGGCTTGGAGTACAAATCAGAACGGACTTGCTTACATTATCAGTAACACAACCACCCCGTTTTCTAATGGTACAGTAACATAAGCATAAGCAATAAGGATGTTTTTTAATCTGAGCCACCGTGTAAGGGAAATGAAGCTGCTAGTTCTCCTTTGCTGCGAGCCCGCAGCAGCTGTCCAGAAAAGGAAGGTTCTTGCCAGCACTTTGATGAAACACACAGAATTTTGTATGGCATTGGGTGCCAAACACGCTGCTGATAGAAGCAATAAATCCACATCCAAAAACCTAAAAATAATATTGGGATTGTTTTAAATTAAGGTTACGGAATATGGACTTAATTAGACCCTGCATGGATTCTGAATAGCAATTATTACATATTTGTTCAGGTTTAAGTATTTTTATAGGATTTTTTTTTTAATCCTGTTAGAATATTTTTCCTATGGGATGGGGATCATCTTTGTGAGAGGAAGAATGGTCTTGTGGTTAAGGCTGGCCTGAGACTTAGGAGATCTGGGTTCGATTGCTGGCTCTGCCACAGACGCCCTGTGTGAGCTTGGGCAAGTCATTTAACAGCCAGCTTTTTTTTCTTCAAATAAAAGTCCAAGGCCCATTTAAGCATCTAAAAGATGCAGCTGCCGAGAACTGCTGAGTGCTCAGCATTAAAAAGAAGAAGAAAAAAAAAAAAGAAGAAGAAGAAGCAGCAGCAAGCTGGCTGCCAATCTAAGAGTTGTCCTCTTTTGGTCCCTTCAGTGCACGCTGAGAATTTCTAAAAATCTGTCCCTTCGTGTCTCTATTCTTCATCAGTGGAGCAGAAATCGTAATGCTCCTCTAGCACACAGGGATTCTGGAAGTGCTAGCAAAGCTGTGAACCAGGCGTAAGATTGGGAAAAAGTTAAAATGATTTTACTTTGGCTTTTATGCCAGCAGTGGGTGAAAATATGAGAAATGTCATTGCTTCTTGCCAAACTGGTTAGCCTATTGCTGCGAGCAACCAAAAAGAGAAGATGTTGGGGGGAAAGTCATTCTGGTGGGGACGCATGATCTGGGTTTGAACTCAGCAGACTGGTGGCATGAGTTTTGGGAGTCATGCGCGTTTATTTTTTGCTCCCTCCAGCAGCCCAGTTTTCAAACCGATCATTCAAAGTGTTGACTCATTCTGTCCCTGGTTTGAACCAAAGGAGAATTGCGGGCGATGTCAGGGGCTCGGAAGGAGCCCCACGAGCCCTCAGGACCTGAGTGGGGTTGGGCAAGGTTTGCACTTGCAGCTCAGCACCGTTTTGTGCTGTATCTCCCAACACGGCTGCCACCCCTTCTGGCTGCTGAACCAACACACGCTGGTCGGAGTCGTGTCCCGACTGCTTCCCCAGTTCCACGTATGACCGGGGAGCCAAAAATGTCAGTTGCGACAGTTCTTCAGCATACATCCACAATTTGGCACCAATCAGTTGCAGTGTGATAGAGGGGACTCGGGGAAGCTGATGAAACCCAGACGTATAAGTATTTGTTTAGTTATTTAGGACAGGAGAGAACAGAAAAGATTGCTCTATGGAACTCTGTAGATGAACAGGTTACGAAAAATTGCTGATTAAAAATGTTTTTACTGTGACAATGTCTTTCCATCCCCTAAAAAACAGTGAATGAATTTGTACTCGCACAAGGGAATTTGACCTCATCTCTCTGTTTTCACTGTTTTTTTAAAAAAAAAGTGTTTTGACAACACTTTCTGCATCTGTAGGTACACACAGAGGATGAAAGAAATGTGGCATATAATACATGTCCTAGAGTTAACACACAGGTGAGGGAGGTACAGCGATGGGACTATACAACTACAAATTATACAAATGCAGGGAGAATTCTAGGGAAGTATTGGTGGCATGTTCTGGTGACAGGTAACTAACAACAAAATTATTATTAAATTAAATCAGGGTGGTAGGGATTAAAATTACAGAGGAGATCAATAACATAATAAGGTGGGCAGTACAGTCATTCAGGATGCACAGATTGACACAAAAGAAAATGCTCTTTTGGGGGATGCAGACAGCACATAGCAAGGCTATATCTCTGTCTCTAGAGTCAGGGAAAATAGTTTTAATATAGCAAGATTATAGCTTTGTAAAGTCAAAGATCATAGGTACAGGTTCATAAGGTCAAAGCATAATTCTGGTTGGAAGGAACCCCCTGCTCAAAGCAGAGTGAACTTCAAAGCTAGACCACGTTGCTCCAGGCCTTGTATAATTGAGTTTTGAATATCTTTATGGGTGAGGATTTCACATCTTCTCCGGGCTCCTGTTCACTGTCACAGTGAAATTTTTTCCCTTGTATCCAACCAGAATTTCCCTTGCTGCAACCTGTCTCTGCTGCTGCTCGTCCTTCACGGAGCACCTCTGAGCAGAGTCTGGCTCTGCCTTCTCTGCAACCCCCTGGTGAGTAGCTGAAGATGGCAATTAAAGCTGTCTTCAGCAATTAAAACACAAAGCTTTTCTTTAGCAGTCTTTCAGCTGTATTTTCCTCTGCTATCAAGTCACCTATTACAATCGCCCCGCGCTGCTCACGTGCTCCTGTTCACTAGCTGCGGATAAGCAGCTCTGCATTTATTAATATTTTAAAATAAAACGGTATTACCAGTGCCTCTGGCAAGCACCTGATCTGTTAATTGCCGGGGGCGGGAGATTGTGCGGAGAAAGGATCGCGATGAGCGCGTCGTCCTGTTCCACTCTCTGGCCCTGAGACCTGCGATGGGCTCCCCCTGGGACAAGGTGTGGGGCTGGGTGAGCCTCTGCCCTGACCTTAGAGCGACCAGTTTAGGGGTACGAAAGCAACCTGTCTTTCTTGTAAGTGTTTGCAAAGCTGCTCCAACAACATATTCAAGCCAAGCGAGACAAAACCAACTTCTCCTTTCCGAGCGTGGGCTTGTCCTTCTGCTAGTCACAGGGGCTGGTACCACAATATTCCCAGTACTGGTTCTGGTATGGGCACTGGGACAGTCAGAGGGAAAGTCTGTCAGTGCTGTGCCTGTTTGCAGTGGAAAGTTTTTGGGTTTTTTTTTTGGTAAGCAGCACGTGCCCCAGAATGTGAAGAATGTCCCCGTGTGGATTTCCACCCGTTGCTGCTGGCCAGTGCATCCGTGTTTCGCTCTGGAGCGGGGCCAGAATGGAACAGATTTGAAATATATTTCCTGAGTCACTTACGGCGCTTGGGCGAGTTTCCCTCCAACAGCTGTGTAAGAATCAAAAGATAAAAACAGAGATCTGGTCCTCGTGCCCAGCCAGAGCAGAGGCTGGGATCGGTACATACAGAAGCTGACCATTGGCACATCCTCTATATGGGCCATGGATTTTCATTGCCTGGAGCCAGCAACATCTCTAAGTGGAAATTCCTCGTGATTGTGGAAAGGGTTAAAATTGACCCTGGTCAGATTTAAGTTGTTTGAATGGATTCCCCCACAGAAAGCAGACAGAAAGCGCAGTATAAAAAGCTAGAAAGAATCATATAATGCTCGCCACTTCTGTACTTTGCATCCACTCTGTGATAGGATTTTTATTTTTCTTAATGAAAGTTAAACTCATATTCATAAGCATAATTACACAGATGTCGGAGATTTCATTCAGGATGTTGAAAACAACGTAAGACCTGGGGAATATTTTAAAACTTTCCATCAGCTCTGATACCAATTTATCTTGAAAGTGTAAGGCAAGTTTGTTACATTTTCTCATGTTTTCATCATTTGTAATCTTCATGCTTAATAAAATTAATTTTTTTATGTGCTTTTAGATAAACTTTTTGGGGGCCTCAGCTTAAGAAATGCTATATTTTTTCCAACATTTTAGCTGAAGCAATAGAAAGAAAACAGGAATCTCCCAGGGCACTCAGCATCCTGCAGGGCTGGAGCTTTAATTGGGATCTTAAAGGGCAGAGGTGGTATTTTATATACGGCTCAGTGCCAAATGCATGGTTGGCACCAAGCTAATCATCTGCCTTCGAGCAATCTTACAAGGGCAGTGTCGGATCAAAGAGATTTAAAAACGAAGAAAACTGTATGAAAGCTTCGCATCGCCAAGGTAGTCCATTGACGTGGGCAACAGAAGAGCCTGGTCTTTCAGACATGAAAACTAATGAGGGCTCTCAGGCTAGGAGATACGCTGCCCAACTCTGTCCTCCAGAATTGTCCCCAAAGCCTGTTACTACTGGAGAGATCCTTGGGGGGCAAAAAGCGATGGATGCCTGCCTGGCTGTGTCCAAAAGGCCGTTCGAATTCTTTAATCTATGATGATTTGAATGAACACAAATGTATTTGAAATATTAACTAACATCAGTAAAATCATTTTGAAATAATCATCAAGCACATAGCTGGTAATAATAATGACGGCAAGCTTCTGAGTTAATATTCCTTTTCATCTCTGGCTCTTGGGCTCCATTAGGCTACGGTGAAAAGAAATGGCACACCAGAGGAGCCGTAACAGCAACATCGTCACTGGGCACTCCTTCAGTGCCCATCAACAGAATATGGCGAAGTACTTTATCAATAGGAATTAATTAGTTCATGTGGTGTAAGGTCAATGTTATAAGCCTGCTTTCAGAGTGGAGAAAATAAAGGCACAGACAACTTCAGGGACACTTGACAAAACACTTCATAATGATGGATAAAGCCGGGAACTCATTTCCCAAGTTCCTGGTCTTGCTTTGCCACGTCTTTTCGCTCCAGCTGCACCAGCACTGGTAATTGCTCGGTGAGCTGTGCCGCAAAGTTTCTTTGAACTGATTACACTGTTTAAGCACCCTAGAAACAGCAATAATTTGCCATATGGTCAACACCATTCAATTTGAGCTACAAAATCTATACTAACCCAAATCCAAACAAATGTGAGCATGTTTTCTTCTTAACCGCTTAATATTTGGATCTTATTCCTTGTAAAAGACACTCATTTTTTGGACGATTCAATTTATGTGTAGTCCACGATGAGATCTGTTAGCAGGTGGGGTTATATTCCCACCACTACTACACTTCCCATTTGCTTCCTGCACAGCGCTGTTTGAACATGATACAGTCTCCAGCAATTAGGCTGCTTTGCTGACAAAGAAAAGGGGGTTGGTCACAGAGACAAAAGCATTTCAGGCTCCCCAGGAGATCATAAAGTTAGCCTGTAGTTCCATTGATTCATGGCCTATGTGTTCCCACAGTAAAAACACAAAGCAACATCGAGTTTAGTCTCTGTGGATCCAAAAAAAAAGAGCCTACCAGTAGACGGGAATATAGAGGATAAATGCTCTCACCACTGCTCCGTTGGCTGGATTTTAGCAGGAGTTGAAACATCATCCTTCCTGCATCTGAAGAGGGACAAATTATTGCGAATATTTTAAGAAAACAAATTAAAAAAATCTCCAGTGGCTTCTGGAAAAACAGCAGGACAAACTGCTGAAAGTTGGACTCTTCAGGCAGTGCAATACAGAGGACATAGACACTTAGTTTTATTTCCTGACTTCTTGTTGCATTTTCTCTTGACTGAACCCAGCACTAACTCTACCTTCACTATGTCCATAAACTTTAAAATAGGCAATATTAATAGTGGTTTTTTTAACAACAGACTTCATAAAACATTGGGAAGTACCACTATTCTGAACAACAGGATTTAGCTGGGGATGTCAGCCCAGTGTGATACTCTTGAGACATACTCAAAAGTGGGGGAAAAGGCCAGTGCAGAGATCTTGCCATGTCCATTCACTCCTCAATCTCTTGTATTAATATTCAGAGACGCAAACACCTGCCCACCGAAATACCAGTTATCACCAGCCATTCCACCCGAGGCAATAACCCAGATCAGTAAAAGGTGCGGGGCTTGAGAGGCTTTTGCAGGGGTGGAAAGGTGGGTAGTCAAAACCTGTGTTTCATACAAATTATCCATCTAGAGCAAAGACCCGTGCTTTGTGTAGTTTCACACGTGTAACACGGAGATGTGTAATGGGTATGGTCTGGGGTGAGCACCGACTGGAGGCCCAGTGGGATTCCTGGGCTCTCTCAGGAGGACAGCCATGCACCATTTATGTCCATTCTTGTGGCTGTAAGTTAAATCTTTGTCTGGTGGATTACTGCCAGTGCATTCCTGAAACAGGAGTCTTCCTTTGCTTTTGTGTAAGATGTGCATTCATTCTTTTCCACATCAGTAGTGCATTACACAAACCAGCATCAAGTGTGATTCAAAAAGAAATGGGATTAGAGGTACCACACAGTACAAAGCATACCACACGCGCCAGACGAAATCACAGGTTCAAGTAATAAGCAGATGGAGACATAGCAAGAGGGCATGAGCGGTGTGGTAATGTACTGAGGAAGCTAATCTTAGTTATTTGTTTGAGTGCGACCACAAAAACAGATTGAAATAGGTTTTGTATCCAGCAGCTACATCATATAAACCATTTCATAAGCTGATTAAGTTCTGTCTTAAAAACTATTAGTCTCTGTGCTCCCAGCGTTTCCGGTACTTCCAGTGCAAGGTGCTTCCAGACTCTTCCCTGCTCAGGTTACTGGAAGTTATCCGAAATCCAGCCTAGTTATACCCATCATCATTTTAGTGCCATTTGTTCTTCTCCTAATGCTTCCTTTAGCTAAAACAGTTTTCTTGCTCCCAGATGTATTTATGCAGTTCTTACTCAAGAGCCATCATTTCTAGGATAAATAGGGGGATGTCATTAATTTCATTTTATAAGAGTAATCCTACTGTTAATAGTACATCTTTTCTATTGCAGTTTGAGCTTACTCTCCCTGTGTGTGGATAACAGGGAGTATACTATCTCTCCTAATCTCACCACTTACAACAACTTCTGTCTCCTGGGGAGATGCCTCCAAAGACACTCTAGGACTGATTTGAGTCTTTCATGACTAATTCACACAGTTACACCATAATCACATTGCAACTAACTCAGATCTTTGGGCTCAGTTCCTGCTAATGAGGTCTGTGCTCGTATCACCACCCATAAATTTCCATCCAACACAAATGCTCGGTTCATGTACTGTGTACAAAGCAGCTTGAGAAACATAGTAAAACTGATTGACGTTGATACACTGCCCTCCTGAAAAGCATCCAATTATTCTACAAAAACATACCATTTCAGCTACACCCTCCCACTGAAATGCAGACAGCTTCTAGTGTAGAAGGCTGAATCTGTTAAATACAACTACCAGTCACATCTGACAACAAGGAAATAACCTTCTCTTAACGGAAACAGAAATTTTGGGAGGCAGAAGGTAAAGAGTTTTGCTCAGTGCACCAACATTGCTGAGTATAGTCTTGCGAAAATGCCATGGGATCTTTAATGATGTGGTATTTCATGAGTAGGGAGAACCTTTTTATTGTGACAGCTGAAGGATGCCAGATGCTACAGCACAAAGCTCCCTAACTTCACACATGAGTGTTGGTCCTGACTCAAAGGGAGCAGTGCCACCTGCTGAATCACCACCACCCTCCCCTGCAACAGCTGGATTTTAATGCGACTTATTTGGGTGAAGCCCATGGTCTCCCAGATGATGCACTTCCCAAGAGTAGCAGGTGCAGGACTAGATGCCTCATTTTGATGATGTAGAGATGTGCCAATGGTGGAGGAACATAACTTCTCTGTTGCACTTTGGTGTTACTTTCAGAATGAACGTGCCCCATATGGAAAAGCATAGAAGAAGCTGAACTAAGAGAGTAATGGAACGTGTTGTTCCTTCCTTAAGAGAGGATGGGTTTCAAGACAACCATCTCCAAACCCATGGAATTGCCTATCAAACTGGAAGTTGGATATTGATTTGATTTTCTTTTTTGAAAATAATCCTGAAAATCTCTGTCACTCTATCTTTCTTTTACTGCCCCAGTTTGTCAGTCACATGTATATCAACGCTCACTACAGCTGATACTACTGAGAGATCCAGCTCTAAGGACAGTAAGTAATCATTACGATTTTGCTTTCCAGGAGAAATTGGGAAAAGTGTATCTCTTTCCTCTTGCCATTCTTTTGATGATGTGGAAAAGTAGTCTAAAAGTTAGTTTTGTTATTCTTTTACCTCAAAAATATCAGAAGTGTCTTCTCTTTCTGGTTTTGTTGCAGGCATTTCTTGAGAAATGCCTAAGCCTCATTTTCTGAGCTGATTAACTGACAATTAACCCAAATTAGTTTATACATTTGTAAAGACTAATTTAGCCACCCACAAGTATTTGTTTCAGGATACCATAATTTGTTCAAAATGGAGCAAAATATCTAATCTGGCTATTCTTGGGGTTGATTAAGAGGTAGCAGCTCATCACTGCTGAAGATGTAGTGGTTAGAGCTGGTTTGAATATTTTTTGGAAGTCATTCTTTTTCCGCAGAACCCAAAATTGTTTCATCTGATGTATCTTAGCTATGTCAAGCTTTTGGTGAATCAAAGGCTGGTTTCCAGTGGAACCATGCCTGGATTCATGATGGGCTTCTGGGGATCTGAGGGCTTCCAGCACTGGCGATTCCCAGGCAGCCTCTGCTGCCAAGCTCATCCCAGTGCAGCAATTTGAAAGCCCTAGGAACACAGATGGTGGTGGAGAACCAAAGGAGAAAATATAGAAAAGACTTAGAAAGAATTTTAAACAATCATAATTCAATTTAGCTCATCTCATATATCAGTTTTCTCATCCAACAATATCTCTGACATTGTCAGTTCATTTGTTCTCTAGCCATTCATTGTCTCCTGTAGGCACATGCTGCCAAACTAATGACAAGCAGCTCCTTGGACAGAGCCGGCGGGTGGACGTGGCTGGGTCCAAGCTGAGAAGGTGCCATGGGCCCAGCGGAGCTTCCCGGGGAGGCAGCGGAGGGGCGAGCGCTGTGCTTGGGAAGGTGGCTTTCCCAGCCAGCTGGGGAAAGGGCTGTCGTTCCGACAGCTGCTTCCACCGAGCCGCAGGGGCTGCCTTCAAGCGCAGCTTCCATCTTCCATGAAAGAGTTCTGCAAGGCTTTGATAGACCAAATGCTTCTGCCTCTTCCAGAAATACAGTTTTTAGACTTTCTTCTTCCCTTATAAGGAACCAGTGAAACCCTGTGAGCACTTCCACCTCTGAAAAATTCCATTTGGAACATCAGGAATTGGTTAATATTTGCCACTGTCCAGTGTCCCACAGAACTACTAGCAGTGTATCAGTGTCATCAGCGTGTGTTGCAGAGAAATGAACTGCAGCAGCTTGAGACCTCTCCGTCAGCTCCTGGCAGGTAGCTCACCTGGCATCCCCAGTAACACCGAGATGTCTACGCAAGTCGCAACAAGCTCCTTGTAAAGATAAATCACCCACCGCTCTTCAGAAGATAACGCGTACTTGACAAATGCAATTTACCACTGAAACAGGAACAACCTCACCATACTTGCTACTGAGAAAGAAATAACTAACCACGGTGATCGACGTAAAGTAGTTTGAGGAATCTTGCTCGGCGATGTGGTGTTGCTGCCTGGATGCTACGCAGCTCTATAGAGCACTAACAAAAAAGGGATATTGAGTATGAAATTCACTCCATTCCTCATTAATTTACTGTTTCCACAGGCACAGTATGGGCTGGTGTAAACTAATATTCAGCAATGCTGGATGAAGGAGTCTCATGAAAAACTCGGTAAGATTTCTTCAGATTTTTGTTCTGGGAATGTTACTGCTGCCCTCCAGAGCAAACCAGGGTTTGGGAGTAGCGATGGCATTGCTGTGTTGCCCGAGCTCTCTTGACTTGTAGGAACCTGCATATTTACTCCAGGTGGCTTCTTCAGCCCACCCTCCCTGACACCCACCCTCGCTCTAAGGCTCTGTGTGTGTGTGTCCATATACTGCGATAGCTCCTGGACAGAAGTCTACCACTGGCCTCCTGGATTTTCTGAGTTTCAACACAAAACTTTGCTCCTCAGCATTAGCTGGCTTTTTTTTTTTTTTAATAATATTTTGGTTTTCAAAGCTGCTTCCTCTCCCTCCTTTTTTTTCCTCTCTTCATTGTATTTTTTTTGTCATTCAATGGAGAGAATTCTGCTGCCCTAATAGTGGCAGAACACATAGAATTAAATAGCAAAAAAAACCTATGTAACTTTCTAGCCCATGTTGTGTGGATTTAGGCAGAAGGTCAGTATGGCAAAGTTACTCATGTCAGAAGCAGGCACTGGGATAACATATATTCCTGTAAATTGCTCAGGCTTTGAGGAAGAAGATGGTTTCTGTGTGAGGAAACCATTAGAAAATAGTATCTTGGTCACATCTGCCAGACCTTCATACCTCTGCTGTTCAACTGTATATACAACTTCATTCGTTTGCATTCTTATCTCCACCGTGATTTATACTTTTTTATGAAAGCATTGCCTTGTAAAAGTTTTTTAGACTATAGGTGTAGAATACGTTTATTTTAGCTTGGTTTGACAAGAGGAAAAGAAGCTTAAAGTATTTGCAAAGATATGTTTGACTATCTGGCCTTTGCATTCCTTCCTCCTGGAATGAAGTTTGCAGAAGAAATTGCCAGAATATGGACATAACAGACTGTCAGCTAATGTGAAAAGGAGGATACAGAGTCAGGAGATACAGAGGAGAAAAAGCACCATTTGGCAAGATTCCTTGTGTAAGAGGAGAAAACGAGGAGGTACCAATACATATAACAAAACAAAAACCCCATGTCATTCACAGATTTCATTTTGAAGAGACTGAAGCGTCTCATGGAAGCGCAGAGACGTAAGACAAGTAAAGATATTTAGATAATTGACAGCATTTTTGTTCTCCAAACTTAAGAGCAGAAATTACTTAATTAGTTTATTCTTCCTCTATATTTTGGTTGCGAGACTCATGTTGCTTTGGTTTACAATGTGTAAAAATCTGCCCGCTTTTACCAACATAAGCTATCGTAGGAGGGAGGGAATTCAAGTAAAGGAATGTTATTTCTTGCTAATACGGTCCCCTGAAAGGAGAAGTGCAGATACAGCAGCTCAATGCTGCTCAGGAGTAGTAAAACACGCTGAACTACGGGTGTGGGTAGCATCCAGGTCAGAATTCACAAAGGAATATTTCATTTGGGAGACGTCGTGATAAATTTCAGTAAAGTGCTAGACAAGAGAATAGGGATTTGGCCCACAAAGTACAGCGATAGTCATGAGTTTATCCTGCTCTTCGGTCTGCTGTAAGAGAGAACTCAAATTCCTGCTGAAGTCAATGGTTCCTTTCCCCCAGTACGAATAAGGCAGAATCTGACAGAGGGTTTGAGGACTTGTTGCAAGCCAAGATCCAGAAAGGACCTTTTTTCCCCCCTAATCAATAAATTTGTTCTTTGTCGCAGTGCAGTTTTCTATCTTATTTTTTCTCTTCATAAAGAGAAGTTATTGGTTTTTCTCTGATACCAACACTGTATATAGAGCTGGATCTATAATTCATGAGAATGAAAACAGCGGCATTAGAAAGAAAACCTGTCATAAATTAAGCTATTAGGCTTTTAAATGAACAGTGATGGCAGTGCGGGGATGCGGAACATTTATTGCGATGCTAAATATAGGGATAATTCTAACAGGTTTTCATCAATACATGTTAAGAACAAAATACTGGAAGTACTTTGAGCTTGAATTTTTGTTCTCTGTAAATTCTATTAATGGTTTCTTTCCTTTGGTTTTGTGGGGGTTTTTTGTCTGATTTTTTTTTTGGGGGGGATAGTTCTTTGCCTTTTGAAATCCAGACTTTCTATCACTCCTTGGAGGACCACTGCATTTTGAACCTTGGACCTTTCCCCCCTCCACTTCTCCCCCAGCAGCATCACTACAGACGCCGATTTCAAACAGAGGGTGGAAGGAAGGGGCTGAGGCTGTTTCACGGATGCTCCTGGAGATCCCTTATTGTACGAACAAGTTGTTTACGAGGAAGTTCTCAAAAAAGTGCCGTGGCTCTGAGAGGTGGGAGAGGCAGAGATGGTGCCAGCAGTGCCAAGGGGCCAAGAGGGCACCACTCGCTCCTACGAATTCCCCGACTGTTACGATCCAAATTCACTTTTTCTATGTTTACAGGTGTTGCGGCACACACACTCTCAAGCACCAAACGCTGCCACCACTGACCCCACTGCAAATGTGGGTTATGTCTGATGACTTTATAGGAAGCCCAAAAATTTGTTCCAATCTGGTCGGGAAGAAAATGTATCCCACTGCCTTAAACCGGACTTGCAAAAGATCAGGATTTTACAGCAATAAAAGGAGTCGGGAAAAGATATTGTAAGATGAAATATGAAAGAAAAATAAAGCTGCAGCTTCAGCTTGTATAAATCACTTGGAGTCCTGCCTGAGGTTTTCTATTTGAAGCTAAATATGATAGTTTTCTGTGGGAGTTGAAAAATACAAAAGTTCTCCTGGGATATTGTAAACATAATTCATGTTCGCTCAGGCAACCACTGACATCACTTCCGCTGCGCCGAGAGGCCAAGGCACTGAATGTGCCGGGGCTTTGTTAAAAATAGCAGCTTCATAAATCTGCCCATTCCTTTAATTAGGCAACCCTGATGACAGGATTAAGATTGAATGCTTTCATTTCAGATTGGTTAATGAAGTGCTTTCTAATATTTCTTATGCCGCGTACAATGGGCTGCCCTCAGAAGGAATCCTATCTGCTGAGATGTGCCGTTATTAATTGCTTCAGGTACAGCCAGGCTGGAAAAACTTCCTTATCAAAAGGTTAAAAGGGAAGATTATGTAGACACTTGATTATCTCCTATTGTGTTTGTAGACTACAAACACTTTGCAGACAGATGAGACTGCGCAGCTCTGCTCATTTTTTTTTTTAATTAGTTATTTAATAGAGTAAACATTTGATCAAGATCAAAGAACATTTTCATATTGTGTTTTTCTCCCCTGTCTAGCTTCTACTGAAATATTATTAACTGGAAAAAAAACCCTCCAAACAAACCCCAAAAGAACAAAGTCATCCACAAAAGCTGTCCTGCTATTTGGCGAGTGAATCTCCCCACGATGAAAGAGATGAATTTGGTGCGTCTGGGGAGAGAGTAGCTAGCTGCAAGCACGTTTCCACCCATCCATGCTGCCAACTATGCTCAAACCACCCGTAGGGACTTAAAGAAACTTAATTGCCCCTTCCTGCTAAACCGGTGTCCGGGGGATTGCAAGTGCCAGGCAATTTCTCTGATATATAGGAGATACAAGTTACCTAATAGCTGAGCTGTCAACACTGTCCTACGTGAGATCGGTGGTTACTGGTGTGGCCAAATGGATTACTAAGAATGTGCTCAAATTCTATCCATTACCTTCAGCTGAGCGCTTTCCTGAATCCTGCGGAGTATTTATCATTTGCGTGTTGATAGTGTTCAAAACCTGCTCTGAAAACAGAGGGTGCGGAAGAGGAGAAACCGTGCTTTGCTCTGACAAGTTCGCCGACTGACGAAGGGAAAAGTCGAGGTGCTTGTAGGAAATAACAACAGGCAAAGTGAGGCCAGGGAAAAGGAGGGAAAATCATTTTTCCTGCTCCTGAGCAAATGCCGGCAGTGGCCAACTTCTGAACATCTGGTCTCCCAGTGTGTTTTCTCACATCATGCCAATACCTGACTGGAATAAACAACTTTATCTAGATCCTTCTTTCTTACCATTGGAGGCCGATAAGAAAACTTATTCCTATCAGCGTGAGATTCAAGCAGAGGGAAGAAAGATTTATGCCTGTTTGAAACCAGCCTCCACCCTGCCTAATTGTTTAGCGCTGTGGAGAAACGTGAAGTTTAATCATGCAGATTTTTATTTTCCAGGAGGCTGTAGATCACAGCATCAGTGCTGCTCTCACCACCCACCAGGCAGTCAGCATACAGCTCCAATTTGTTTTTACATGGAAATGACAGTGTGCTTCCCCTCTGCAATTTACTGTAATGCTGATATTTTGTACTTGTACAGCTCCCTTCCTTCCCTGGGCTCCGACTGCTTGGGAAACCTGAATATATTAACTGCTAAGCCCATAAGGTACTCCAGAGGTGAGAATAATTTATATTCTGATGGGCCAACCAGGGCACGTTACTATTCTGATGGCATTTTGAGGCGTTTCCAGCCCCATTTGTTGCCACCTGTTCAGAATTAGTCCCCATCCAGTTGTTCGGATTCAGCTGGATCCGACTGAGCCGCGAGATCCACGCTCACAACCCGAGATCCTTCTCCTGGATCATTTCTCAGACCTGTTTTGGGCAGCTTAACCAACACAACTGAAACGGCTACTGGTGCTGATACAAGGTGGAAAAGAAGATAGCAAAGGATCAGCTAGGACAGGAAGGACATATTTCAAACATTCCCCTGAAGAGATGGAGGTAGCTCCGTAGGTGAAGCCACCATGGCACCTGTAGGATCAGAGCCCAGCTATTCTCACTTCTATTCTTGTCTTCTAACCTTTGAATCACCTTCAGTCATAGACACCTGCAAACTTTGTATTTTATTTGCAAGCCCTTTGTACCCTCAGCTGTTTAAACAGATGTACTGCCTTGGATGGGGAAATATATTTGGAAAATTGTCTATTTTCAGCACTTATAAGAGCATTCGAGCTGTCGAGAGTCTCTTGTCACATATTCAGCTTTATAAAAATTCTTTCCTGTAGGTGTGCAGGTTCTTTGTAAGAGTTTGGGAGCTGGGCTCAATTTTTACCTACAGTAAGCTCATCGTTCAGCTTAGAGCATCTCCCACAACTGCTTAAAAGAATTCACACTTAATAGCATTGCATTTTCATTGTTACCATCTTGAATCCAATGCAAGCTTGACTATAAAAAATTCATTTTAATTTTCATATTTGAGAGAGCTTTACTATACCTTTTCCATCGCTGAAACGAGATGAGAGGAATTTTTACTTTTTACATATTTTTGCTTTTTTTGTGTTGAGGAGCTCTTTGGCTGGGCAGTGCCCGTCCAGCCCCCACACGGGAGCACACGTGTGGGGTCACGCGTGTGCAGGCGCACTCAGAGTTTGGTGTAAGGCAGTTTTTGTGCACAGTAAAACTGCTTATTTCTTTATGTGCAGGCTGGCTCTGGAGCAAGTTCAGTAAACCGGATGACATTCCCTGTGGTAAACCAACCTCTTTCATATAAAACCAGTTTGATCTGGGGGTCCCAGCTTGAACAAAAGCTGACTTGAGCAGTTTAAAAGTTCAAGTGAAGTGCATGAGGGAGCTCTCAGTAAAGTTCAGCATGACTGATGGTCTCTGCTACGGAGAAGTACAAGAACTGGAGTTTAAAAGGTTTTCCCATTGCAAGCTTTCTGCTTTTATCACTTCCAAGACAGAAGACGTGAGATGCCCTGCACTGTGCCTGGCTAAAGACCAACCTCATTAACCTTTCACACCTGTGAACGCCACGTCTTCATAAAAAGCGATGACATCCATCTGCAGGGCTGATTGCAACGGGGTAACACATTACAAAATAATCGTACAATTATTTTTTTAAAGCACTCCCATTACTTCGGCCAAATGTAGCACTCTGAACAAGAAGTACCTACCACCACCTCTGCCTTATCTTTTGAGCATGTCTGAACAGGAGATTAATTTCTATGATACCTCTATTTAACATGATAACAGAAAGAAAATAGCTACTCTAAGGGGATGTGGTATCTAAGTGTTTTGACATGCCTCTCTGTCTCTTTAGGCTCTCACACTATATCCATTTCTGTGATATCTGAACACCTTTTGACCTTCTGAAAGATGAAAAATCATTCTTTCCTCTGTTTTTTTTTTAAAGTGTTAATTAAAACACCCTCTCAGTGCATGTCAAAAAATCACCTACTAAGCAAGGGCCAGTAGATACTAGTTGGCAGCATTCCTTAAAAATGTTTTCCCAAAGAGCTGGTTTGGTTTCCACTTTCAGTGACTGCCTCAATACGAACCTGTGCTTTGAGGCAGAAAAATCTTCCCAAACCCTTTGCAAGAATGCAGTTACATGTAGACATAGAAAGGTTTAAGACCACATGTTGTCAGCTGTCCTATCTTCTCCTCCTCAGTACTTCAATACTATTTAGCAGTGGAATTCACAATAATTAAATCACAGTCCCGTGACCTCAAATGATTAGAGAAACTCTTCCATAGTAAGTACAGGCACAAATCATGCCAGGACCCAAACAATGGCTTCTTTGGAAGGCTAGTCTTCGAAAGGATTATGTATGACTTCCCAGCCTCAGTCCAAGTGACTGTCAGAGCTCTGGATTTCTGCTTCCCCCCTTTGTTCCCAAGCTCCTTTCTTGTAACTCCCACCCCACGCTCCATAGACTGCACCCCTCTCCTCCGCTGACCTCTACGCTTCACCACGATGAGGAGACTCAAGGTGTCCAGCTCTCACGGAGCTCCACAAAGCACTTAAACACCTCTGGGGAGCTGATCTGACAGTTCAAAGGGGTGTCCAGAGAACATTTTTCTTGGGTTTCTTCAGGCAACGTACTAAAGTTCACCCTCCTTTGCCCCCAGACAATGACTTTAAGAATACTTCTAGGTTCAAAGGCTGCCAATGAAAGTTCTCCTTCTCTCCCGCCTGCCATCCCTTCCCCCTCCGACTAATTTTGACTGCATGAAGACGTTTTTCGCACAACTCCGATCCCAGCGTGTTTGCTGGCGTAGTTTCAGCTATTCGGGAGCTGCCTGGAGGCAGCGGACACTGCGGTGCCGCCTCACCTGCAGCTAAGCGCTCCTCAGCCCTGGCTGGAGCTGCCGGCAGGAGCTGCCGGCAGGCTGCACGCAATGGCAGCAACACCCCTCCGTGCGCCGGTACACGAGAGCACTCATGCGGGTGGGCACCCACGCGGCGGGTGGGATGTTCCTGAAGTGCCCCGTGCTGGGCAGTTCATTCCTATTAGAACTGGGAAAACGTTCTAGAATGGCGTTTTAAATCATTGTTTTCTCTTCAAAATTAACAAAGTATTTTCCATTCATTCCTGCAGCCATATCTAAAGGACGTAATGGGGTATTTGCAATAACTATTTCTTCTTTTTTTTTCCTATCAATTTCTATTCTGCATGTAAAGTAATCTCTTCATTCTCACCTTTTATGAGACTTTCATTGGAAATCATAAATGGATAGTAAATAACCTGAATCTCCTGTGTATTCGGTAATACAAATTACATAAAGAAAATTCAGTACTCTTTTTCTGTAAGAGTGCTGATCTCATTCTCTTTTCCTTTACAGGTGAGTCAGAGATCAAAAATTAATTATATACCGACTTTGATCTGGGTGGAAGAGACAGAAAAAAACACCCTGTAAACTTGAAATGAATTCCAATTTAAATCCTTATGGATTTAAACCCTAGGAAATACCTTGAATTAGATGTCATTGTTGTCACCAATTGTAAACTGATCCTAAAGTCCCAATGTCGTGGAGTATATCGAGACACACATTCAGAGAAAGCTCATAACCAACACGAACAATTTCAAACACAAAAAGAAACAAAAAAAAAAAAGAAGAGAGGAATGAGATGGCAAACTGGTGCCTCTCAGACCTCACTGCTCTTTGTGGTCTCCTAATGTGCAGTACTATGAACTTTCCACTTGATTTTTTTTTTTAACTTCTGCAGCAAATATTAAGATAAACACTTGGATTGATCCCTGGAAATATTCCTTTTTGATGAAGTTTACAAGGCAGTAATTTCCAGAAGGCAATATCACAGGGAACAATCCAGCACTGTCAGTGGGGGAAACAAAGCAGGGACCTGCCAGGCATTTTACAGCTCCGAGTAGTTTGCTTGTTTGTTTTTTATCTATCCTATTACAAGTCTTCACTGTGGTGCTTCCTATGAATCATACACTAAATACTTACTGTGCAGCCGCTTACACATAGAAGTTATGTGGCAAGGAAGAACCAATTGCCTACCACCCACTTAAGCTATTTATAGTTAACGAAAACACAAGGCGTCCATATTAATTAACATCTATTGAAGAGCACGTTAAATAGTGCCATAATCTGCTGGTGAGAGAAAGGAGCTGGTTTGTTGACATGTCACTTAACACAGATACTAATAAGATGCTTCTTACTTTCAGGTAATTAATTTCTGAGAAGAAAAGGAAAGTATCTTGTAACCTGAAGTGATTTATTATTGGTTTTATGTTAAAGCACGCATAAACGTACATGGCTTTTTTATGATATTTACAAATTATCTTTCTAGAACTGCCAGGTGCTATCCAAAAAAGAGAAGCAATAAATAGGGAAATATCAGAAAAAAATAAAACCACACAAGCCTTGAATGCTTCAAGAAACTGGTGAAGGTTAAGGGTTGATGGCCTCTAGACGCAATGGCGTGCCATGAAATGCCACGGCCTCAGGATTTTTGGTAGCAGCTGTGGGTAAAAGGCTGTGCGGGAAAGCACAAGGACAACTTTGTCATCCTCCGTTTGGGCCACATTCCCTTCAGATACACCGCTAAAGCTATCGCACTAGTAACTAGTGGGAAGGAGCCTTGTAAACCTGCACTAATTCCAGCTTTATTGTGCTAAACCTTTGTCCCGCCGTACCTGTTCTGGGCTGAACGGGAGCAGGTTGCGGGTGGGTTGATGCCTTTCAGGGTGCACTTTGTCAAACAAGCAGAAGGGCATAAGTAAGTTTTAACAGGTTTGGGGTTTTTTCCTGCCTTTTCTTTTCCCCTTCCTCCCAGTCTCTAAGCTGAAGGACGAGCAAAACGTTAAAGGCAGAGGTTTTTCTGACGTTCACGCTGTGCAGTTGTTAGCCGGGTGTTATCTTACCAGCGGTGCCCGAGAGACAAACCAACAAACACGAGCAGAGGTAAAAGGTCCGCAGCGGTCAGCTGGACCCTCAGCAATTCACCCGGCTGTTGCGGGACCTGGAGGAGCTGGGCCAGCCGCGCTCACTCGGGGTCAAGGCAGAAACGGGATCTCTCTCTCTAAGCAAGAGAGAGATGATAAAAATGATTTGGGTGGGAAGGGAGAAGGTGAGAAGAGAGCGTGAAAGGTATTTGTAACACAGCCTGGGAGGTAAAGCTTTCTGGAAACTCAGAGTGATCCAAACCAGGAATAAAAATAGAAGACGGGAGATCCTGGGCTCGCGTTTCATAGGGAAAATCGACCCAAGCGACGGAGGAGCAGGAGGGATGGGGCAGACGGAGGCAGCGGGGCAGGGAGCGAGCGCTGCAAGAACGCGGATCTGGCATTTCTGCAAAGCCAGCTCCCGTTTCATGGCTGTCCTGCTGCTTTCAGCGGGAATGCTGAGCCTGGTGCGAACACTTCGGAAAGTCCCAGCTCTATTTCCATTGTGTCTTTTCTTTGACCCCAGCTTCCCACCGCCTTCTGTACACGGGTCTGTCTCATGAGCAGCCTGCAGACTGGATGCTAAACTTGCAGGTTTGCAGAAAGGAGAGCAGGTGCACCTGGAATTGAAGGTAGCTCTTAAATCATAAATTAAATTAGAAAGAAATTAAATTGTATGGCACAACGTGCCTTTTAGGGTGAGGAACCAGGGAAAGTGGTATGGCCAGGCACTGCCCAGTGGGGGACATCAAGTAAAGCATTCATCAAAACTTCAAGATATGCCTTAAAATAGTGAATCTCTCTGTAAAACTCATAATGCAGATGAAGGCTATAGGAATTATTTCTACCTGCTGCCGTTCCCATACATGAAAAGCCTGCTGATCAGAGCGTGTGTAAGAGGCCTCCACCCAAGGGCCATGCTCTGCACGGATCTTCTGATGTGCTACCGTTTGCCTCCTCTAACTCCAGCTGCTGTGGCTTTTGGCAGAGATGCACCTACAGGAGGACTGTGACTGGAAATCAGATGAAATCAGGCAAGAAAAGAAGCCAAAAAAGACTGTGCCAGCAGAAGGTATGCAGTCCTCATGAGAGTTGTGCATTGGCTGTGTTGACACACGTGCTTTCCACGCACAGAGTGTCTTGCAAGGACTGTAACAAGTCAAGGCAACATATAGTTAGCGTATAGCTGAAGTTTCCAAATACCAGATGTCACATTACATCACTTCGTAGTGAGTAATGTTCTCCCATGTTATGCAATGTTCTGAGCAGTAGTCTGTTATTTCAGAAGTTGCCAAGAGAAAAGCTCTGAATTTTTAGAGGTTTGTATTTTCGCTTTGTTTTTATAGTCATTATTTTTGCAACCGGATTGGTCTCCGTTTTTATTTACCTACAACATTGTAGTCTACTTCCCCTGAAGAGGGGATGTAAGTGCTTCCAAAACTGCAGGCATGAAAAGCAAGTCAAATTTTTATTGGGTACTCAGCAAGGCAAGTGGTAAATAAGAGCCTTGCTAAGTGGTTGATGGGAAGAGCAGCGCCAATATTTTTTACTCAGAGAATTACCCTCTCTTTCTGCTCACAGATGAGTTTGCTCTAGAATAGTTTTTCCACGCACATATACAACATTTCATAGTCCTGCACTGATTACAAACCAGTTTCTGCAAGTTTTCAGCCCCTCAGCTGGCTGTGAATGATGGGTTAAGCCACCAGACGAGAGGAGAAAATGCAGACTGGATGAAATTGCAAGTTCAGACCGGCAAAAATCAGGCAACTGCCTTGCTGTGGTCACCAGCTGAAGTTGCTGGGGTCTACATCCGCATAGCGAGGGACAAAGGCCATACAAGGGTGCTGAGCACTCATCAGGAGTGGTATTGAGACATAAAAGGTGGGTTTGTCTTCCCCAGCTGTGGGCATCTACGCTGGAAATGTCTCCACTTGAGTCTTCTCCTAGTCTCCTTGGAGAGTCCACAGAGACAAGCAGGCACTTCCGACTGACTCCCGACCTGACTTACGTTAGCTGCCTTACGGACAGACAGCAAAATGAGTCTTACCCAATAATAAAATAGGAATAATCTTTAGGATAGGCTTTGATGTGTGAATGGATACGAGGCAGCTAACGAGGACCTTTCCATTGACTCCAACGGGAAGCTGAACTCACCTATTTTATACCAAATCTCTAAGACACTTTGACAAGCAGTTTCATACAAACCAGTTGCAATCACAGGGAGATCTCGACTCGTGGGTACAGTGCCCCAGATTCGCAGTTTTGCTCCAGTTGTAGCAAAATACCTGAGGTTTCCAGCGAGCAAAGTATGGTATGAAAATGCGTGGAGCCTCTCCCTCCTCTGGGGAAGGATTCAGGGAGCAGCTGAACCTCCACACCCGCGGGCTCCTCCGAGTTTCAGAGCATCGCAGCATTTGCTGCTGCCAGAAATTTCCGAGATGTGGGTTCTGAGGAATGAATAATTCAAATTGCCTCATCTATCTGCTGAATGCACTATTTTAAATAAAATGATGTGTGTGTAGTAACGGGGGGGGGGGGGGGGGGCAGGAACCTTGGTTTCCTTTTGCTTTTAAGGTCAAAGATTGAATCATGTGCTAACTGCTGTTGCAAGCTCTGCCTTTTAAACATGCCCAGAATTATGACCTTTCAATTGTAGTCTAAATACCGGGTTCAGTTATAGGATCATCTTAGTGCCCTGTGCATGATTTATAAAGTCACGTGTCAGTGAGTAGTAAAAGGGATTTACAGCAGATTGTAGGTCAAAAGGGTTAGGGCACACTGGAAATATTGAAAACAGAAGTAAATTTAGCATAAATGAATGTACTAGTTATTGAGTGGTTGCCAAAGCATGTATGGGATTTAAGCCATTGTTTTCTATGGTCCTGAGCCAAAGCACAATGCATAACAGTCCTAGATTGGTGGATTTATGAGTGAATGATTAAAAAAAAAATAGTTATCAAAGCTATTAAAAAGGAGAAAGAATCTGAATGTCATTGCTCTGATAACCATTAAAATGAATTCAAATCTAGATCTCAAAGGTAAAGAGAAATCTTTCAATAGGTAAATTTATCCACTTCAGAGAATTTCCATAGAGCTATTTACATTTTGTCTTCTACTCAGAAAAATCAAAATCTCTCTCTCACTTCTACATACTTGGGCTGCGTTTAGCATTTTAATGTCGTCCTGCAATATCAGCAGTTTATTTAATTCTTTGCAAATCTAACTGCCCAGAACACATAAGGCCCAGCCCTGAAATGTTTTAGTAATAAGATAGTTTAATTATGTGATGCTGATAAGAAACCAACAGCAAGCATTTGACTTGTTCTTTACGTCACCTGACTCCCCTCCCTTGCCCCTTTGGATGAAACAGTTAAAAAAGAAACAAAAACACAGCCAAAAAGATAAACCAAAATCTTAACTAATGTGGCATCTTGCGTATTTTCTGAATTCCTTGCTGTCAGCAATAAAAGAAGAAAAACCTCTGAGGCACAGAAACTTTGGACCCAGAATACCTGCAGGCGAAGGAGATAACAAGCCATGATGTCTTACAATAACTTTCTGCCTCTTTTCTGTCTCAGTTCTGCTGTGAAAGAACTTTGACTTTCAGGTTTTTACAGTGAAAAGTTTCCGTTTTCCTCCTTTTTAGCTGGCTCTGCATGGGGACTAAACGAAGGGTCTCATGCGGGTTTTCCAGTCCCCCTTCCTCCTGCCCCCAGCTTTCATTTTAAGACAGTACGGAGCTGCTGCTGGGAGAGTTTTCTCACGTGTGCTATTTCAGTCTGATGTGTCCATCCTTCTCATGCTTTCCTTGTTTTTAATGTCCACCTTCCTGTCCTTCGCAACACTGCCCTTCCTCTCCCTCTTTCCTGGTTTTGTTTGATGACACTCATCCCTCATGTCTTCCAGAGACGCAGCACTTCAACGCTGCTTCTGCTGGCTATTCACACCCTTCAGTAAACAGAAAGAAATTAGGAAAATGAAACTTTTGGTGGCACCTAAGGACATTTAGGTAACACCTGGTGCCCTATTGCCTCAAGCCTCTGAAGCCCCAGTGCTTTGCAAGCGTAACTGGACAAGGTACGAGTATGGCTTTTCCCCCCAGCCACAGAAAAGCTGATGAAAACCTTTTACAGTTACAGCAATTTCTCTCATTTTGCTTTTGCAAACTGGAATAAGCTATGCTGGTAGAAACACTCTTACACTGGTTCAAGTGAAGGGGAGAAGGTTATCCCTTTGGCTCTACTGACATCATTTAAAATGACGGAAATAATAAATCTAGTCTAGATTTTAGGGTTTGGGGTTTTTTTGAAAATCCCATCCCGTATGTTTGCTCACCTCTTTCAAAAATGCTGAAGGAGTTTGCTTACGTTTCAAAAAGAATGATTTTAACTGTAAAGAAAGCGCTACCAGGAGGATGTGAGCCAAGTACGGTAACACCAGCCCCCAGCTTTGCCGAGTTAATGACCCCCCCGGCTGTCAGCTGGAGGGGGGGAGTAGGTGGTAGGTGGTGCTGCTTCCCCAGCAGAAGAGGCATCCAAGCAGAGACAACGCAAACTGCTCTTTTTATTCTTGCTGCTTTTATAATAGGACTCAGAGTTGCTTTACATCCTTTAAATAACCCAGACGGGCAAAACTCCTGCTCAGCCAGAGCGGCACAGGAAAGAAACGCCTTTTGGGTCCAGCTTTAAATACGTGGCACCATCAGCACCCACCTCGCAGTCCTGATCAAGGAATAAATCGCAGGTGAGAAGGTGTTGGGCTGTGCATACCCGGTACCTGCCTCCGCACGGGGCTCCCAACGGCTCTTGGGAATGCCGTCCGCAGGGAAAATTGGTCTTTGCCTTTTGTGTGCATCAGAGCAAGGTCACACAGGCACGTCCGTGCCAGTCTGCCCATGAAAGACACTGTAAGAACAGCTTCAATTCTACAGACAGAAATGACAAGGGCATCTGAAAGATCCTTCGGGTGCATGAGTTCCCGTTGGGCAGGCTGGACCGGATGGACATTTGGGCTGTGTCAGTGCTTGGGACAGCCCTTTACAACCCGCTTTGGCAGGATACACTTCAGCGTGGAAATCATCAGGCAGATGTTGGGTACGATAAACCCGGGCCCGCTCACTCAGTCAGAATATCCCCAGTTTTGGGTGTCTGTGTCAGGTGGCTGCGGGAAAGGACTTTGAATATCCTTCCAGGAAGCCGGTGAACCCACTATTTGCAGTATACTTTTATGGATTTTATGTGGACCAGCAGGGAAAGAGGGAGCAGGAGGTTTCTAACCCACTTGGCGCGTGTTCCCCCTCGCAGCTCCGGGGAGGAAGGGGGTATGGGGCACCCTTCAGACGGGCACAGGAAGAGCTGGTAAGACCTTCCTGGAGGTTCGCAGCTGTTAAAAACCAGTAAACACCAGAAGTCAGCACACCACCAGGGCAGGCTGAAAAGTAAATACAGGAAGCTGGCTAAAAACTGAAACAACAACAACAACCCCTCCCCCCAAGTAAGAAAATAATGATGGATTTTGTTGTGTTTTTTTTTTAAAAATCCTCATAAGCTGAACAAAGTCAAGTTTGAAATAACTCACACACAGAAGAACACAAAGCCTGGCTCTGTGCTAGCAGGCTTTCTATATAATTTTTAAAAAAGCAAGGGGCTATAGAAAACTAAGGAACAATAGAGCGGACCTACGTGTTTGTTTTAAGCCCCAGAAGCTCCTGCGATGGTTGGATGTTGGAGGAGCAGGAGCTCGCGCTGGGGTCGCTGGTGATTTCCCCTTTGTCTATTCAAGGTAAACTGCAACAATAACTTCCTGCTCCCTCTCCTGTGAAAATACCATGTTTGTGGGTATGAAAATAGCTCCATGTCCCGTAGTGCTGCAGCCTCCAGAACACTTCATCCCTGGGCACGGAGCTACTCGCAAACAGAGGCGAACCTTTGGGGGACAGCTAATAAATCAACTTTCAAATGCCAGGTGCCCCCGAGCTATATCTATCCAGCAATTTAAAGCACGAAGAGCTTAAAAGTCATAGGCCAAATTCTGAAAGATATTTGACAAATAAAGAGAAAATGCAAGGAAATACTAAGTAAGGAAAAAGAGTTTGGAGAAGCAGTGTTATTTGTGAATTAATCTCAGCAGAGCGAGTCAGGTGGGGTCATTCTGCTACAAATTCATTTTTGGAAATTCATCTGTAGGATCTCAGTCCCCTTCCTCTAGAGGTTTGTGGGACTTCAGGATGAGGATTTTTGTCACAAAAACAAACAATGATGAGAACTTAAAACTAAGATGGAATGTACTCTGCAGTATGTGAGAAAAACTGGTGGCGTAAGACCTCAGATTTCATAGAGAAAGTTTAAATGTTGATGCTAAAAATTGTCAGGAAAAAAGCAGAGAGTACCGCAACAAAACCTGTTTCAAATTCATCTCTACTCAAGGCAATTTTCCACTTCAGGAAAGTTTCAAGTTTTGTTTCAATATTACTAAAACTAATTCTGTCCATAAAAAAACCCACTAACACACAAATAAATCATCACTTCAGTCTGAAATAACATTTTTCACTTTGGGTCAATCAGTCTGTTTCTGCTCCAGAATGAATAATCTTTGGTCTTTCTGTGTTGCTGGCAATGGAAAGAAAATTAGGTTTGTGTGCCACCAGGTGAAGAGTTTTTCCTTGTTCTTTCCTTTTTCCCAGACCTACCAGGCAAACGAAACACTGAGATATTTGTACACCTCCTCTAATGATGCCTGTTGGGTTTTTCAGGAGCACCTAAGGATCTCTTTGCATCCTTAAGCGTTTAAACAGTCTTATATATAGCCCTAACAATGCCATGAGGCTTTCTGTAAACCAACGTGCTTCTTGACCTAGGATATTGTCAGCTAATCCAGCTGAGAAAGAATTGAGGTTTCCTAGCTCTTACCTGACACCATTTCCAAAAGACTAGGCTTTACCTAAGCAAATACTGTATGTTTAGAGCCCCCTCAAAAATATTCCCCAATATGGCTTTCTGCGGGGAAATGATAGTTTATTTGACAGTTGCAGGAATCAGGATTTTGCCGACATCTGTTTTATGAGTCATGACTATCATGTGCCATGATAGCAAGCGGTGCCGATATCCTAATAAAAGTACACCTAATCACCCAGGTGCAGCAGGGAAGCAGGGCACACGCTCAGCACACGCCGTATCACACGTCCCATTTTACTAGTGGGACTGTACAACCTATTAAAAGAAAGCGATGAGCATCACCCAGCAGCTAAAGCGAGTAATATTATTTGCTACATGTTCAGTATTTGCATTCAGCTACAGATACGAGCCAGCTAGGAGATGTGAAAGATTAGCTCAGCCACAATTATCTTTTCCTTTGAGAATATTTTTCCACCTGCTTCCTAACCCCCTGGTTTTTTTTCTATTACCACATTCACACAGGGCTCGTGTTCTTAAAGTGGTTAATGAAAATCTTTTGTCCTCCTTCAACCCCTATTTTAGGAACCTCTATTTTTCCTCTTTCCTGGGTCATTCTTAATAGCATCACCAGACACAGAAGGATCTGTTAAGCCTGTGAGCAGACAGGGCTGCGAGTCACAGCGAAAAGGGGCGCTTCAAGGTGAACTGAGTAATGAAGACTCCTGCAAAGAAGGAGACATATGTAAGCTATGACATCGCCACAAGCCGGATCCTTACGTGGTACAAGCCCGGCTGTCGCACTGGAGCAGCACAGGCACCTTCCTGCCAGACTTATTGTGCTGTTTTTTCAGTGCACTGGTCACGTTGCATTCACGATACAGTAGGTGCTGGGAGAGAGAAGTAGGGTTTTTTTCTCTTGAGCTGGTTATCTTCTTTTTTAATGAAGAATCAACTACTCTGAGAAAGCCCCAGACTGCAGCATAAACTTTACTCGGTGCACAATGTGGACAGTTCCTTCATTGTGTAAGTACCTTCTACCTAATCCTCAATCTTGTCAATATGTATTTACCCTTAATAACTTGGATCTGGGTCATCACTTTGTCTTCCATTTGTTTCAGTGTGTCCTAAGCTGCGGCTCTATTTCTGTCCAAGCTAAATGCTCGGTATTCCCCCTAAGACCTGGGCAGTTTCCAACTTCTGTCTCACAAAATAAAACAAGCTATAAACAAAGACTCATTCCAGCCAGGCACTGTATTGTGGGCACAAAGGCTTGCCGGTATCTGAAATTTCCCACCCTTAAAAGTATGTCAAAGGTATTTTCACAGCTTCTGCCCTGTGTCATTTCTCCAAAACATCTCAAGTCATTTTCCTTTAGGAGAACAAGGGAGAAAAAAACCCACACACACGAAAAACCCCTCCAACCCTATAATGCATGTGTCAACAGGTGAGGTCTAAAAATTTCATTAGGAAAAAAAAAAAGAGGGAAGCAGTAACAGCTGCATGCGTGTTTGGAGGAAATCAGAGGGGCACTTTCCATCTGGCACGTGCTCCACAGGCAAAAGAGCTTTTATAAGACTTGGAACTCAAAGACCACTTATATTTTGGGGAGCAGACTATTCTTGTACCACTCATTTTAGGCAGCACAGCAACAGCTACCATTCAAAATAACCCACCATCGCGCCCCAGGAGAGTTCACGCTGTAGCTTAAAAAAGCCCAGCTCTGAGTGGGAAGATGGACGTGGCCAAGGTGAGGATGTCTTGGTTTTGTTTCGGCCAGACCCTGTTGTGAAATAATCACAGAATGGTTTGGGGGTCAGAAGGGACCTTAAAGATCATCTAGTTCCAACCCCCTGCCCTGGGCAGGGACACCTCCCACTAGACCAGGTTACTCAAAGCCTCGTCCAACCTGTTGGACTTAACCCTTCTGGCTCTGAGCTTGAGTATTTTCCCCACTGATTTAGGATCTCACAGGAAGGAAGGAATCTCTGCTTTCAACCTTTACAACCACTGCAGAAGGAACCTACAAAAGTGAATGTAGATGATGCAATGATCCAGATAAATGCTTCCCTTCACCTCAACTGCACCCAATCCTGCATCATCTGGTACACGAGTACAGACAATGCCTGCACCAAAGAGCAAACGGGCTTTGCATTTCTTATATTACCAGGTTTACCTAGGGAACTTTTTTCCTCTGCCATGGAACTTCTCTCAGACTTTGACAAAGCACCTCGTCTGTGATAAAATGAAGTTAAGACTTCAGAAGAGGTGGGTGGCTGTGACAGGAGAGGCAGAGAGCAAAGCAGGGAGTGAGGAACAGCCTGGGAGTTGAGATAATCACTTCAAATATGAGACGATCCATAGGGCCTTCCTATACCATGCTTTTGTATCCCATATGAGGGCCATAACCACAACAGATCGCTGGCTTGCCCTCTTTCTGGTTTTAAGGAGAAACTCCATCCTGGAAATTTTTATGAAATTATGTTTTCCCAAAACCAGTATGTTGCTACAGAAAGGTTGGTTTCAAGAATTCTGCCTTATCCAACAAAACCTAGAGGGTCACACACCCCCAGAAAACCCTAACGTTAAGATACCTGTATTACAGCAAGCCCAGGCTGTCCTAGCCATGGCCACTGCTGGGCTAAGCCCTGTATTAATGAAGAACCAAATGCACAGTTCCTGCTCCAAGTAGTTTACACTGTATAAATGAGAGATTGACAGTTGCAAAAGCACAAGGGAGCATTTCACACTTTCAGCTGTCAAGTCTGATTTGACTCATCAGCTCTCACATTCACCGGATTTTGCACAATAGCGCTCATATTTAAACTTGACATCATCAGCTGGCTCCGTGTCAGCTGACCACTGCCTGAGATGGTCCTGATTTTGATGGTGTGTCATCAGACCGCAGAACAAATTGCATCTCCTCACTCAAGCCCTGACCCAGCAGGACACTTGAACGTATTTTTAACTTTACTCAAGCAAATCCACAAAGCCAAAGGCATTATGCTTATCTGGCCATGTTACTGTCTCTGCAGCGTACTTTTGGGAGACCCAATGCATCATTGTGGCTCGAGTTTTTCACGGGCCATAAACATTGGTGTATGTCCCACTGAAGGTCATAAACACTTTGTTCTTTTGGGGTCTCTGTAGAAGTGTGTAACAGACTATATTCGTGCCAAAGCAGACTGCTTTTTCTCCCAAGAAATTTTAGGCAAACAAGCAATTCAGATTTGATTTATTTTTTTATATATATATATATATATATATATATAAAAAACTGAAATGCAGTCACATTTCATTTCAACTTGAAATTGTGATTATCAATTCAGGTTGACACGTCAGCAATCCTTTTCTGTATATCAGAGCTGAGCCGCGCTGCTTTTCCTGCTCGGTGCCTCTTCTCCAATTCCTACCACTGATTTTATTTTTTCAGCGTGTTTATCTTTCCTATGTCCTCTAAAGCAAAGATGCCTTATGGAGCTTGGACCTGTTGAGTTAATTGTGCAGAGGTCAGCTCTACCACCTCTGAGCGACGTGAAGGGCTGCTAGCCTATAGGCAATTCAATGTAAGGCAAGGAAAGATAATAGCATGCTGCTCCCAATAGCAGGAGCACAGAAAGAAATCAGAGGGGTCAAAAGAGACTCTGCAGAAGAAAAATAAAAGCTCTGGCAAGATTGCCTATTTTAAAAACAAGCACCATACTTATTTCTCAATGTCCAAGCTGGAAACAAGCAGATCAGCCGTCACAAAAAGCTAACCCAGCAGTCCGTGCCAGCAGGCTGAGCGCCTCCAGGACTCCGCTATTCTCACGCCAAAGAGGAGGAGCAGCTAAACCAAACCTGCTAACAGAGCGCTTCTCACTCGCTCCTGTGTGTCCTTTGCCTTTCCCCAAAAGCACGAATGTGTGCCACACAGTCTGTTACGCAGCGAGCGGCACGATATTTAATGTATTTGCTTTAATTCAGCCGCCCCCACAAGGGAGAAACTATAACGAAGCAAATCAGCCAGACCAGTTACTTAAGGCCACCGGGAAGAAGCTATATGTACTGGAACTGTTTGTATTTACCACTATATATTTGGATGGACTTACAGGGTGCCTCTGAGGTCCATCTGGGCCATCACCCTGTTTTTGAAAGAAAAAGTGTAAGAGAAAAGCAAGCCGGCAGTCATACTCTGACAACACGCCGTCCCAGCTTCCCCCAGTCTGCAGCTGGAGCACGCAGATATTCCTGTCCAAACTCCAACCAGCTCACCTAAACAAGGACAGAGAAGAGAGGAAAAAGGGGACAGCTTTGTGGAAGTAAGTGGTTCCAAAGTGCTCCACTCTTCTTGGTCCCAGTGCCAAGAGCCAGAGTGCAAGGCAGCAAATGCTGGGAAGATATCATCCTTCCCATCCCTTCCAAACCCGGTGATTCTGTGATCCTTAAAATAAAGGTGGCCACAGTGTTTATTTTAATTGTTGTACCTACAGCTGATGCTGAGGAGTCATTCTGGGATGGGGCATTCCTGCTCATGGTTCCTTCTAACCTTCCTAGCTTCCATGCGCTGCTTCCACACCCAGCAAAGGCAGGTTCAGAGAAGTACAGGGAGACCGTACTAACAGACATGACTTCCAAGAGAGACAGATGTCATTAGTATTTTTAAACTGAGCCCTGAACCTCTCAACGTTGGGATATTTTCTGGTTACAGTGCCCTTTCTGGGAACCAACCCACAGCCAGATGGCAGAGAAGGCGGCTGCACCTCGTAAGATTTGGTGGATGTTGGTCTAGCCACTGCTTTTTCCATCAGTTATTCAAATTAAGGCATGAAAATGGATGCAAATGTTGGAGGGGAGAAAAGAAGATACCTTTTCTGACCTGCTGAATTTGCTAGCAAGCTTCAGAAGCAGTTACAAATGGAGCAGGTGGGAATTATGCTGTGTTTGAGTTTTGTTTGGTTGCCTTACCTGGAGTTTAAAATCTCCAGGTAGGAGTAAGGACTGTATCTGAGGGGTCTGAACAGACAAGTGCATCAACATATGTAAAGGGGTTATTGTGTACACGTTGTAAATGCATGTGTTTCTCTCAGTGGTGTTATTCCTGAAAGCAATTTCCCAGTGTTTTTCTTTTCACGCTTTTAAATGTAAATGTTGAAAGTTCAGAGAACACTAATAAAATATGAATGATGAACATTCCTCACTCCCTGGTTTAAAGAATGGCCCAAATCACGAGTAACATAAAACCACAGATTTTTCCCAGGAGTAACAGTAGAAACTTCATTACTTGAATCATTTGTAATCAGACTAGACAAAGCAGAGAAGATTGTACTCTAGGGTACAATCCTGAATCACTTCCCTCCTAACCAGAGAACTTTTCCCCAGCTGTTGGCATGTGTCTTTACTTACAGATTACTTGCCAAGACAGGTCCTTTGCTTTCCTAAACATACCATTACTAATGAACAAACTTCCAGATCACTGAAAGCTTCCAAAATATTGCATATACTTCTATCTGAATATTCATTTATGTTCAAGACTACTGGACTAAATATCATTCGCATGCCTTCAATCTCTGAAATTTATTAGCGGTATGTGCTCTTCTGATTTTTCTCACTAGTCAGCTCGTAGAAGTCAATTTGGCAACACAGGTAGAAAAGTAAGAAAGATCTGATCTGTAAAAGAAATTGTTTAAAGTTGTCATGGAGGTTAATGCTCAAAATCTCAACTAATGACCACAAAAATCTTCCGTTTCCCCAAGGAGCTCATGCTTGAATGACATGGCTAGCAGTAAGTAGGGTTCTGATTTCTAGCTTGCATTCTTCAGTATGGCTGAAATGAACTCTGCAGATTTTCCTGATATCTCCTTGAGAGCTTCCATGTCGTTGCAGAAATGCGATTCTGCAGTCTTTGTTACACAAACCATGTTGACAAGGAAAATTCACTGTAGCGTGAGGATAAACATGGCTGAGGAGCACAAGTCCAAGAACTCAAAAAATGCAAAATCCAGATCAGATCCAAAGACAGGGATCCCGCCAAGCCCCAGCGCTGGTCACCCTGGCACGCTGAGACTGAGCGAGTCTCCACGCTGGTTTTGCGGTGGATTAGGAGCTGCTTCTCTAAATACAGAGCTCTTCCTCTTTGGAAGACAGCAGTGATTTTTTAATCTGGCCTGTGGTGGTCCTGGCACCTTCAATTTGGGAGACCCATAAAATGTGGCTAAAGAAGCTCAAGTCTGCGGAGACAGACGCAAATACCAGCCAAGCCATAAACCAGACTGGCTCTTGGGTGACAGTTCTCCAAGCGCTGTAGCCCCTTAATCCTGTAGCTGGAAGTTAACACACATTTCATTTCAAGTCATGTTAAGCACGGTCATACTTTCGCACATGCTAATGTAATATTTTAAAAAGGGCTTGTATCAGATAGCCAGAGTAAGTCACCGGGCTCTCGCGGCTATCTGCACACGCTTTAGCCTTCATCCAAACTTTTTGTGGTTTGTTTCTGGCGGGGTGCTGCTCCGCACACCCCAGCAGGTGTTCCCCGCAGCCTTGGCTGGCTCCCGGCATGCGATTCAAACCGCTTTGAAATCAACAGTCTTTGTTCAGTTTGTAGGAGCGCGGTAATACAATAAAGCCTTAACAATTAGGAATAGCATCGAGTCTCCATGAATCACTTTTCACACTGTTTTTGCATCCTCTGTGCATGTTTGTCTTTCTTCCCAAGGCTATTCCCAAGCTATCGCTTTCCCCTGGAGTCCTATTAGCGTCTATTCTTTGTATTTACTAACAGGAAGCGTCACAGTTCTGTCCTCACCAGCTTCACTCGCAGGCCCTCTTAATTATTAGTATCTTTTTTTTTTTTTTTTCCTTAAAGCTTATTTGGCAAAAATCTAAGTTCCTCTATTCTTCCTGGCTAGCAGGTTATTTCTTTCTTGCTCAAGGTGCAATCCGGTTTCCTTTTGTTGTTAAATTCCCCAATACTGAAACTTTCCTGGATATTGTGGGAAAGAGTCTTGGTTGACAACCAACTTCTTTTCATTTCCATCCTGATTAGCAAGCAAATAATAAGTGGAAGCATAATTTATGGTTTGATTTAAGCCACCTCATTCACATTTGGAAGGAAATCTAGGATGACTAAATCTTGAAAGGGAAGGCAGGATAAGCAGTATTAAGAAACTGTCAGGGATTGGAATTGCATTAAATATTCCTGTTTTATTGTCATAGACTTTTGGTCTCTTGCATTAACATGAGACGATACTAGAGAACTGTTTAATCTAAATACATAAAACCCAGAAAATAAGATAGAAAATCTGACAATGAAGAGAAAGTTAGGTGACTGGCATCCTGCATCTCACTGTCTTTTGAGCTGACCAATATATTCCTTCATTAATTTCTTGGCACTGTTCCCCTGTTGACAGCTATCCTTTTTTTGAGGCATTGCTATACATTTATACTCTAAGCCCTTCTGGGGTTTAAAAAAACCCAAAAACAAACAAACAAACAAAAACCAACAAACCCAGCCAAGCAAAAAAACCCCAACAACTATAAATATATACATGAATATAGTGTCATTCAGATTCTTAATAAACTTTTCCTGTCTGCTAGGTGCTCAGAACCTGCACCCTCCCTTTCAAGGGCAGCTCGAGGTGTTCGGCAGATTCAGCAGAGAATCTCTTTCACCTCTTCAAATTTCAAGCCTTTTGTTGACCGTGTTCCAGTGCAGGTATCGATATCCAGCCTCGGGGATGCTCTCTCATCTCATCTCTTCCTCCCCCACTTACTCCCCAAGATGGGTTTTTCCACTCCTCTCCCTTTAGGCTTCAAAATCAAACAGTCAAAACCGCATCATTCTTTAGATCTTCTTCATAGAAGCTGATGATCAGCCAAACATCATTAGCATTATTTAGCACTGCTTTTAAAAGATGGTGGGGTTTTTTCCCCCCTCACTGTGAAATGTTAGAGCAGGAAATCTCTCCTTCCTAATCCACCCAAATCAAAACAGATTGACAGAAAAGAACCACTGCTTTCCAGCCCTTAAACGTTCACTTGGCTGTTTGTGTTTGTCTCTCGGCGGTACAACTTGCCGAGAGGTCAGGACTGGATTTGATCACTGGCGTAACTGCCAGCCAGGACACAGAATCTTTTTCAAACTTATTTCTGAAACTGAAATATAAATCACTATTAACACGTCACCCTGTACTTCTAGCTGCGGCTAACCTATCCACGCATCTCTGAAAATATCAAGCAGTTCCACTAATAGCGTTTATCTAATTTAGTCTGAAACGCACGTGGGGTTGAATTTTTTTTGTCTGCAGGTGAATATTGCATTGGATAAAACACCATGTTACACTGTCGTGTGCCCTGTGTGCAGACTGAACGGTGCCTCTCATCGACCTGCTCTCACCCTGCTCTGCACGGAGAGGTTAAGTTGTCTCGGAGCACCAGGGACCAGCCACCCATAACCCCTCCATGGTAGATGATCTCAGGAAAGTCTGGCATCACCCTGATTTCCCTTGCCCCCTCTCTGATCCTGAACATTTTTTGTGACTTTTCTCCTGAGTTTCAGCCACGTGAACGCTTATCTCTGCAAAATCAAAGTTCCTGGATACCTCAATAAAACAGTAATGCATGAAAATGTCAGCAAAGCATCACAGGGGGGAAAAAACTACCACCTCTCTGACAACTAGGTTTTATTGGTTAGTGCCATTAGCTAAGCCAAAGGACAGAATGTGTCAGAGGACAGATCACAAGGAAGGAATGTTCAAAGGAAAGCTTGGAGAAGGGAAAAATGCAAACCCCGCACAAATTGCATGCATGCCCTAGCAAGCAGAGCTGCACGAAGGTCTGCAGTGCGAATTGGGAACGCATCTTGGGCACATTCAAGGCTCCCCAAAGTCTCCTAAATTAATCATGACCTCGGCTAAGCTTGATTCGAGAGATGCTTTTAAGCTGAGTGCAACTGGGTATCTTAATTGCTTTTTCAATTAAAAGCGGAATGGAATAGTCTATTTTGCTTGACATATTCCAAAGGAATCCTAATTTTGGAGTAAAATATAGATAGTAACATTTTGTACTTTTTCCTATGTCTCAAAAAGGAGAGAAGAAAAAGGAAAACAACAAACTTCAAAAAAATTATATTGGAAAAATTTTGGATTCTTCAACATTTAACAAAGTCAAACTCACAACAGTCATTCCAATCCCGCTTTGATAAGGCTTCAGGTCAGATTTCAGATCAGAACAAAAAACTCTAGCACTACAAAGCTACACGGATTGAAATGCAAAAACAAAGCAAAAACCAAAAGCAAAAAGCTGTGGTACCGCCGCGGCACAGCTCTGCCTGCTCTGGCACGGCACACGGCGCTGCTTGTGGTGCGGTGCTCTCCCAGCCAGCCCCGTGCACACACAGCGGTCGCGGCTGCTGGACAATATCACCCACTGGTAAAGTCTGGGAGATAAGCAGCTCGGGGATTCCCAAGAGGATGTTCAGCAGAGGATCATTTACCGAGCAGCGTCAAAGGGAGGTGGTGGAAAGGAGAGAGTCTGGACAGCACAGCATCGGCTAGATCCTTAGGAAACTGCTGTGGGAGCCATTTCTCTGGGAGAAGGTGGCACCTGAAATACTTGGATTATCTGAAGATTATCTGCAGTTTCTCCATGCTTATTATTTGTCCTAGATGGAGGGATCCCATTGGGTTTGTCCTAGTAAAGCAACGTTTCAACTGAACACACCTAATGACTCTCCCAACATCCAGACAGGAAGATAACAACGCTCGATTACCACTTTCTGTACTACAAATTTCTGCAGTCATTATTTGTGGATCTTTCCCTTATACCTACTGTAATGACAAATACCGATCTTTCCCAAACATGTTATTATTTAAGCTCAGCTTGTTTCAGAGTCCACAGTCTATTTCCACAGCTGAAGCACCCGGTGGATAAATCTCCCCTCTGCCATGACAAGACACCGACAGTTGTGAAAAAAGCACAGGTCAGGCGGGTATGACCTCACGGCAGCATTTTAGAGCCTATTATCAGGCACAAACAAACACCCTGTGTAGAAGAGCTATAATGACAACTCTCACAGCGCTACGCAGCCCCTAGTTAATACTAGCTATTGCGCTCTATTGTACAAGTACCCACAACCATCTCTAGAGCATAGAGGATAGGCTGTCCCCGTGCCCCAAAAAGGAGGAAGGTTCACAGGAATCCTAAATAGTCCTAAAACTCCAAAAACCTTCTCTTTTGAGGCCGGTTTCTTAGTAGGTGTAAAGCGACAAAATATCATTATGCATAAAAATACACCCAGGGAAGTAAAACACAGAAAAATCTGACCTCTGACAGAACTGTTATAAATAGGATATTTGAGAAGTTTTCCATACAGCATCAGCTGCCCTTTAACCCTTGAACTGCAGGCATTTTCCATCCATCCATCCCTCTACCTAACTACTGTGTGTTTGTGTGCACACACATGTGCGTAAATATATGCACATATACGCACAGGTATTTCTATACCTTGAAACTGTGGAGTATGTATAGTTCAATGCTGCTCTGATAAAGTGCTTTATTAATAACCATGACCTGATCACTTATTGCAGCTGAAGCCTTGTTAAACGGCCTGGTTGCTTTTTGCAAAACTCATTTGTTCTAATTCAAGGAGGCCAACGTGCTCCTGAGTATGATTTGGAGACCTGCAAGGCACTTTACACCTCTGTGGCTGATGAGGAGGTACAACGCATAGGAAGCCAAGAGGGGAAAGCTATGAGGGATGTTAGGATTTGATCCTGGATCAGAGCTTACAGCCTTTGGGCTGTTTGCTTGGTTTTGTGTTTTGCAACGATCAACCACAACAGCATCGCTATGGGCCTTAGTTTCACCACAGACCAGCACACTGACCTCACCAACATCACTCCTGAGTTGTGCCCACACATCTTGGAGCAACACAAGGCAGCAGAGCCCTGCAGCGGATGGGTCCAGTGAACCTACACCACATCCCATCAGAGAGCCTAGGACTTGAAGAACAAGTTTATGAGAACAGCAAGAACTGACCGTTAAGTGTCAGATCCACACAAGAGAAGAAGAATGGCGTTGGGTGCTGGTGTGCTTCCTTGAACCACCCACGCAGCGTGTTTCAAGCTCTGGGTTCAACAGCGCTGGAGCACGTGCCTGGGAACTGCTGCAAGTGTTCAGTCATGAGCACCAGATGGGTACTGTGATAGCAGGACAGCAGAGGCATGCCCTAAAATGAAAATACATGTCCCAGGACTCTGAGGAACATGCCTTTGAGTGCTGAGAAGTTCCTGCCACTTTCCAAAGCCTGTTTAGACCCTTTTGTACTTGTAAAATTCAGGAGCACAGTCCAGCCTCCTAGGTGCATTGCCCAGAGCTCTTCTCACAAACAAATTGCAATGTGCTCCACCTTCCCCTCCTGCCTGAGGGATGTGTCACAGGGAAGGTCACGTCCAAAAAACGGGGACACCCTAAAGCACTTTTTCACCAGCCTTAAATACAGCCAAGGTACACAGAAGTACCCTCAGGACGTGGCAGATGAGTGACCGCTGGAGGGATGGGCAGGGGCTGGAGGACTCTCGTTGCCTGGGTGGAGTTGTGAGCAGGTGAGCACTATTTACCCAGGTGGGGACAGACCAATTCAACAAAATGAAATAATAAAATAGCTGATTTGCTGTGCCTCTGCAACTAGAAATGAGCTCTCCACCCTCCCTACCTGTTTGTGTGTTGCACGGGTGTTTGCTAAATGTGTATTTAAATTAATGGCTATTTATTACTCATAAATAACAAAGTTATCACCAAGTGCTGGGCAAATATGAGCAACGTATCTCCTTGAAATGTGGCAAGAATCTTGTGTTCTAATCCTGGGCTATTCTGACCAATTTATACAGGGGAAATTTATCACAACCGAACCTGAGGCTGCATGTAATGCCTTCAGGAAATTTCATCCCTTTCTACAAGTCATCCGCAATGAAATTGGCTGGAGAACAACCTGGCATCGTTTCTCAAGGGCAATAAAAAAGGAAAACTGAAAAACTTTTCATTAAGCAAGTGTTGAATGAATCAACTTAGGAGAGATATTAGGAACTTTGGCAGACAAAGCAATGGAGTTCTTAACTGCATTTGTGGTGCCTTTGCGCTTTACAGATGGGATATTAGTGGAGGCTGTGCCTTGGCTGTGGACAGAGACATGGAATCAGACTGGTTTCACCATTAAGTTTTTTGCACCACTTTTGACGTAAAACTTGACCCGGAATTCTTGCCAGCCCCGCGTGCACGCTCATGTCACAGCTTTGACTTCATTCTATAATTAGCTTTGTTTAGGCAAAGCCAAATTTTAAACCTTAACACGAGTAAGGAGAAAAAGGTAAGAAAAAGCAAACATTTTAAAATTTTTGAATCACGTATTAAGTACCTCGTACTTCTCTGGGTAGCTGCAGTCTGCTTTTAAATGCCAATCCCAGAGCTGAAAGGTAAACTAAGGGACCGCTTGTCCCACTGATTTTTACCTCAACTAGATGATTTCCCTTTTATCTGGGTGGTCATTACTTGCAATAACTATTTATATACTCACGTTACTTATAACAGCTATTTACGTACTTTGAGCCACGCTGCCATTAGAATAAATTTGTTAAGCTTTATCAGCAGCCTGAAAGCTGGTGTACCGCTACGGCCTTTGGGAATCTGCTGCCTGCCTCCTGAAAACTGCGTTTTTTAGACCACACCTTGCATCTTAGAAAGAAAGTATTCTGCAGAAACATCTTTCTCCCTGTATTTGCTGTCTGGAGAAACGACTGTGTTCTTAACGCAGGCACCTCCAAGAGCAGCCGAAACCAGGGGGGATGAATCCGGCTCTCGCTGGTGAGTGAGCGCACGGAGCCTTGCTTTTGCTTTTTAAGGCTGGGATTTACAAAGGACCTAAAATAATTAGGTCCCCCAAACCATCTAACCCCGAGGGGCTCTTTTGAAAGTCCTAAGCTAATTTCAGCTCCTGATAAGTGTCCAAATGTTTGGATCCCTATGGAAACCTTCCTCTGGAGTATCTGAACAGTAAGGTAGCGGTATTTGTATTCCCACTCCTCATGCATTTCCATTGGTGTCGTTAATATATGGCAAGAATGCAAGTACTAGGAAAATATGTTCAGAGTCCCTGGCCGATTCTTCCAAGATGGTGCTGTTGTAGGAAAAAGGATTATGCGAGTTAAAAGTGCACGGGGCTCAGCAGTCATTAAGAGCTACAACTGCTCCTAGCAAAAATACTTTTTGCAGCTGCACTTTGGAGAAATGTTTCACGTGTTTTCGGTTGTTTGGTTTCTTGCATAGATGTCAATATTCCTCAGCAGGCATCTCCCTCCACCTGCCGTTTGGCAGGCGTGACCCAAGGTGGGTGGATGGAGTTTGTTTAAGTGATGAGATCTGTCAGCCTTTGGGGGAAATGCAAAAGGAAGACGTTGAGCTGAGTGTAAATGCAGAGTAATCAAAAGGGAATAGACACATTATTTACTCCGCTTTAAAGTGCACTTCTCCCGGTAGCTGTGCTGCCAACGTTCGGTTACGTGTGGTGGTCCTGGGACTTGCCAGGCGCCGATGAGCAGCCCTTTGCAGTCTCCTGCTGTACGTCCACCCAGCTCTGCAAAAGCCCTTGCTTTTTAAACTCAGACACCACTAAAACCGAAAGGTTGACCTGCACGTGGCAGTATTAAAGCCCCAGTCTTCACCACGATCTCGGTCAGGTACAACCCAGAGTCTCACTTAAAAAAATATAACGAAGCTGCTTCACCATAGCAACCGGATGTGCAGCTGTGGGGTCTGACGTGGAATGAGCTTTCCCTGCCTAAAATCTTCTGCTCTTCCCTCCGGTGAGGACAGGGAAAAGACATCCTCCTAAAACTCAATCTTTTACCCTCACTTGGGAATGCATCTGGTTTAAAATGTACTTTTCACGAATTTTCCTGAAACAACATTTGTGAGAGCTTCATCACCATGGACTGAGATTCACTGGCCTTTGCAAACCCAAACACAAGAAAATATTATTAAAATGACATTTTAATTTATTTTAAATAGATTCTTAAGAGTTTAAGTCAAAGCCAAACTTTTGGTCACGACCTTGTTATCATGTTTTACCTTGATCTTGAAGCTATGAATAATACCCTGTCTCATTCTGAAGAAGTGGAAGCAGGGAGACTCCATCCCTTTTCTCAGTCATTTGTTTTGATAATTAAACACCAATTCTTTAGTCAAAACACCTGTCTGCCTGGCCATATCCCTCCTGTGCTAGGAGGTACAGTGCAGGGGGCCTCAAAACTCTCATTTTGAACCAGTAGCACTAGCAAGTGACCTGGAGCAGGGCAGAACAAGGTCTGGTCCAGCAGCAATGGTCTGCAGAATCCCCAAAGGGAAGTCTAATTTTGCAGCTTTCCGCTTTGCCTAGCTTTAATAGACTCATCATTTGTTCATCTCTGAGCAGAAAAGTGCTCCATAAAACCCAGTTCTATCCCACTCCGAGACGGCAGCTGCTTTTTAACTGGTTGTTGAGGTCACGGTGCCTCCAAACCTCCCGCTAATCTTTCTGGCTGTAAGTCAGGCTGTTGTTGCTAGGCTCTGCAATAGGCTCAGCCTATTGCTCTCACCGCCCACTTCTCCAATATTTTCCTAGCAGTATCCTTTTCTAAGCAAACCCCAATCTGTAACGCCTTTGCATGCAATGGAGATTAAAAAAAAAATAAAAATCAATAGCATTAGACCTCTCTATAGAGCTTCTAATTTATCTAACAAATGTTCAGCAAACAATAATCTACTGGGGTTTTTTTTCTTTTTTTGGCTGGCTGACTTCTCCTAGACTTGAAAAAACATGTAAATGAAGTCACAGCAATAAGATAAAAAGCTGAATAAACTCTGTGGAGAGACAGCAAAAAATATATCTGTGCCCTCTCGGAGTGACAAAAGATGTAGAGACCAGGGACATTCATAGGGACAGTGGGACACCGGATAAAGCTAATTCAGGGAGCAACTCTCCTGTATTAAAGGTAAAAATAGGAATTTATGCTCATACTTAAAAGTCAAGAATATTTTAAACTCTACCACCACAGCCGAAGTTCAGAGAGCTCTCTGCTACCCGGCTCTCTCAGGGCACGCAGGAGAAGAGGGGCTGGTGAGTAGGAATGACTGTGCTGTTGCAGCATCGAGGATACAGAGTCAGAGCTGGACCTGATGGCAGAAGCTATTTCAGAGGAGGAAAAAGAAAAAACAACAAAAAAATAATGGTTGTTGTGCCATTTCTTCGTGAGAGAGGGGACGGGAACTATTCGCAAAGAGAAAATGACGGGGAGCGCAGGCAAGGACCGAGCCAACGTGTCAGCCTAACGGAGAAATAGAGGTCTGGTCCTGCAGGCCAAGATGAGCCTGAACAACAAAACCAAAGAGCTCATGTTTGCAGCGTGAAGTCACGGAAAGGGGTGCAAAAGGAGACATGGCACATGGAGCCTCGCAGTTTTGGAAAAAGCCGTCTTTGCTGCAGCGTTCTCAGTACATCTGGTTAAGCCAGATATTTCCTGCTGAGCTACAAACGTCACCGTTCCTCCTCCTGCCACAACTGCTCAGGAGGAGAAAATACGAGACCCACTGCATTCATGACTGCCAACATCCATGCTCTTGAACTGGGTACGACCTCTGTGCAGAAATGGTTGCCAAGTGACAATCTTACGTACTGAGATTTGTTTTAGCAACATCCTAATAAAGGTTTTGCTCAACAGTTCTTGAAACCTAAGTTTAAAACTAAAGGTAGATTTGAGCTTTTGGTAGAAGAAGATAATACCAGGGGGAAAAAGCAGAAATGCACACATTTTTTTTCTGTGAGGGAAAAAAAAATATATAAAAGTGACCATTTATGAGATAGTATTTTATATATCCTTTTGTTTGCAATAATTCACGATGGTTTTTCTTTAACTATATATACCCACATTAACTCCAGAGAGCAAGAAACAACAACAAATGCAAAACTCCATTAAAAGATGTCCTCTTTCAAAAGCAAAAACCGGAAATCAGAGAATCTGAAAAAACTTGTGCTAGACCAGGTCGGGCTGTCCCCTTGAGAAGGGTGCCTGCTTACTGCAAATCACTGAAAACTTCAAGGGAAAGCGAATAAGCACAGTTCGAAGTGCTGTTAGTTGGGCTAAAACAACCCTTTAAAAAATCACCCCCAAACACTAACGATAGACATCTAATTGAAGGAATACCAAAGTGGGACTCTCTTTAAGACATTTCCAGTCCTACTGACAACAGCAACAGTGAGGATATGTGTGAGAAACTTGTTCCTATCCTGTTTTTCCTGATCATTCAAACCTCCGCCTGTCTGGAGCGAGCTGCTCAATACTCCAAACCTCTTCTGCAACAACATTTGTACCAGTGCCACAGGGAAAAGTTGCTATTGTGAAAATTGTGGATGCGCTCATCTTCCTTTGTTCCAAGACTGGAGTACTGTGGGGTCCAGAAAACACATCAGGTCATCAAATCAACACAGTAAATCTTCCCTTTTACTTAGAAAGACAAAAATAATCTTGACTTTTTAATGAGCTCACACAACACCAAAAGACATTTCAGACTCAGGAAAGTATCTCATTTCTGCTGGCGAAACGCAGCGCAGCAGAAGTTGGACTGGGCTACACTTGGATGGGCTCTAGTACTACATGCCGAATCCAACTCCATCACAAGGAGGGAGCATCTCAAGTCACAGAGAGTTGGTGGCAACACCCTATAGCCAGGTCTCTTTCTGAATTCAGCTGGTACAGAGACACTGGTGTATTTGATGCCAGTCTTAGCATTAAATGCAGAAGAAGGAAAATTACTTCTGCAGAAGCAGAGGATGGACCTCCTGTGCGAGAGATCCCAGCTGCCACAGAAAGCGTGTAATCTCTTTTCATGATCTTTATTTTAAAAATTGGCCTGATTTTTTTTTTTTTCATGTGTCCTCACTATTCCTACTGGAAGGGATTTCCAGCGCCTGTCTATTTATACCCATTTCTTCTTGTGCCAACATTGTCTCTTTGCTTAAATAACTTTCCTCTGCCTGCTGCTTGCCTCCTTGATGCACTCATAGGCAGCTGTCAGATCTCCTCTCAGCCTTCTCTCCTTAGGCAAAACAAGTCAATCCCATTTAATAACCTCTGAGAAAGTGTTCCCAATTCCCTGGATTCTTCCTACCCTTTCTCTACAATGAGCTCCTCTTTTTGGATGTGGTGATGAGGGTCCTCCACAACCCTTCTTCTGTGCAAGTTTCCCATCCAACACATTTTAGGATCGTATCACAATCTGAGGACTCAGAGGAAAGGTCAACAGTTCTTTCTTTGCTTTCACCCCTGCCAGTAACAAAACAATCACTGCGTAATAATGCAACAATTAATCACATCCATTGTGTCACGCACAGGCTTATGAGAAGACACTGTGTGTCACGTGGCAGCATATTACTACCTTAAGCCCTGCAGCTCTTCCATTTTCCCATTAGCAACAGCAAACACAGACATTGCTTTTTCTTCTACAATTTTAAGGCCCGGTTAGAGGTTCAAAAATGAGCAAATATATATACATGTTTACTGGATAAAGAAGAATACAGATGGATAAAGAGAACAGCTTCCCCTTCATAGCTTGGTAAAAGCAATTAGTTCCTTTTACTATCATCATCACTGCTGCCCAAAACTACAATGTTTTCATCGTATCTATTCAGGGCAAACCATACTGCACAGGCAGGTGAAAGATCTGTTTCTCCTTGAAGTAAAGTCAGTGGTAAAACTCCCATTGACTTCATGTTGTAGCAAAGAGCAGCTTAGGGGTCTGGTTTTTGTAACATGGAAAAAATCTGCTGGAATAAAATGTATTTCGGTGATAACCTCATTTAACAGAACATCCTTATCCAAGACAAAAAAAAAAAAAAAAATCAGAAAGGCTTTCAAAAGATGTAGATAGACGTTAGCTGCAGAAAGAAGGGTCGGAGTCAATAGTCCAGAAAACGCAACTGAGAATTCTTGCTGAAGAGCAATAGTTCACCCTCTGCCCACATCGCCCAGGGTCCCAACAACAAAGCGCGGCGCAGACCCCTATTTGCAAACTCGTTATTTATGCATCTACAGTTGGTCTTTGCTGCTAATGAGCACACGTGGTATCTTCCTTAAAAAGGATGATTTACACGTTGTCTTTGGAATATACCTTCCCACAAAAATCCTGACACATATATCATTATAGGCCCCCTTTACAAACATAAGAAAGCGCAGGAATAACAAGATCTTGCAGGAAAAGTCTGACCAGCTGAAAATGAAAGTATGTTAGGATTAACGAATACCTGGCTTATGTCAGGACCTGTTCAAGATAAGAGGAAATATTTTTTTAATGAAATCTAAGTATGGCCCTTGCAGATGTGGAAAGAATGTAACAGGAAGATATTTTCAATTCCCACTTGGCTACAAGAAACCGGTTTTGCAGCCAGGTTGGGGTTTTTTGGTTAGTTTTTGTTTGTTTGTTTGTTTGTTTAATTTTCCTTTCTCCAATTTCCCCTTGCCCACTCTGCTATTTCCTGAGGGAGCGGGAAGCGCAAGTGCCCTCTGCTTTGGCCGTTGCAGGCTCAGGAGCAAACCCAGCTTCACGCCTGTTCCAGCCTGCGCAACGGGTAAAGGCAAAAGGAAGTCTGTAACGCAGTGACTAATTCTCCTCCTGATTTGGAATTTCTGATACTGCACGAGTGGCGGCAACAATAGAATTCTGTACACATGGGTTTATTTTTTCCCGAAACCAACTTCACTTGTCCTTCTCACTTGAACATGTGCTAAAATCAGGGAAAATTGAGATTTCACATTGCTTTGTTTCATTTCTACTACTTACGTGCCTCATTGTGGGTGGCATTTCCCTCCCCCCTTCTCCTTTTTCTTCTCCAGTGCAGAAAGGAGTTATTTACGAGCGAGATAAAGGAGAACATATCCTATAAGAGAGCTTGGCCTGAATGCCATGTTTTGATAAGTGTCCTATGTGAAAGAGAAATGAGGTTAAGTCTTGAACTGGAGTGAACTATTTTTGTGCATATGAATTGGATAGTAAAACACTGGTGCTTGGTGGAGATGGGGTTAAGGTTCTCGGGCAGCTTTATTTAACTTTGAAAAAAGATTTACTCTTTTTTTTTTTTCCCTTCAAAGAAAGGACTCAATGTTTCATACGAGATAAAGGACACCTCCACCTCTTGATGGTTAAAAAGTCTAACATGAAATATCAGCTTGTACTTAAAATCCCTGCAAATGTTTTGGGTGGGAAAATTCTGTGGAAATTTGGGTTGAGTTGGGTTACATTTTTTCCTTACAATGACTTTAGTACAATCCAAATTTCCAGACCAAACAGCATTTTTTTCCCCCCGAAGATTTTTCATCATACGGTGACAATTTGCAATGTGTTATTTCAATTAATTGTCAACTATTTCCAGATCTCTGACCAGATTACTGTATATAAAACCGTCACTGCTACTCAATTTGCTTTTCTTTCCTCTCATTTATTTTCCAAGACAAGAGCTTTTGGGTGACCATCTGCTTCTTATTTCAAACCTGTCTATTTTTGTTAATACCTGACGTCTCATGTCTCACGCAAAAGCTCGATTAAAGATTGATAAGCAACTTTTTTGTTTTGACATAGGTTCCCTATTCAAACAGCAATGCTTTACAATTCCAACTTACTTTTCTGTCGCAGATTTTTTCAAGCACTTCTTTAAATTCTGGTTTAGACCCATGTTTGGCAACCATTTCCAAATATGCTTGGCTTTATGCATTTGAGTTACCTTGCAAAATGAAATAGAGAGACATTTGTGTGCTAAAATATAAGCATTTGTGGAACTGGGGCTTTAGGAAACGTAAAGCTAAGGCTCCATCTATTCTTCCCTACTGGTTTCCATACAAAGCCTACTCAGTTTTCACACCAAAATACTTTTATTTGTCTAAAGACTAATGCTGCTATATCATCGTTAGGATCAAGCTGGGTCCTTTCCACTCTTTTACCTCTCATGCAGCTTCTGTCAGGTAAAAAGCTGCAGGCAGAGCGCCAGATACCCGCCTCACCAGATCTTAAAAGTGATGTTAATGCTCTCAACTGTATTGACTTCTTGTCCCTCCTGGTAAGATAAAGCAGCATTAAACCCTTCCCTAGCAGTCATCTCTTAAATGGCGGTGACTTACAGAAGGCTGGAAAGTAGGATGGGAAGAAATAACCAATACACAAGAAAAAGTGTCTATGACCACACCGACCTGCTTCCCCAGCCCCGCTCAGGGCTACGCAGGGAGCAGCGTACGTGCGGGTGCAAGGCTGCAGCAGTGGGATGCGCGAAACTCAGTTGCTGCTTCAAACGAGCTTTGCTTCCAGATCCATTCTCCTCTCCTTAAAAGATTTGGCCTTGCTTTTTTCTCACCCAATTTTCATGACCAAGGTGTGATTCTTGCTTTAAGGACATGGTCATTTTAGGGTTTCAGGTAGATAGAGAGACATGAGCTCCCCTGGAGGGTGATTCAGTCTGCCTAAAACATTAATTGCTCACTTTATCCCTCTGCTTTTTCTATCTTAACATCAGATATTTCTGCCTGTCTGTTAGGGAGGATGAACCTTACCCAGGAACCTCCCACTCTTCGGCTGGGAAGGTGCTCTCGTCTCCTCTTTAACTGCTAGCAAAACCAGTTGACTATACTTTATTTTTCCCATCTACACCAGGCAGAACATCATATGTAAGCAAAATCCTTAGCTTTTTTATTTTTTTTCTCTCTCTCTGTTTTCCTTACTCTGTTCATATTTTTCTCATAAAACCTGTCACCAATGGCAAGTTTCTTTCTTTTTGTAATGGAAATTTTGGGAATGATTGGTTAAGAAAAACCCAAATCCTAAATCATTAAGCAATAATTCTGGAGATTATCTTACTGAATAATAAGAAATTTTATAGCAGACTTTTCGACAGGACATATTTCACTTAGAAAACCATCATTTCTTCTCCCTTAGGTTATAAGGTGCTTAAATCATTTTTTGAAGGAAGAAGGAAACAGCTGTGGCTAAAAAGCACACTTTTTCCATCTGTCATTTTTTTCTGTATTTTCTCTTTCTGTGCATGCAGCACTCTCGGAGTGAAAGCATTAGTAGCGGTGCCAATATTAGAAGTTAAAGAATGTAAACCTGAACTTGGACGATTTTGGTCAAGGTCCGAGAGAAGGACTGCTTTTTTTCCCATGGTTTGTGGCTGGGCTGGAGGTCATGGTTGTCCTTTCAAAGCCGGTGTGAAGAGGCAGGCGCTGGGGTGTGCTAACCCCTGCCATGCCTGTCCATCCCTGCAGCAGGACTTCTCACTCAGCCTTTGAGCTGAGCTATACGTAATTTTCTCAGCTGCTTTCATTTAATCAAAGGAGCTACCTGGACCAAACTTTTAATCTACCGAAAGGAAGGACAAGCAGTAGGTCTGATGCTGGAGCTGAGTTTGATTCCCATCGCATTAGGTTGAGACTACTGAAAATAAAAAGTTTAGAGGGACATGAGCAAGATAGGCTGATGATCCACATTTGGTCGAGGTACACCAAAGTCTTCCCTGCTTATTTAAATGTGAGTTGTTCCAAACTGTCCCTTTGAATACATGACTTTCCCTACCCATCACCTTCCATACCCAACGTCTCTTGTGCTTGGGTAGCAATCCTCAGCTCTGTTTTCAGGAATCACCATTTTGGATCGGATTGACAGTGTGTTGCCTGTGAAAACACCTAATTCAATGTTCTTCAGAGGAAGCCTCAGGGTGCCTGATAACAAAAAGGTGCGGAAAACCAGCTTGGAGATATACCATCCGCATCATCATTAGTTATACCTGCTTAAGTGCTAAAATCTGACAGGTAGTAATTAAAATTAATAATATTCATGAGAATACTTGCTATCCTAAGTCCTCATTCCACAGTAGGAGAGTAAAACAAACATGACAATATGGAGAGACAGTTTTACATCAGGGTAAAGCATAGGTGAAAATTTCTAAAGGTTTTGACTTATTTTTTTTCCCTTAATTCCTTCTGTCTCTACTAAGGAGCAGAACGGATCAACACAGAGCTTGAACACAAAGAGAAGTCCTGCCCTCTTCTGCTGGGCTGGGAAGGGTTATGAACTATAGAGCAGCTAGGTGAAACATCACACAATAAAAAACGATGATTATTTGGATGAAAAAAGGAGCGTATGATCCCACAGTTATTGTTCACTTTTGTGCCAGCTAAAACCGGATTGGCAGCTATCCCAAAAAAGCTAGCCCATATTTTGATTGTGATTTTCATTTTCTTCTTCCTTTAAAAAACTGCCCCTGTAAAGTCAGCCAGGATTTAAACAAATACATCTATAGCATGATAATACTACCATTAAAAAAATTATTAGGAACAAGGCCTGAAATAACTATCTGAAGACACTTGAAAACGTAAATCAGCCCAAGTATTTGAATAACAGTAAGGTGATGATGGAGACACTGTGAGGTGGTCTTGCTTGAGAACCAAAAGTCTTGTTTTGATAGAAAGAGCATCAAACGGAGCACAGCAAGGTCTGTGTGCTCCACCGCGTTCTCAGGCCGATCCATCTCTAAGAAAACTGTCAGAAAGGGCAAATGGGCAGTATAATTCTTCTCATTAGTTAAGTTGTTTTGTGGGAGCAAAGCAGCTTTTAACTGACAAAGACAGATCTAACCTCTGAAATACAGGCCTCTTACCTATTTATTTTTTTTTTGCATGAAAAACACTGATTTTTCTATTAAACCTTTTTTTTGGCTTTGAAGCTATTTGAGTGCTACTATTCCACAGAGACTTACATCTCTCCTATAGATCCCTACAGACTTTTTATTGATGGAGATAAATATTGCCCCACATTCCTTTTTATCATTTGCTGTCAAACATGCCAAAGAGCTGCGCTCAACCATGCATTACAAAGGGAGTTTTTCAGTGGGTTTGGATTTAGTTCTCAGCTTCTATCTTTATCGAACCATTTAGGTCTTTTCCACGTACATTTCCCAAAGCCACAGGAACTCAGTGTGTGCCGGTGTGTCTCTTCTGCTGGAAAGCCAAGGAAAATCTACATTAGGAGGCAGCCTAGAAGGGAAATAAGGGAAATCGTTGCAGTCTGGGGAAAATACTAATAAGAATCAAACCTACAGACTCTTTCAGCCCATTGCACTTCTCTGCTGTGCTGCTCACTCCTCCATCCCAAATGCTTCTCCCTGCTGGAGATCCCAGATGCAGTATGAAAGCAGCCGGTGACTTTCCCACCCTTCTGCGAGGTGGTGCTGAGCCCCTACATGGCCACGCACCATCAGCAAGTCCACGACTGCCTTCGCAATCCATCATTTGTTTCACAGCCCCTTTGTTTACAGTCCTCAAGCCCCAAGGAGGGTTTCCAGCTCCATCGCTGTGTCACTCGGAGGGAGGACAGCCCAAACAAAGGACCCCAAAGTTTCAGTCCATCATCTTCAACCAGTACTGCTCAGCACCGCTCAGAGCTGGACGCTGGGTTAATCCCCGCAGGTTGCCGGCCCTAATGCCGGTTATTGTGATGCAAGGTTTTCCTCCCATCAGGTTCTCTGATTCAGCACGGAGAAGGTCGTACAGATCTTCCTCCGTGCTGAGTCACAACCTGTTCCTCATGATCTCAGCAGGAGCTGTGTCTAAGGCAGGACGTTCCTACACAAAGCGCACAGGACTCGGGGAGCATGAGTCACTGTTATAATTTATTTATTTTTTTTAATACCCTGCATTAATAGATGTTAACAATAGCTTTTCAAAAATCGATTACAAATATCAGTTCACGTCATGATATCATTTCTTTACCCTATTACTAAGCTTTAGTAGTTACTATAATAATTGGATAGAAAGTTTAAAAGCAGAAAATTAGTTATTGTCCACTTTTGCATGTGAAATCTTACTTTGTTCTAATGTACATTCACTAAGATCAAATAAAGCCCTAAAACTTCTTTTTTTTTTTTTTGTGGAAAATAGCATGTTAGTAGCGCTATTGACATTGGCTCAGAAAACGAGATCTTCATCAGGAACAGGGAAAGCTGTTGCTTTTTCGATCATCAGAAAGGTGGGGAAGCCAGAAGAGATAAGACAAGGCATATTTGGCAATGCATAGTATTACCACAGATCAATATTTTTCAGGCAAAATGTTTTTCTTAGTTGAAAAATGGTCTGCTTTTGCAAATATAATTTAGCACAGGAAAACAGACTTCTGGAACTTTTTCATGTTTTGTGCATTAAGTTTTAATGAACTTGAAATGTTTTGTTTTGGCTTTTTTTTTTTTAAAGAAAACCATGTTTTTCAAATGTATCCTTGCTTGCAAGCTTTATATGTTTGATTAGAAGCATAAACTATTCAAAGTGTTTTGTTTTCAACTTGCAAAACACAAATACTTTAAAAAAGTCAGGATTTTTCCCTCTTTGATGAACACTATCTTGTTTAAGCACTTTCAAAATGCATGGAAGTGTGCTGTGAGATAAAAGCCAGGAAAACGAGCATAGCAAATCATTAAATGATGGGGCCAACAACAGCCAGAAACGGCCGTGGATGAGGGTCCTGCTAATGCAGAAGCGTGCGTGTTCTTGTCTAATAGGGATGACGATTCTTGGCCTAAAAAAGGTCATCCTTAAACCAAGGTTTAAGGTTTGCAAAGTTGTAAAAAACCTGAAAATGCATCTTTGAATGGAAAGTTTGAGTCAGCTTCAGAAACAGTTTTCATTTATAACGCATGGAAAATTGCTAATCTTACCAAGTTTGTCACCAAACCAGTGCTAAAGTCTGAATGGAAAAAGTTTTGCAGTCATTTCTGTGAAATGTCATGTAATTCAGAAGAAAAAGAAAAGGAGAAAAACAAGAAAGCGTTATTTCTGGTTTTTTTCTTGCACGGTCTGGTAGCTAGACTTTGTGTCTTGTAATCAGCAGTCTGGACTCCACTGACCCACTCAGGAAAATCCTTCAGGTACCAGGAAAACATTGTTGATGAGGAAAGAGCTTTGAGAGGATACCTCGTGTGACCTTGGAGTCAAGTTCCTTAGCTTCGGAGATTACTACTTCCCGTACGTAAAATTAGGAATTAAAAGTACTAATTACTATGGTTCCTAACACATCTGAATGAACATGGTAAGTACATTTTATACTAATCTGATTAACAGATTTTTTTTCCTCTTTTTATCTCAAAAAAAAAAAAAGCCTTGCAACCCATTGTTTTGCTAGTTAACAATTCTATGCTGTTACTTTGGGGCCAAATGCAAATATAAAACAGATCATTTCCATGTAACTAATTTCTGAAAAAGAAAAAAAAAATGCTTACTGCCTACAGAACAGACTTCAATATTAATACATCATGCAGACAGCCAGAATGAAAAAGAGCAAAGCAAGGATCCCACATCACAGAAATGTCACTAATGCAGAGACAGAGTAAATACCAATGTCAAAGGAAATTCATTAGCTAATCTTATCTAAAGAGCATATCTAAATGTGTCAGGTGATAAAAAGCTAGACCAGCTCAAACCGGCTCTCTTGAAGATGCCTGCCTATTTGAGCCACGGAAAGAATGAAAACGCACATACTGTATTACATATCGCTCCGTCCTCGCTCAGGGCACCGCTAAGCAGCAGAAGCAACAGTTTGGACATGGCAAAAGTCCTACCAAGCACATGGTTGCTGCAACAATAAAACGTGCCATAAATCCTACTCCTCTTGCTCCATAATGTTTTCGGCTAGGTGAAAAGTATCTCGCAAAGGGGCTTCCTTAGGGTAGGAAATACTATGAAATGCTTTGATAATAAATATATGCGCACGGCCGCACTGCTGCTGTCATTGCAAGCCACCAGTGATGCACATTTTCCTTCAGCTCCCAGGCTAGGACAGAGGAGAGCCGTGCCCGGCGTCGAGGTGCGGCCCCAGCTCCGGTGCCTGTGGTGCCCTCCCCTCTCCTGGCTGCGGCGGCCAAGGGGACCACAGCCGGGGACCATCTGCAGGGCTGGGCAGTCTCGGCTCTGGTGGGAAGTACGGTACAAGCCGCTAGCTGGACCGGAGGCAGAAAATGAGAGCTGCAAATGCTCCGAAGCTTTGGAGTCTCTGGGAGCTACATAAAATACATGGGGAATTGCACCTTCCCTTACGACTATTTCTTTAATCAAGAATGTCACCTTTCAGGACTGGCTTAAAGAAAGAACTAAAACAAATTGACATTTTTCTATTTAAGTTCTTGTAATCTTCCTGGATATTTCCCTCTGATTTCACCCTTTGTAAACATCTCTACCAATGCCTTAAACTTGACAGTTTCTTGGAAATACTGTTTCTCGCTGTCGGGTACCTACTGCATCCTTAACGAAAAAAAACCCTTACACGTTCCTGAGTTCATAGACAGAACAGCTGTGCATCCTTATTACACATATGCTGCATTCTGGTTTTGCTTGTTAGCCAGCAGACAGGAAAGTTTTATTTTTAGGCAGATGTGAAAGCCCTAATTTGTTGCAGAGGGGAATAGAGAGCCTAATAATAGCGTACAATACAGTCAATGCCAAATTAATTAATGGAGACCAAAACAGGTTACAGCTTATGAGCCAGAGCTACTATTTTCCACTTCCCTAGCCTTCCCCCTCTCTCTGAAATAGCGTAGTAGAGCTAGAGTTGGAAGAAGACACCCTACAACATCTATTCATTACTGCAGGCCTTTTGCCGTGTGTTCGAGTTACTGTGCAGTGAGGTTTGTCTTGACCTTACGATACTCTGATGGAAGACACCAGCCTGCTTCTCAGCCACAAATGATTTCTTCCACGACAGACCAGCATCGTTCAAGACCCTTGTTGACGAACACATCCCGGCTTGCTTGCAGATGGAGCCAGCGTCGTGGGAAGGGGCATGGAGGAGGAACCCTCAGAGCTTTGGAGAAGGTTTTGAGGCACAGCAAAGCTTCTGCCACGACCAGGTGCGTCCACCTTCTGGGTTACAGCCTCCACCGGCCGGGGGCGGATGACCTGGAGGGAGGCTGAGAATAGCGCCCTGCCTCCCTCTCTTCTCGGGTGACCACACGTGTTTGCTGTCAGCTCTTTCCAACTAGGAGCAGGAGCCTATTTTAAGCGCTCCCTTTCCTCACGCATACACTGTTGCCATAGCTGCAAAACTAATGCACATGGAAAGAAAGGTTCTTACTCTATTGACTCAGCAGAGAGGCATGTTACTGAATCTCTCCATTTCTTAACTCATGTAAGTGAAAGATAGTGGGCCAGATCCTTCCCCAGCTGGTGCTAAAAAATGGAATGACTATTGGCTTAGTGAATCCCTATTAATTTGCAGCAGCTGACATACTAGCCCTTTGTTTTCTACCGCTACTCCTTTCAGAAATGTTCATGGTATATTGTAATTAATTCAACTTCTCCTCTTCTACCTGCCCCTTGAAGGATATAGTCTGACGGAGCAGGAAAAAATTGTATTCGCTCTCCTGCTCTCCACCCTTCATGCATCTGAGGATTCAGGGAGTGAAGGCACACGGCAGGTATATGGCCTATCTCAGCCTTTAACTTGCATCAAATTTCTAGAGTCACAGACAGCGATTTTGGGAATATTTAAGGTAAGCTTCAAACGCCCTGGCAGTGAGCTTTCATTCCAACCTGGCAGTCGTACACACACACTAACAGTGGCTTGCACCGATTTTGCTCGCGTTTGCAAACTGTCAGCCAACTCCGATTCAAAGATAATTGCCGATATTTTGAAGCTGCTGTTTGCCAGGATACTTTAAGAAGAAACCAGCAATACACTTGAAACAAGCCCACTGCAGGTTTGGCTAGCACTGTGAAAGGATACTTGATTTAAATGTTTAAATTTTCCTGCCCATTCCTAATCTTAAACAGAAAAGAAAAACAAACCAGCACAACGTTAATAAAAGGCAGTCAGGTCTTCAACTGATATGAACTTGCGTATCTCCTTGCCTTCCAAGTTTATTGAAGCTTCAGAGCAAGGAAGGCACAAATGGGTCTGATCCAAAGAGCAGGCAGCTGCTCAGCATTTCTAAGCAGTAAGAGCTTTTTTTATGCAAGTTTTCCAGTTACTTGACTGAAGGTACTGTCACGACTGCTGAGGTTCCTTGTGGAAGGGACTGGTGTTTGGGTACCAGACCCGAAATAAAAGGGCAGCAGGGCACTGTGTGCCTTAGCAGCGTGAGGACAGAGATGCATCCTTGGTACATCCAGGAGTAGGGGAGCTATCCCGAGGGCAAAGGCTAAATCGCTCATTTTGCTTCTGGTTCTCAGAAAGTGGATGGCACAGTGCGGGCTACTGGGATAGAAATTCCCGATCCATGATCGCAGTGGCACTTGGAGGAGTGGGGGCCGTAGATCTGCCGAACGGCTGGGTCGCAGAAATAGCCAGACGTAAGGAGAGAGAAGAAAAAAACATCAAGGGCTAACATGGGATATTGATTTCTGAAAACGATGCTAATGTCAAGACGATGCTAATGTCAAGACGATGAGAGACTAGAAGGGGGTTGAGCAAAGAACAAACCCTTGGAAGAGAGGGAAGGAAGTTTTCCTGCATTTTGTTATTTTTCACTCTGACTTGCGAGTCTTACACTCTTTACTTAATAAACTAAGAATAGACGAGTTAATTATCTGCAAACCTGGGACTGACTCACAATCCCTGGCTAGTGGAAGACAGGTAGGAGACAAGCAGATTTTCTTCAGGAGCCAAACAAGATTACAAAATAAGCCTTAGGAGCGTGTTGTATTTTGCATCAATAAGCTGCGCTAGGTGACACTTCATTCACTGCTCCAAGTATCTTCACTCACGCAGGTTGCCTCTTCATTAACTACTAGAATGTTAGAAGCGTTGATACAGAAGCAATAAAGATTAATTCTGGCAAAAA
>VFFE01007135.1:1148627-1177729 GCA_008921705.1 Burhinus oedicnemus | reverse complement strand
GTTTCTTCTGTCTTTCTTTTTTTTTTTTTTTTTTTTTTTTTCTTTTTTTCCTTAAGCTCACCAGAACTTAGAAATCAAAGAGAAGCTCAGGCATATGCTCAAAGGGAGCCAGCTTGAACAAAACCCGTACAAAGAAAAATTGAATTTGTGGCACACCTTCCACCCACTCAGGGTAAAAACAAAACTATTTTCCAGTCTCCAGAAGAAGCAGGAGAACCTCTAAACACGCAGACTATGATACTGTCATCGCTGTGTTCCTTGGACTGGGACTCCCCCAGTTTTCCCATTCTGCAAACCCACTTCATTAGAGGGAAATGGTTTTGTGGGCTCTCTTCTGCTCCACGCGAGACCCCAGAGGTTTTCATGCTCATCGCCTGTGAGTTACACGACCATGAGACACCTTACTTCTCTAGAACTCACGTACAAAGGAACCTGAATTATTGTGAATAAGTCCCTCCATTCAGAAGCAGCACCAGAGACACGCTCACGCAGCAAAGCTTTTTACATCCGTCTGTGAGCGAGGACACCTCTGAACAGGCAACTGTTATCGTGTAGGCATCCCTAAGCCTTCAGCACAGGCACGAAACAATCATATTTTTAGACCTAGACATCCCAAGCCCAGTCGAGCCCTGCAGATAAATTATCCAGCAATATCATCGCTTCTGCACACCAAAAAGCCAGCCACAGTTTTCACTCATTCAACATACATTAAATTAAACCTGCCAGTAAAGGTGCCTCTGGGGATAATTCTGGTGCAGAGTCAGGACAGCTGATAAACAGTTACCACGAGCTGAATTCCTTTTACCTTTGGTGTGTGGGGGGGGGATGATGCCCTGCCATAGGGAAGATCCACTGCCTCCCAAAAGCAGCTGAAGGAGGACCTCTAGGCTCGGCCACAGAAACGTTTCAATGAAGCAGCAGCGGATGGAGCAGATTTAGGCTAACATGGCAGGGAGGAAAAGGGTGTCCAAGATAAAAGTGGCTTATAAAATAACTTGGAATGTCAGCACATGATTATGTTGTTTTCCCCTCAATCATTAGTTAGTCTGCTGTGTTGCAAAACACCCTGAAGCTTGAGAAACTGCTAATGGGCAACAGCTTTTGGAATGTCATAAATGCTAAGTTTTACTGGACTGGAAAGACAACTTATTGTACAGTCAGAATTCAGATGGGGAAATATTTGGACACTTGCAGCTTGTAACAAAATGAGAGAAAGTGGATTAGTAAGTTTTGTAACTCATTAAAAGGGAAGAGCTACAAAAGGAAGATTTGTGGGAAATCTGCATCCACAACAGTGACAGCACCTCGGACCGGGTGCTTTCACGCCCTTTCTCAAAGTTATTTACACCTGGACAAAAATAACACCATTAACTCCCTACGCCACATCAAGAACAGCCTCACAAGGCATTTTGCAGATGAGAGAATCTGACAGGTGATAGTGGTGAACCCAGAAGACACCGGCTATGAACGCTTGAGGTAATGGGCTTTGCTTTATGGTCTGAAGGTGTGAGAGAAGCCCCCTTGTCTTTCAAGACAGCAGGATCTTCAGAGCGTACAGCCCCCAGCTGCTGTGTGCACAAGGCTGAGCCCAAACCCGGATGACTATAGGCCTACGTGGCTTTTGGCTGAAGCAAAAAGTAGGATGAGCTCGTATCTGCCGTCAATAAATCACGTTGACTTGCCCCAAGACTAATCATAATGGAATGAAAAAGCCTTTTACTTTAATAAAGCAGAGGGCGATTCCAAAGGTAAATTAGGAAGAGGTACATTATAAAGAATAAAAATTCCTTTCAAAGGCATTGGAAGACACTGAAAGGCCATAAAATACCTCACTGGCAGCCTCCATGCCTAGCATCAGCTTTCTGTTCTTTGTTCTAAGAGAGCTAGTTCACACTCCTCAAGAGATAGACATGCAGTAACGACAGCTTTTACTTGCTAAGATACATCAAAGTTGACCTGTTAGATAAACAGATTTGTTTAATGATTACATTTTGCTGTGCCAAATGAAAACACATAAAAGTGCAAGATTCAACAGCTTTGTATATATATTTTTTGCTTGAGCTGCACAATGGAAATTGTTTGTACTCTTCGCCAGAACAGTAAGGCTCCCCAACTTCAAATTTGGCAGGGACAGAGCCTAGTCCAAAGTCCAAATCACTCTCCAGTGATTGCTGGAAGAGAAATGCCAACAATTTGTTTTTACGCTTACAAGATGTGTCATGTACAGTACAGAGTGATCCTAAACAACTCTAACTAACCATCTGATGGCTCTTCATTAATACTGGAAATTCTAAAAAGCCACCAGAACTGGGTCTTCCCTGCAGGAGCGCAGTTAAGGAGTGATTTGTCTACGGTATGTAGCAGTTCTACAGAGGACAAGCCATCACCAGTCGAGGTTGATGGAAGGATTATCATAGACTTCAGTGAATGCTGGGTCAGGGCTCAGATACAGCTTGATTACAACCTCTTAATTAGGTCTTGCCCATGACATCTGCAAACTTTGCAATAAGCCGTATTATTGGATACCAGCATCATTAGCTAAAGACACTTGTTACAGTTCTATCATTAGGCAGATCTGAAAAACTTTAGTAGAAATTAATTGGAATTGACAACGTTCATTTTTTCCAATAACATGAGCAGTTAAATAATCAAGCTAGGCTGACAATTTTCTGTATTGTATCTGTAAAAACCTCAGTTTTTCATTCTCTGGTGTTTGACTTTTTTTTATTCTGACATTATGACAGTTTACATATTTATTTGCTTAGTCATTTGACTTTGCGATTCTCCTAAGTGTAGGCATTGATTTTTACTAATTTTCTTTTTTTATACAGTTTTTATACAAGCATCACTTGTTACAGCCTACTTACAACTTTTCATTACTATAATGCTTGTTTTTGCATGTGCGAAACTAATCGAAATTATAATAGGACAAATATTTGTCAGATGTTGAACACTGTCTTACTAAATGCATTTGTCAAAGTGGCAAGTGCATTTTTGCAAGCACAACTGCCACCTGATAATTACAACATAAAAAGCCCCTTCTCCCTGTGGAAAACTAAGCAACTTTTTATATGCTGTAAGTGCACAGTTGCAGGCTAAATATTGTATTTGGTTTTATTTTACCAACAGACGGCTTAGCTCCATAACTTAACTGAGCCTTGTAAAGCACTGTATTAGTAACTGTTGATGTGCTTAAGTCTAAAATAGTTTATAGGTGGTATTTTTTTCTGACAATGCTGACTAAAGTTACCATTTGGTATACTGGAAATTCTGAAATAGCACCAACAACAGCGCACTAATAATAACCTGAGTGACACTAGGAGACTTGAGCAATGACCCTTGTCCAGCCTGTTGCTGGGAAGGAATCCTATTGGACAGGAGTTAGGCTGGTTGGTTGGGATTTTCAGATTTATTTGCTCATCTTTATAATTTCTGGTAAATTTTTTTTATTTCCCCAAATATTTGGGACTGATTTTAGAGACAATGCCTAACATTTAGGCCATGCTAACCTCATACAAGAAGAGCCAACTGCTTTATCAGTTGTTAGAGGCAAGGCAAGACAGCACGGCCAAAACTCTTTTGTATGTCCTTCATGGAGATGGAAGCCACCTGCAGTTGCACGTTTCTTGCCTTGGTTATGCTTAGCAAGGAGAAATACTTCCCCATCACAACATCAAAGTGTTCAAATAACTCGAGAAACCAGCAACATTATTGCTGCTGCCTTTTTCTCTGTGCCAGTGACTGCAACCGGGGCTTGCCAGCCTGACTTGGATGCTGTGTCCGTTTACAGAGCATCTCATGATGCTCCCACTTAGAACAGCACAAAACCTGAATATTTTTCCTTTACAGATCTAATTGCAAAATGATGCAATTTTCCTATTTTTATACCAGGAACAAATTACCTTTTTCTCATACCACACGCTCCTAGTAGGAAAAGAATGAACACTGAGTTCCTCACATGAATTAAGGCTCTGGGCAAAACTGATTAAGTTTTACATATTTTTTGACAGAACAGTATGACCACAGTAGCATAAATATAAGATTCTCATTAATACAGGTATTAAAACACAAATGTTTTTAAAAGCCTAGTATAAGTCTAAACAATGGAGAAACAGATGAGATTCTGATAACTTCTGAAATGTCTGCAGACAGTAACAGTAATATATGGTATTAAGACAAAGCTATAAATTATTCCTACAAAAGATTATTTTCTTTGAGTTAGAACCATATGTGAAATAATAGGGAATAATTTTGATCATTTTCACATTTACTTTTTGAAATGCACTGTAATATCCAAACTAAAGAACAGAATCAACCAGTCCAATTGCCATGTTTTATTTTAGCCAGAATTTTACATTTCAGTAAGATTTTAGCAAGCAGTTGAAATTACCATCTTCTGAGAAATTACTACCATTTCAAATGCTGTGATGAATACAGATGTAACCCTATTTCATTTCTACTTGTGATAATTAGCCAGAGACCTCTCCCTAAGCTTACTCCAGGATCTGGAGCCAGACCAGCTACATCTGCCCTGAAGGACAGGACACTTTTGCTTCGTCAGCTTTGTGAAGGCAATGGTTATACCGAAGTACCAAGAGCACTGTTCCTCCTCTGTGTTACAGTTCCCCTGTCCCTACAGCTGAGAACGACAAAGAAATCTGGAGAGACAGACAGACCAAAGCGGTGAATTTTGAATGACCCAAACTGTCACCCATCCTTTCAATCAGCTAACAGCAAAGGGATCACCGTTCTTGTGTTCACAACCAAAAATAAGGTGTTATATGGGTTACAGTAACAGTAGGGTGGAAAGTAAGACCTGCCTAACCTTTCCCCATGTGTATATTTATTTTACAGCCTTGTTTTTCCACAGTTGCCATTGGGTGTATCACCACAGCTGTCCTTGCTTGCTGGCAGTGTATTTTTACTCACTTATCTCCAACCTAGCAGTTATTTTTTTCCATCGGTGCTTAGTTTCCAATTCCCTTACCCTGACCCCCTGCAAAGAAGAGAGGGTCCTCTTTTCACCTCTGAACTTGGTCCTTTCAGCAGCTTTATCAGGGATGCACCGACTTCTGCGGTTTGATCTGTGGTTTTGGACAATCCATTTAGCCTCTCTCAATGGGTTTCTTGTTCTCTAAAACAAGTCATGATCTCTCTGCTGGTGTGAGACTTCATCATGGACATGTTCTCTCGATTTTCCCTGTGATCTAGAAAATGCCATGCTTTCCCAGTTATAGGTAGAAGCTTCAGTTTCACTCGGTTTTAATGCAAAGTATATCTTATTTTCAGCCTGTTGCTGGGTCATTAATTTGGATTCATTAGCACAAAAATTGTACAATTCCTAAACTATTACTCAACCAACTGTGAGATTTTGAATGAGTCAAAAGACTCAGATTCCCCTTTCCACCACAGAACAGACTTTATGTCCCTGACCATTTGTCTTCATTGTTTAAACTTCCCACTTGTAAATCAGCCAACATCTCCCGCACTAAACAGGTAAACACAGTGAATATTAGAAGTGTTCAGAGAAGCCCATATATCATGGAATTGAACATTTGATCTGTAAGGAGGATAAAATTGAAGAAAAGTTTTGGTGAAAAAAATCACCTCTCAAGCATAGAGGTTTCTGACGAGCTGAGGAGTGAAGTTCTGGAGCAGCCAAGAGGACCAGCAGAGGAAATAATGAGCCACAAAGCAAACACGGATCACAACACCTCATGGCCAAGGGGCCTTCCTGGTCACGCACACAACTCAACAGCAGCCTCTCTCACAGGCAACTGATGGCCACTCCACCAAAAGGTCCTGAACCAGCAAACTTGTCTTAATGGGAAAACTAACCATTTTATTGATCTTGGAGAAAGAAACAGAAGTCAGAGGGAGGAGTTCGGATGTGGCACCCACAAACCCACCTTGTAAATCTGGGCAGACTTTAAGCTGGTGCATTCTGTAAATAGTTCTCTTACTAGAGCATAAGCTGAGTTTTACAGCCACCCTTTACAAGCACGCTTTCATGTTCTTATTCTACATGTGATACGTGAAACGGATTTAGGTACCTAATAGTAGGGACACAGATAGAAATTTTTGGCCTTGGGTTTTAAGAGCAGAGATGGGGGAAGAGTCCCAAAAGCAGATCCAGAGCATCTTAACAAAGGGATGGGTACGCATATGCCTGGAAAGCACCTGTTAGTGGAGATTAGCAAATAAATCTTTGAGGAGTGGAGTAGATGAATAATTCCCCTACCAATGACACAGACAATACTGGAAAGAGAAAATGGCATCCATAAAAATAATTTGTAAATATAAAATCCTGGACCTCTAGACTGGAAAGCTTATTTTTAAGCAGTTATTTTTATGTGTTATATGTTTCCACTTAACATTACAGGCCTAATCATTTGCAGCTTAGTAAGCGGGTCGAAGCCCACTCGTACACACCCATGTTTCCATACCCAGCCTGTTTGTGAGCGTTATCTTTCTGGCCGAGCAACTGCTTGACTTGTTCATGCAAACAAAAGCTCTGTACACTCAAATGCACTTTTCTTTGCTTCTCTGCCTTCACTGTGTGACAGTAAGCGCTCTCACATTACACTGCTACTTCCCAGCATGCACATTTAGAAAATATGTGAAAATATTGAAAAAGCAACCAGCACAGCTTGCCCTTGCTAGAATAGGGGAAATGATGTTTAAGACTATTTGTTTTCTAGCTGGGTGTACCTTCCGAAGCATGGTTCTGAGATAGAGACATCAACACAACTTACGTATATATCCAATAGTCACTCTGAGACAGATCACAATACACCTGTGCATAAACTTGGAGCAGCTCCAATTCTTAGGAATTTAGACATAACTGAGATTCTCAAAATTTTCCTATTCAACTCATGGTTAGGCTAAGAAGAGAAACTTCAGAGGTAAAGAGACCTTCCCCAGGATTTTTTCAATCAGCAGAGAAGACCTGCGGCTGCAAATAGGTACCTGCAGTTTATCAGGAAAGGATATCACTGAACATGCGTTTTCCAACTGTTGCTGCTCCTTGCCCTTGCTCTAGTCTGTCCTCAATGTCTTCAGCCAGTCACTTGGCACACAGGGTCCAGGACACAAGTTACCCTTCCACATCTAAACAACCCTGGTTGTCTTTCAGCCTCTGCATGGAGCCCTGCAGTGGAACTTTCCGTTTCCCCCACGGACCAGCTGAGTTCTGCTCTGTGAACCACAGCGACGCGCAACAGTTAAAGCCTACATCCATCTCAGTATAGACCTTTCCTAAGCTTCTCCAGCTGGGATTGCTTAGGTTTATTGGAGGCTGATAGGTTATACTGCTTCTGGGAACTTAAAACTGCTGTAGCACAAGCATTAATCAGATGGTTTAAAGTGGAAAATTCACATAGGTCAAGACACAACAGTCTTAAAAACGATAAAAAAAAAATCAAATATTTAGAAGTGTGACAATCTGGGTCTCATTGTGTTAGATGGTTCCTCCAGAAATATGAGAGTGGTGTCATCCAGTGACTGTGCCACATATGAAGAGGAAAAAATGCTACAGACCAGAAATCACATGCGCAGGAGCTCATGTCAGTGGGGACTGAAGTGTTTTAACACTTCGCATAAATAGAGCATCGGCCAGAGCATTCCCCTCACTAACCTTCCACTCAAAATCTTTCTTATGTTGCAATACAAGTCCCTAATAATCCAGCCTATTTACAAATCCATTTTTGCTTCTCCTTGCCCCTTCCTCCCAAAAGGGCAGAACAGAGCTGCAGCAGGGCTGGCTCAAGGCTATCACGCAGCAGCAACGTTGAATTTTGTCACTCCAAGAACAAGAGGCAACTGCTGGGCTGCTGCTGCTTGGAGGGAGGCAAGGGATGGGTGAGGAACTGGGATGGACTCCAGATCTGGTGTTCTCCTTTTACTGCTGCTGAGCAGGAGCAGAAACCCTGACCCTCCACCATTAGGTTGGATCACCAAACCACTGGTAAAGAGTTTACTGCATTAAACCACCTAACTTACCATCAATGTGGTCTTCACACAGTTCTGGGTCCTTGTGGACAAGCTCAATATGAGTGAACAGTGTGCTGCTGCAGCCAAGAAAGCCAAGAGGACACTGGTTTACATCAACAAGGGCATCACCAGCAGAGAGAAAGAAGTCATTATCCCACTTTACTCAGCACTTGTCAGGCCACACCTGAAATACTGGATTCAGTTTTGGTCCCCACTATACAAAAAAGATGTGGACAGGCTGGGGATGGTCCAGAGGAGGGTCACCAAGATGATCAAAGGACTGGGAAGCCTGCCGTATGAGGAAAGGCTGAGAGAATTGGGTTTGTTCAGCCTTGAGAAAAGAAGGCTTAGGGGAGACCTCATCACCACATTCCAGTATTTAAAGGGTGGCTACAAAGAAGATGGAGACTCCTTTTTTACAATGAGTCACATGGAAAAGATGAGGGGTGATGGGCACAAGTTACTCCTAGGGACATTCGGATTGGACACAAGAGGAAAATTTTTCACTATGAGAACAATCAGCCACTGGAATAATCTCCCCAGGGAAGTGGTGGATTCCCCAACATTGGACACTTTTAAGGTTCAGCTGGGCAGGGTGCTGGGCCATCTTGCCTAGACAGTGCTTTTGCCAAGAAAGGTTGGAGCAGATGATCCTTGAGGTCCCTTCCAACCTGGTATCCTGTGATTCTTGAAGTGATGAACAAAACCTCAGGCTCACAGCCTCTCTTTTGCACTTTGCTATCTGCAAGGCTGGGTGAAGCGAGTTGAGAACAAACATATCTCCAGATTACTTTTCAAACGGTGGCCACTGTTCTTAGCTTGTCGATTTTCCATCAACTGTTCCAGAATTTATTTCCAAAAATACAGAGTGAGCTCTGAGGGGTAGCCAGCCACCACTATCTTTGAGCAGCTAGCATGTCTGCTTCCCCAGCCAACTCCTCTCTATTAGAAAACAGAAAATCGTATTGTAACTGATAGCAACAGTGGGTGTAACCTACTGTCTGTAGGGAAAGCTGAATTAGTGCTTTTCATTCCTTCTAATCCCCCTGAGCTGTAACACCCCTCATGGAGGCTCTAGCAAGGTCGAAAGACTTGAACGCGATACTAAGCTGGTGAGCCAGGTGGCTGGCAATATTCCTTTCATCCAACCCTATTTTTGCTTACCTGCCATTTTAAGGCCATTCGTAAATATAGATCAGAGGGTTCATAAGCAATAGGATATGGAACACCTTGCAGGAAAGATTTTAGCAACAAAGAAGTTCTCCCTTTTTTCTGAACTTTTCCATTCTCTAGTAAGTATTCTCTTTTATACGTGGAAAAAGCTAAAGCCCAGAGACCAATTCTTACCACACACAAAACATTTTATACTCCACATACGGAGATTACATTTTACAAAGTATGGGATATGAATCCAAGATGCACACTAGAGCCAGCACCGAGAGCTCCTCCAGTTAGTGAGCAATGGTCCTGCAGGAGATGTTTGACGAGTAAAAGCGAGAGTCTCTCTGCTCTGCGCTCAACATGAATCTCTTGGTGGATCGTTTGCTCAGCCTGGACTTTCAATAAACGTACATGGGGATAGTTTCTCTGGAGAAGTAGCATTCATTACAAATTCACTCTGCAGCTTGTCTTAGAACAACTTATTTGCATGCCTACATCCAAAAAAGCTCCCTTTCAAGAAGAGATTGTTTTCTTAGAGTTGAGCACATCGAAGGTGCAGAAAGCTGCAGAAGTGCACATAGGATGGTATTTAAAACAGATGTGAGCGAAGAGTTCATCCTCCCATTGAAACTCATGGCACAAGAAAAATTATAATTGCACAGAAAAATGCTATGGACACAAGGGCTATTTTGTGAGCAAGTGAAAAAATCACTGTTACAATATCTTATCCCAAATTATCAGTTACTGACAGCTTTGGTGAAACTAGTTGATATATTTTTCTTTTCTTTCTTTTTTTTTTTTTTTTTTTTTTTTTTTTTTTTTTTTTTTTTTTTTTTTTTTTTGACTCTGATGTCTTAGCAGACTCCTGTAGAAGAAAATTAAAGGTCAAACCAAGGTATGAAGAATTATCTTTCCAATAAAGTTTTGTGCAAGACACATTTTTTCAGGTCCCAAAATTCCAGTAAAGGAGGTCACAGACAAGAGCATACATAGAAAAATAGTCCTTGGTTAGCTGTAATCTTTGGTATTTCAATGATATTTTCTAGACCGTTCATCCATCTCCCTGGCATGAGTGGGGCTGAGCTAGCCCCAAGCACTTTTGAAAATCCCACCTGTAATGATTAATTATTCACAGCATTGCATACAAACCCCTATGGCTCTGACAATCCATTGTAATAAATTAGACAATGATTGGATTTTTCCTTGCATATATGCAGCTTAATGTTATTTAAGACACGAATACCTAGCAGCATAGCATGCTTTCATAAAACTGAAAACATGGATTTGGTATCCAGTACACTCACAGGCAGCTCCACATTGGGCCAGGTCCTTCTCAGAAATGTCTAACAAAATTGCTGAGGACTACAGAGATTATTTTGGCCCTGCTCATCTTATACTCTTCATGGGGAAACGCAAGGTGTCGAGGCAGGCTGCTCTGAACACAGATGGGATAGGGGTTTGCGTTCCTGAACAAGTTCAAAGCAACAGGAGGACAGAATTTCTTTTTTTTTAAATATACATTCATTCTCTGTGACGTTACTTTCTCAGAGTGTATTCTGAGAAAGTAAGAGACCCATAACTAATACAAAATCAAAGCATTTCTGTTGAGCACCCACTCAAAACTTCTGGTCAAGCTACAGACACTGGATGAGTGCACAGCTCAAAATCCAGCGATGATCAAGTATGCTTAAACTAGGTGCAACGAGAGCACTGTGACTGCTGCCTTAATCCTGACAGCAGAAAAGTGGCCAAGAATCAGGTTGGAATATTTTATTTTATTTTTTTTTTAAGAAAACATAAATAGACTTGATTCAGTTCACTGATGCATTCACCAGATGTAATCCCTAACCAATGGATTATACACAGTGTTCAATGCATAATTCCGATCTGCTCTTTATTTATAAGAGAATAAAAAGGATCAGGTCTATTTTTAACTTCCTGGAAAGTTTAAAAATAAAGAACAGCTTTCAATAATGCATTAAACAGCAGGTTTTCACCCTTTCTAAAGTGAGCCTGTGTGTATCAAAAAGGTGAAGTCCTGTAGCTCTACTACCCACACCACAAGTAGGTGAATTAAGAACGGTGCGTAAGGAACCAACGAAGATTGATGTATATAAGTTGATAAACACAGGTACACTACACATGCATGATTAGATTTAGGGAATGGCAGGGAGTCTTAAAGTGGCCTGAAGCTTAATCCCCACTCAGCTCAAGAAGCGTTAGGCAGAAGGAACAGAATTACACATTGGCATTTCACCCGTGGTGGAAACACATGCACACACTGGATGTGGATCTTCAACATCCCCCTAGTCCAGCTCTGCACTTTTAAGAATCTGAAGTCTCACTTTCAGAGATCTTCCATCTTTTTCCCTCCCTCACAATGCACATTTTTCCAGTACATTTGTGTGCTGTGCCTTTCACTATTTAAAATTCAATTTAAGTCTCCAGTCAGCCTAGGCTGGGTTTACATTAGTACATTCCACAGCAAATCCTGGGTGCTGGGGAGAAGGTGACTGGTGGTCACAGCACCCGCCTTTTTGGAAACCTCCCACCTGGTTTTGCTGAAATAAGGAGAACTGGGGGCTGTGACAGAGCCACTCCCATCCGTCCCCAACTCCATAGCCTCTGTAACCACCTTGTCACACTGTCACCCTGAACAGCTGAGGCATGGACACCCCAATATTTGAAGGGGACGCTGTCCTGCAGAAGGAAGATGTGGGGAACAACCTTGGTGGGAGAGGTGCTAACATCACGAGCTGCCACCAGTGGATCAACCAGGGTCAGGAGTAAAAGCCATCACTTGTGGCTTCATTTCAGGCGTACCAAGTGATTCCTTCCTCCCTCTGAGAAACATTGACAACAGATACAAAATGCTTTGATAAAAACCAGTTTCATCTCAGATAAAAACCTCAGGTTACAGGTAGCCAATAAAAACTGAAATTCAGCCTTGTCTCTAAACTCAGGTCCTGTGAAATTTTCTCCCCTTCCTTCTGTTTATCTCTCCACACTTAGGAATCATTTCTCTTTAGGCTAAGAAAATGGGATACTAATAATGAAGCAGCTAATTTCACCTAAACAGTGCTGAAGGGAAGGACAGGGAGAATGGTGCCCTGGCCAGTTTGGAGCTCGGCCACGCAGGGGCTGGCACAGAAGCCAGAGAGAAAAGAACACCTAATAAGCAGCATTTGCACTTGATTTGAAAGACAGGCTTTCTCTAAAACAAATTAATATGTATTTTTGTTCATAAACTCTGGAAAAACTCTTTTGTAGAAGTAATTCTTTTAAATTAAGTATCAGGTGATATACAATGAAAATTATTTTTTTTCTGAGCGTTGTCTATGTATATAGAGCTATGCCTACATGCCAAACACTACCCACCTGCCAAGTTTATAACGCATGCTGCTTTGTATGACTTGAGCACCATTACAGCAGCCGGCAATTGGAAACCAAACCCAACCGATACAACGGCACTGCAACGGCCGCCCGAGCACCAAGGGGGTGAAATCCGTCCCCATCACACTGGCAGAAAAAGCGGATTTTTATGAACAGCGAGACCAGTCCCTAACCTCGCTTCGCTCACTCTCAATTGACCCGTGATGTTGCAGTGGACTTGCCCAAGTGCTAATTGCCACAAGGCTCCATCACCCCCGCAGCCTTGCGCAGCTCCTGGCCACCCCCCGCAGCACCCAGCCGGCCAGGCACTGCCTTCCCTTGGCTTTAATAGCCTCATAATGGGGGAAGTGGGGCCAAATTTGGCTTATTGCATTACAGCTGAACTAAGGAGGACATACTGATTAAAATTATTAGTAATTTCACTTTAAATCCTTCAGGTAGCTGGCATATCCATCCTTCCCTATACCCAAGGATGGGAAATACTATCCTATACAAATACGTTAGTAAACTTAGCTGCTGAAAGCTAATAACAGTCTGGCTTTTATCGGCACTCTTCTCTATACGCCCTGACTTCCATTTCTGTACATATTGGTACCTTATGCTTCGGCAGTTGCGCACTGTAAATATAGAAGACTTTTAACCTAGGGCTCAATCCAGATCTCCCCCCACACCACACCCCCCCAGTATTTTTAAGGAGAAAAGGTCAGAGTATTCCAGTGAACTGACGCACTCTGTCTAATTTATACAGCAAGAAGCTTAAAATTGTGCGTCATTTGACCATTTTCCATTTGTTCATGCTGAGATTAAGAGATGGGCTTATTGTTGAGCTTATAGTTGAAATTACAACTAAGACGGGAAAAAAGGGTTATAGGAGATCAGTAGCTGCAGCTGGGCTTTGATTTATTGCTGCCCAGTCATGGCAATGTAAATTAGAAAACTTGAAAAAAGCAGCTCACAGGGATTGAGAGAAGCTGAGTAATTAACCATTTCTAAGGTAAAGGTTTCCAAATAAAACTGGGGAGCCAGGACTTGCTGTGAGCAGTAACAGCTTGTTTAATTGCCAAAAAGCATCTGTGACAACGGAGCGGTATGCAGCTGTGATCGCAAGGGAGAAAAAAAACCCAGCGTCAACATCAGAAGTCATTTGTAAAGCTGAGGAGTCAGCATATTTCATACTACTTCATCACTGCACTGTACCTCTCGGGTCAGACAGATGGCAAGCCTTACGCGCCCCCCAGAAAACAGCTCTTCCCTTAGATACCTCTCCAGCACTTCTTCCAGGATATGGCATATTTTAACTGCATGAATAGGTTCGGGATCAAAAATAATCTCAATACGTACTCCCGAGTTTTGCAGCAGTGCAGGAAAGTCCAATAAAAAAAAAAAAAAAAAGAGCTGGTGAGTGAACGGGTGTTTGTTCACAGCCATTTATTCAAGTAGGTTATTGTGAGTGTACACACGTTTGCACAAAGTGAACGCCAAACCCTGAGCGGATTGAGCTCAAATATTTCAGCTGAAGGTAGTGAAGCCATAGAAATTTTCACAAGCAGAACTGCAGATAGAGTTTAAAAGACCTTTTCTTTCTAGTAGCATGGATTACTAAAGTTCCTATTTTACTACAACCTGATGAAATTCATGAGAATGCTTGCAATTCTCTGATTTCTTTCCATTTTCTTTTTATTTTGTATACGATATGAATCCCAAATTGATTAGTATTTACATGATCGTAATAAGAAGGGTAACAGATTTGCTGACATTTTCCTGGAAGAACTGTTGCTATCTATAGCATTTTCCATTTTCATCTGGGATATTTTTATGGGACTGGAGACAGATGGATTTTCTAGTAAGGTGAAAATAAGAACATTGCCATTTAAATAATGTATTTCCATATGTGACAAATCACTAATACCATAAGATTTTGCTCACACTAAATGTATTTATTTTTCATCATCAAATAGACTCCTTCACTGGTGGAAAACCAAGAAATATCAGCCTCTAACTTTGCAAACTTTTGCGAACACTCAAAAAAGGGGAAAACTGACAAAATTATGGTGCCAAATGCTGCTCAAGCTGCTTGTGACAGCCTGTCTCCATGCAGGGTAGGCATTTCGCTGTATAGAGAGAGATTTATTATGAAATATCCATTAACAAACTTTTTCTATAACTATGAAAAATACTTGACATATCCCAGAGCAGTATCTTTCTTGAGTTGAAGTATCAGAAAAATAGGGAAGTCCAGCTGCAGGAGAGACCAGAGTATCTACCTCTAAAATGCGGAAGCTGAAACAGGTCACCTAAGCAGGAGGTTGCAAAATCCAAGCATGCAAGCTTCGTGAGCCAAACTTGAAACAGCAAATAAACTAAATATTGGTTCAAAATCTATTATGAAAGAGCTTGTTTATTGTCTGTAGTTACACCTCCTGCTGTTTGAGTTTCACGTTTGCTCCCTGTCCCACACGCAGCTCTCCTTTCTCAGTTTACAGTCAGATCCCAAGCTCTTCAAGGACTCACCCTTGATCGAGCCAGGGACTTTGATGGGCTCTTCACACATCCATCTATTATTGAGCTCCACCCGTGACAGGTTCACATAGGTGATACAGGAATACAAAAATTTAAGATCATACTTAAACTTACATGCAAGTTAAGTTTAAGTTGAGATTCAGACTTGCATCTTCAAGATACTGTCCCCAAAACTGGCAACATTGTCAGAGTATGATTGTGCGCACATGCTTGTTTCAAAGAAATGGGATTTCATTCTAAAATCCCATCCAGCAAAGGTCTTATAACACTTCTGGTCTCAGGACTGCGATGGGGCTTTTCTCAAGCAAAGCGACACACAGGCTTAGTCTGCACAACCGAGGCAGTTTTCCTCCATGAGCTTTGCTTGGCTCAGCTAATTTTCTACAAAAACCAAGTTCTGCCCATTCTTTGAGGCCCACACGCTAAATCCATGTGCACAACTAACTAATCTTCATCTGCTTTGTTGGAGAAAACTTTGCTTGTGGCGTATCAGTAGGCTCTAGATACATTAGTGCCTTAACACCAACATAAATGTCAGAACTGATCTTCACAGGTATGCAGGTGTGGGATGTTCAACAACATTCACGTGAATATGGGGTTTTTTGGATTCTGTCTCACTAAAACCAGCCAAGATTTTGCTGTGTTACTTTGTAATTAGAAATATCAGTGCAGAAATAACGCTTAATCCTAAAGGGCCTACACATCTGCAGCGAAATATCTTATAGTCTTCCAACCTGTAGTGTATTAAGAAGTGTTGTAAGATAGGGAAGTAATTTTATCCAGTTTTGAGGGGGTGATTTGAGACAGAGACAAATTATTACTGCCTAGCTCTAGCATAGCAGTTTTTCTAGCGGAGACCTCAAAGTGCTGACAGAACAAAAAATGTAATCCAGGTCTCTCCAGCCCAGTTTAGCACCCTCCGTGTCAGACCACCTGGATTCCAGCTCTCACTCTAGAAGTGGGGTGCAAGTGGGACCTCCTCTCCTGATACTCCCGCTCGGAGCAGGTTTTACTTCTACTCAAAACGCACAGGTAAGAAAACAAGAAGATGAGGCAACACAAAAGCAGGATGCAGCAGCTCATTAATTATCAAGACAGATAAAGCCTGTATCTGTTTAAAGTTGTCTCTTCCAATGACAACTAGGAGAGCCTAGCAGCATCTCTGTACTAATGACGTTTATTTCTATCATGAGGCAAATTTACAAGCCTTCTGTCAGATAAGGAGTTTCAGAGCTTTACAGAAAAATTGCATTTAGCCATGGATGCACTCAGGCAAAGCAGATAAAGTTTAGCGTCTAAACCTATGAAGATTTAAATGTTATTATGACATGAAACACATTGTGCCAATTTTCCAACTCTAGCAAACACACTAAATGTCATTGTCTTTCTAAGAAGAAAGGATCTATCCTTGTTTCCTATTTTATTGACTGAGGAAGATTAAGGGTAATCTCCCTAAATCCTCAATCAGCCCACACGATACACATTTTTTTTGGACATTGCTGTGTCATTCAGAATATTATGTTTGGTAACAGAAAACTCTTGCTTTATTCATCCCTGCTTCTTTTTGCCCCTCCACCGCTTTCAAAACACCCCATGTCACACACCTCTGGTTTTGCCACCCAGTAAGACCAGCTTAAATTTGGCATTGAACCCCAGGGTGGCCAGAGCCATCACATTTTTACTTTAAACAGAGTTAGACACATCCAGAAAAGACAGCGGCCAAATGCAAGACATTTCCTTCCTGCTTTGGCTGCAGGATGGAAAGACAAATTAAGCTTGCCAAATTGGATTCATTTTCCTGCTCCCCTCTGCTCTCTCCCACCTCCCATTAGAGAAAGAAAAAGAATAAAAATTGAAAACTAAGTCCCCAAACATAACAGGTATGAAAAAAGCCCTAAAGAGAAATCCCTGCCAGCTCCACGGCCATGAAGTCCGATTTCTTCAGGAAACTTGACAAAGATAAAACTTGCTGGAAACACACGTATCAGATGGCAGCATCACTGACCATGGGGAATTCACTGACTGTATTATGATCTGTCAAAAGGAGCTGGCAGAAGCGATTTTTGTGCCAAAGACTGTTTTATTCCTGAAGTTACTGGGGACTAGTCAAAACCACAGCAGAGTCTTGCTGAGAGGTTGGATTAATACTTATAATGCAAAGCGAAGGAGGCCAGTTCCTCTGACATAAAGTAGGCTTGCTGAAGCCACTCTCTGTCCCAGGAACACCACGTAACTACCGCTGGGATCCGGTACCCAGGAAACAGCAAAAGATTTTTATTTCCCGTAAAAGCTCATCAGCTGTTCCCTACAGGTCTGCTCTAAAGGCAGTGGAGCCTTTCTGTTGGCTCACTTTATCTTTGGATGGGCTTCTGAAAGCGGTGAAACAGGATGCTGCAAACACAGCTTTTCATATCTCCAGAGGAACAAGCCCACCGGGATAAAGGCACCCGCTCACTGAAGGATTTGGGGGAAGCATCGCCCCAGGCTGCTCAGCCGCATTTGTCCCATCAGTGATTTGAAACCTTGAGATCCTTGAGACAGTTTTAGGAGAACACCAGGGTGGGTTTAGCCCCTGCTAGGGACAAGAAGCAGCCCTTGTCACAGAAGTCATGGGTAGGGCTGGAAGCCCCATCCCACACATGCCGTAGGCATCCCAGAGGAGGCTGAAGCGAATCTCTTCTCCACTCAAACACACACAACACTGGCCTGGGCAAGCACAGAGTGATCAGCCTCAGCCGCACAATGAACCCACTCAGTACAAAAGGCTCCATTCAAAGGTCGAGGCTTAACCTACCCATAACATAATGCCACAATAACAATGGCAAAAAATGACAGTATGAGGGGAGAAATATCATGCCAAGGCAGGTGGTATGAACTCCGCCAGTGTGAGGTCATTGCCTTTTTACACCAGTTTTTCTTAGAAGGTAAGTCCTAGCATTTATTTCAAAGCTCCACAAAACAAGGCTTCCCCATCACACTGCTCTAAAACTGACAAGGAAAGAGAAATTCGGGGGGGGGGAAACCATTGGCAGCAGAGACACCCAGTGTTTTCCCACTTAAAGGTATTCAAGCTAAGCAATCTGTGAAATCCATCGGAGCACCCATTGTTCCCTACAATCCTTTTTTTATAATAAAAAAAAGCAATCATAGATGCACAAATACTCAGTATGAAGAGCAAGACAGAGCAAGTGTTTCAAAGCAGAAGGGCCAAATTCCGCCTTCATACAGTTATATGAACACTGTCATCAGCAGGAGTTTCACTAAAGTTTCTAAGCTTTGAATTTTTACTGAAGTGTCCAGAAGTCACAGGGCTTATTTTAACAAGTGGGATGTTTATCAGAGTAATGATGGCACAATTTCTCATGGTTCCAATTAGAAAATAATTAGTACAAGAATCCTAATGCAATGATAGTGCCATGGCTTGCTGCTTATTTCTGTTCATCAGAGCCTGGCACCAAATCAATATACTTTCCCATAACAAAAGAGACCCGGTACTACAGAGCCATTTCTAATAACTTCATTCAGCATGCTACATAGTAAATTCTGATTATTTAATTGGAAGTGATGTTTCTAATAGGAGGCTGGTTTTGCAATTACCATTAAAAGCAAATGTCCCTTTCGCTTTATCTAAGCTATGCCTTTCACTAATGGTGTTCTCTTGGATTACTGTCTTTTTATCAGCTGTGTTTTTGAGAGTCATAGGACCCAATTTGATGTTCCCAGGTATTTCAAACAGAACACATCGTACATTGTTCAAAAGTAATATTATTAGAAATGCAGCTAGATACATTGTGTTGCAGTCTTTTTTTTTAGAGAACTGGAAGATTCAGATTCTCTGAATCTGACCTCATATTAAACAACTTTTAAAAGTTTAAGGACAAGAACACTTTAATAGAAAGTATTGTTTGGATTCCAAATAGCCATTATTGGCTCAAAAATTCACCGTTTTCTGCCCTCTTCCATCCCTGCTTAACACCAAAACTCAGCCACCACCTCATGTGGTCCCTGCCAGCCCCATGGTGGTTGAAGAAGAACAAAAAAAAAAAAAAAAAAATCACTGCAGACCTAGGGTAACCTAGAGTTGTGTTTAGTCACAACTAGTGGGGTGACTGAAGAGCCATCAGCCCCTCAGCTCACTGAAATCAGTAATAAAACCCCCTTACAATTTTTGCTAATAAGCGTTACCCTCAGCCTGGAGCAGGAACAATCCTTATAAATACCTTTTATCTGCAGTGGAAGATGGCAACTGTGAAAAATCACTTTTTTTTTTTTTTATATTCATCTCAGAGTCCAAACTCTGTTTTCTTGGCACAGGGTGGTGGGCAAAAGTGACAGATTTCTCCTCTTGCTGCATTTGAGCCTTTGCAGTACAACATGCGTAACCAGGGAGTTTGTTCTCCCATCGCAATGGAAGGCAGGCATTGCCCTCCACAGCCGTCGGGCAGGGACGCCTCTTCCACCGCCTGCTCGTGCAGAAAGCACAGAGTTAACTCCCAGAGATGTGCAAGTAGGAAAATTACCTCACATCTGCATTATATCCTGTACTGGCAGGTGTTTTGTTGCTGTAACACTCCCTTAATTTATGATCCCCCCCGGTACTGAAAGGCTTATGTCCCTCTCTGATAAAGCTCTGAGCAGCTCCAACAGCATTTGCTCTTTATTTGAGCTGACAGTGGTCACGTCAGAGGCACTTGGGCCTCTCCAGAATTTAAAGCCAGAGCGATAGTCCTGCAAATACTTGTTCACATGTGGTCCTGCTCCAGTGAGACATCCCACCAAATTCAAGGGCGTCTGCATGAACCGCTCCCCAGGTGAGCCAGGTTCAGCAGCATCAGCCCTGAGGTTTTCAATATCCCACACGAGCTGGTGCTTCATGGCTTTTTCACTATCTAGACTTAAAGTTCCAGTTTCCATTTCTTACCCAATACTAATATTTGCTTTCATAGCAAGCAGCGCAAGTGTCTCTTCGCCCAAGATCATGTTCTGGTGCCTGCAGCAGGTATTTTGGTTTGACTCCTGTTAGAGGAAATCCATAACTAAAGAGAAAAAAAAAAAAATCCCTTATGCTAAATGCATCTGAGTTTGCTGCAGTTTCTGGTTTGGCAACACATTTTGTCTTTTGCTCAGAGAGCAAGCATGCATCGTTGGAGATTGCTGTAAGAAGAGCAACAGAACTTGCATCTTGCGTCCGTGCGCTCCCGCATCTGCCCCTGCCATCTGTCACCTTGGCATTCTTCTTGGCTTCTAAGCTTTTTGGGACAGTTACTGCCTTTTTGTTTGGTCAGCAAGACAACGCCAGCTGCACTGCATTTAGGATCCCAAAGCGGAGGTAAGTAATCAGTCACACTCCTCATAAAAATAATCATAATTCCACCTATGGCAGAGTCCGGTACCATGGCTCAGGCACAGCACGCTTGCGCTGGCCTCCAGCTGCCTGCTACGATACTGTACAGAGCCAGAGCTGTTTGCCATTTTAGGATTAATGTAGAAAAATATGCCAAAGTTGGAATGCTGTTCAGTTCTTAACTGAAACATCAGCAAGAAAATTGCTTTAGAAGATACATGGCTGGATTCCTATTTATCTTTCTTTTTTATTAAAAATGCAACTAATAAAATAAAAGGCAGCTATAAGACTTCAAGCACAGCAGAGAAAGCTGAATGCAAGCACTCTTGCCCAAACCAATGAGCTCTTTGGAAGAGAACCACATATGTCAGCAAAAACGAATTTGCCCAAGCACAAGTGAGAAAGCAATTTTTTGCAGGCTGCAATGAAAACAAGCCAAGGACGGTAAGATTTCTCAGAAGAGAAGGAAAAACAAACAAAAGAGGAGACAAAAAATGAGATTGAGAGGATGGAGGAAAAAGGTGACAACAGATAAGCAACTGAAAGTGAAAGAATTACAGTCCAGGGAAAACTTACGGGCTGCGATAAAGCTTCATGTGCCAGAGTCAGAGTAAAATTTGGGAAGGGAAGAATGAAGAAGTGAACACTGATAAGCGCTTTGCATTTTGTTCTAACTCTCCTATATATTATTCACACAGACACCTTTTTTTTTTTTTTTTTTTTTTTTTTTTAAGAGCTCAGCAAGCAAGTTCCAGCTGTGACCCGCTGTTCAGGCTCGGAAAGAGCAGGGCAAGAGCCCACTTGCCAACCGCCACCCCTGCGATGAGACACAGCCTCGTACTGTCACCCGTTATCTAACCACTGGGCATCTGGGTCAGACTCCGTCATCTCACCATCGCCCCACTCAGCCACCCCTGCCCGATTTCATCCCAGCTTAGTAAATAGCCCAGATGTTTACAACACATTACAGGACAGGGAACCACATGCCTAAAATTGGTGAGTGTGACTGTGGGGCTGGGTTTATCCTTATCCTGTGCCATTTGACTTCTTTCTGAGCCCTCCTGGCTGTGTCTAATTTCTAAAGCCAAATGAAATTACAGTGCAACTCATTATAGGCTTGTGAGTTTAATTATTTGAGCCATCCCCTGCACTCTGGCAGCTTAGCAGCTGAGCCTCCTCTTATGGAGCCATCCTTGGGAACCCTCCAGTGCGGGATTGGTGGCGATCAGCATCATTAAACCAAGTTACATAAAGAGCAAATCACAAAAAATTGCTTTTCAGATTGCCTTGCTTCTGTAGATTCAGGAGGAAGAAAGGGATATTTTATTTTGGTTTTATTTCTAGGGAAGATGAAAGCTAGGTAGCTGAGCTGACCCTGCTGTAATCCCCTTAGAAGTTCATGCCTCCTTGTGCCCTTTAGTTCTGCTCATGCATTTTGGATGAGGTAAGTGGCCAGAGCGTGCTGCTTAAGAGAAAGCCAGACTCTCCGCATCCGAGCTCTAGAGGTGCAAAAGGCTTCTTTTCACACCCAAATTCAAGGCAGGAATGAGGCTGTGATATGAATTAGCTGTGAAAGGAAGAAAAAAAAAAAATAATCTATACACCTAATATAGAAGGGAAACAACTCAAATACAAAAGCGCTGCCAGACCCTACCAGCAGTCATGGCTTTGTAAGCAGCTGGCTCAGTTCGGCAGGGGCAGACACACACCCCATCACAAGCATTCAAGCCGTTCCACCATGCTGGCAGAACCACTCATCAGCATAGAATCAATCTGTAGGAACCTGGGAAGACATGCCACTTTTTTTTCCCATACAAGGCCCTTGACATGAGCTATATCCTCAGGATAAAAACAATTATTTCTGGCCATAAATCTCAGTCCTCTTAAAAAAAATAAATAAATATATGGGTCTGCCCTTGCAATGCATATAGCAAGCCTCAGGCCAAAAAAACACTGCCCCAGCCTGTTCTTAAACACTTTTCAGAGGTGGGTGCAAGCTACAGGTGAGTAGATACGTAAATGAAATGCTCATGTCAGATAAGGAAAGGAAATCTGGAGATCCAGGAAATCAAATGCAAAACTTGGAGATTCTTACTGATGCTGAAGTCAGTCACGCCGCTCTTGGGGAACGCAACAAGTTTTTACTGGAGCAGCAAATCCACTTCCCACCCCTTCCTTCAGATTTTTGATACTTAGTCTTGGTAGCGAGTCACCAGGTTGCACTACTGTAGAACAATGTCGCTGTAATACATTTGGCAGTGCATCGTGTGTCACCCAGCCCCCGCCTCATGAAGGAGCAAGGTGGAATTTCCAGAAAAGCATGGTTTCCTTAACTCCAAATCTCACTCCAGCTTTCCCTCCTTATTCCTGTACATGGCAAGATGCTCTGTAAAGGAAATAATGACATTCCCAAAGTTCGTTACTCATTCCAGACCCATTCCTGAACACTTTCAAAATAACAGGTGGAATATTTGCTTCCCCATATTAAAAAAAAAAAAAAATCTATCCCACTTTTTAAGTAATAAGTGGTGGCTGGTATGATACTGCTGCTGAGCCCAATCTCTCTTTTGAATTCTCCATTATTTCAAAATCTTACAAACTACTATCTGCGAGATACTCAGTGAGCCTTTGATGCGGGGTAGTACACATTGTTTTACCGAAGCAGTAATATCAACAGTTGTAATACACATATTCACTCACAGAGGAGAAAAGAAAAAAGAAAAAAAAAAATCATATTCCAAACCAACTAAGAAATTATTTGAAAAGGAACAGGCAGCCTCTTCAAGCAGAGCAGTGTGAGCTGCTCCCTATTTGGAGTCATTCCAACTGGTCAACAGCAAACTAAGCCAGTAGATGCTTATTTTCCATTTTTACTTTTACGGTGTATTAGATTTAGTCACCTTGTCTGGCATCGGTTATGAAAGAAGCATTAAGAAAACATCTACAGAGGGTCAATTCCATTTTAACCTTGGTAAACAACAACCAATATTGTCAATGCCAGTTAGCTGGCCACAAGCCTGCTATTAAATTAATAATAATAAAACCCAGAAGAAATAGTTCTGGCAGTGCCTCAGATGTCATGCTTACATTTATATCCTGAGTTACTACAGTTCAGCACCGGACTTATGGTTGGCTGATTAAGGAAAACGTTATCATAAGACATAAAATTCACAGCTACAACTTAATTTCAACTTGAGGAAGGGAGACAAGAGAGATCACCTGTAACCAGCTAATAAGAATCAAGGATGGCGGTAGAAAGTAAGAACAAGGTTGTAATTTTAAACACCGTATAAATTATCTGCTTTTTGCAAGTCAGTTCTTAACCGTGAAAGGTTGAGAATCAGCATCTTCAAATGGGTATTAGCCTCAGGGAAAAAAGAAATGAAAATGACTAAACATCCCAAATTGGCTGGTTCATATCACTCGTGTAACAAGCGGGGTTTCGGTTCCTCCATCCCAGAGCTATGGAGAAACATGAATCTCAATAAACAAATACAGAAAAAGCAAGTTCAAAGCAGAGATCAGGAAACACTCAACACAATCATAAATATTTTATGAAGGCAGAATTGCTGTTTCATTCAGGAAATTATTTGATACCATCAAGGGCTGAATAAGAGTTGGAAGTAGTGAAGGGACTGGGCAAGCCAAATAATTACTCTAATTGTCAGCATCAGTTGACTTCATCCAGATCAGCGGCTGCTGCACAGAACTTAAAAAAAAAAAAAAATATTACTGGGTTTATTTGCCCATTTACTAATTCAAGACATGCTCATTCAATAGGGGTAAGCATACCTTCTGCCATGAGACTGTCACCTGCCAGGTTGGTACGGCTTGTCAAAGCAGGTCAGGGGACTTAAACAGCCTCTACAAATTTCAGTAGGAGACAGTTGGCTCCTTTCTTTTAACATTCTCTAGCTTTTACCTCAATATCACTGATAAATCAGTAATCATTATTATCACTAATCTCCAATACAAGCGTTCTGGACATCTTGTTCATATATCTGCTGCTCAGCCCATTTTCTTTACATCCGCTGGCATCAAAAGTTTTTCTCAATTTTAGCTCTTGCCGCGTCACCGGTGGCCTGCAAAGTAACCTCAGCCTTTTGTGAGGGCTTTGGCAGAGCAAGCTCCAGCTTCTGCTTCAAACTTCATCTAGAAAGGTTTTTTTTTCTTGGTGTTTTTGTTGTAATAGCCACTGCAGTATTTTCTGTGTGTGCTCCTGTAACAGCTGGTATGTAATAAGCAAAGTGATGCGAAATTGCAATGCACCAGTTACCACAAATCTGTTTCCCTGCACCAGTACACGAGAGCAGAATGATGTGGTGGTTATTATATACTCATTAGTAAGTTTTCCTAAATATTCCATGCTTCAGCATCCACATTTATTCTCATTTCACCACCTCCTGTGGACAAAGGAACTCTCAGTATGTGCATTTCGTGAATGTTTTTTTTGGCTGAAACAAGTTTATAGAAGGCAGACAGCAGCAGCGCTGCCCAGGCTGCGCCTGTCCCCTGGCCACAGCTTTAAGAAAATGAAGGGGATGATCGTCCTCACTACCTGAGCTATTCGTTACAAGTAAAATTCACGACTGATCCCACACCTTCCCAGCTTTGCAAATCCTCCAGTGAGAGAGGAGAGCTTCTTGGCATGCAGTATCCATCATTTTTCATTGCACAGGCTGAAGAAATAGTTTTCAGGCTGAAAATGAGTCACAAACTGTTCCCCAGAAAATGCTTTTCTCTATCTGCCTGATCCCTTTATCAAATGTAAATATTTAAAAATACACTTACAGTCATAACTTATCTTATGTATCTACGACCTTCCAAAATAGAAGTATTTGTCCTCCAGTGGTGCCTCTCTAGACTTGCCAGGACCTACAGAAGTTAAACAGCTTTTGGTGACTAAAAATTAGTTGTCCAGGCTGAACAGATTGTATTGTCATTTCCCATTCAGGCCACCCCAGGGGTGACACGTCCCCTCCGCAACGAAGGGATGTCCCCAAGCGTGCCACCAGGCTGCCGCGTGCCAGGCACAGGGGTCCGGCCCTCAGCCCTGGGCGGGCAGGAGGACACCCACCATCTGGGGGCTACAGGCAGGCTGGGCTGGTGTTCACCGCACGCATCACTTCGGCAATCTGCCTTTAGAATCAAACTCATCTACAATGGGAAAAGGTTAAGAAAATAAACCAGTGAGGAATTTCCTGGTGCGTTTAATCCTTTACAGCATGAGATGATTAAGCTATCTATGCATGAAGAGAAACATTACCGATACTGATGGGGAAGACGGCGATCTTCCCGTGGTGCCTGACTGATCACAACTCCTTCCAGTAAATTAATTAAAAGGGGCTAGTAAAAGAAAACACAGAAGCTTTCCCCTCTGCGTTGTTTGCAGGAACAGTATTACACAGATAATGAATCACTACAGAGTGAACGTGGGTGCCTTCGGAGTTTCCATAGGGATTCAATGAGCAGTTAGTGCTAATATCAGTGTTGCTAAAACAATCCTTTAAGTGACCATAATTATATACAACCAGCCTGGAACTGCAGACCTAAATATGTCTTAGGTGTCACCCTCATGAAGTTAAACAGTCCTATTTTCACACACAGAGGTGCTAGCAGAGATGGAAGGTGAAATTCATGGGCTATATTTATTGTGGAATCATCTCTGCAAGTATAACATTGTGTGCAGGCCAGTTTGTAGCAGCACTTGCTCAGCAGGTTGCCTCCAGAGAGGTATTTTATTTGATTGAAGAGAAAAAGCAGAAGAAATACCCCATATTGCTACCAGCAGATTTTTACAAAGGCACACAGATTTTTTTTTTTTTTTTAAGCTCCCATGACAATTTCAGAAAACGTTGCTTCCATTTTCATCTTACAGGGAAAGCAAAAAGCCCTCATTGTTTTTATTTGAAGAGATTCTCTTAAAAATTTATGGTCAGCTTGTTACACTTTGAATCAGCCTTTTGCACCCTGCTCATTTCCATAAAGGTGCAGAGCACCCACCAGCTTAAGGTCTGTGTCTTTTGAGTCCTGTTGCTGCAGGCTGATGGTGTGACAAGTGTCTCAAGCTAACAAAAGATAAAAAATATTGCAGGTAGATAAAGTGCAGTGGAACAGGAATTATCTTCACATATGCACTCACGCTTGTGAGCATGCCTACATGTGCCTGCACATATTGTCACACAAGCTGCTCCTAATTGCAGTTAAATTCTCCTCCATTTAGGCTGTCACTGCACAGAAAGCCCCTGCCCCGGCAAGAGGCAGCGGGTGGTTTTTGGAAGCATCGTGGTAGCGTCTCGCAGGGCGAGAGAAGGCTGGACAGTGAAGCAGCCGGTGCCCTGGCAGGGAGTCAGAGGCACCAAGGGATGTTCTGGGAAACACTCAAGAAGGCAGCACAAGGTTAATAAGCGGCTCCTATTTAGATTTCCCCTGCTCCGAAGGGTTTTGCTGCCAACTGCTGCTTCTTACATCACAGCACAGATTTCTGTTCCCTCCCACTGACATTCACAGTATCATTACGATTCCCCAAGTGGACATTTTCAGATGCAATTTATTATATTCTCTTTAACTCTACAGAGTTATGGAGAGCCTTGGGACATTCCCTGCCACGCAGCATTCCAGTAACTGCCATGGGGATGGATAACTGTAAAAGACGATTATAAAATGAAGCGGGAAGGAGCATGATGTGAACTTATCCCCTATTCTGTCAGCCCTTAGGTGCAGCAGTTCTTCCACCTTCGCATTCAGAACCAGGCAGAAAGACAAAACGTTTACAAAAAGTTTCCAAAATACTTATAGAAATAGGGGTTTTGCCTGTTAAGGACCAACGCAAGGTGGCCCCAGCAGATTGAGCTGCACCAAGGGCTACTTAGAGCTGAACATGGGGATAGGAAAGAGCTTTCCATCCTCATCCGTCATTTCCAAATCCATTTTTTATGACAAGGCTGGAATAAGAGCAGGCAGGATTTTGCAGACCACAGGACAGTACCCTGGATCACTGGCTGACCACTTTTTTTTTTTTTTTTCTTTTTTTGCTTAGACAAAACACTTGAGAACCTTAAATGGGTGGATTCCTCTGCTAAAACACTGTCTACCTCTTGATTTCTGCTACTTTTAAGCTAGTATTAAGATAATGGACAAAGGAAGAATGAGATTCTATAGATTACAGTTATTTAGAGCAATCAAGCAGCTGGAGGGACGGAGATTTTCATCTGCTTCTTGCATTATAGTTAGAGTTACAAGGAAAAGCTACAAGAGCATTTCACTAAAGAGCCTCACATACTAGCAATTGCCTTGCAATCCAAGAAAGTGAGCGTGGTGTGCGTGGGACTGCCGCACACAGTAAAAATATACAGTTGGTTTGTTAATCCCGAAGTCAAAGCTTGCACTTTCACACTCCAGTTCATTCAGGTTTACATAAAAAGCCAGAGTAACAAAGTGGCAGTAAATGACAGAGCTTCCTGCCAAATCAACCCCAGGAAACGCAGGAATCCCAGTCATTACAAATCTACACCTCACCGGATTTCCAGCACAAAACAGAGGCGGTAAACTCGCTGTTTATGACAAATGAATGCCAGCCCTGCTGAAGCTTGCCCAGGAAAAGCAAATAACCCCACTAACGGAAAGGAACCAGGAAGACATCTGTGCTACTGGTTTACATTATCTCCAAATTAATTATTTCAGCCTAGAACTGGGTAAGTTACAATGAAAAGATTTGGCCTTGATCAAAGCTACTAACATGTTCAGGTAAAACCTGACAAAGAATTTCGGCCAACACAAAATCATAGAAAAGCCTGGGTTGAAAGGGACGTTGAAAGATGACCTAGTCCATCCTTTTATGGGAAAGGGAGCCTAGATGAGAACAAAAGCAATAAGCTTTCAGAAAAACTGCTGTGCAACTATTTCAGAACGGAGACTTTCAGATTTGCACTCAGGAAAAAGTGAAGAGACAATAAAACCCCTTAAATACCTAAACCAAAGGGCAATACCAAAATCCCCCAACCAGAATCAGAGGCTTGAAGTGAGTTGTCATCGGAACAGTTCATCCAGGCCTTTGCCAGGCTTTGGAGATAGATTTGAGATAAGGGACCTTCGCTTCGCCCCCCGCTGCTTTTAGCCATGTATTTGGGAGCTGTTATTAAGGCTGTGCTCGGTGCCGTGCTCCTGCGGCCGGGCGGCGAGCAGCCCGTTTGACAAAGATGAGTGCGCCAGCTGCAAGGGAACGTGGCTTGGACTCAGCTTCCCCAAACCCAGTCCTGCAAAATGTTTGTACCTGCCTTTTCCTGCTGAAGGGGCACTCCATCTGCCCCTATACTATTTTTATTTAAGAATATATACTTTTGAGAGAGATACGTTATTCGCATCACGTGATTCACAGGGGATTTACCTAGAAAAGCTTCCACTTTGCTCATGGACGTATCTGATTGCATAGTTTTAGTTTTTAATCGAGCACCCTTTCTGTATTTTTTCAAGATGAAGAAAAAAGCCTGTCTTTAGAATGATGGAAGGAAACAGTGTGACCAGCGATTATTGGTAACTAAATGCCCTCAAATACCAAGCTTGTTCGCTTGTTTAAATTGATGCAGTTGACCAACTACCCAAGCCTTTTTTTTTTTTTTTTTAAAAAAAAAACCCAAACCACAAAGCCCTTTTCCATAAAATGAGGATTCTCACTTGTTAAAAAGAATTATTC